>JARBWK010000007.1:132476259-132655364 GCA_030556195.1 Anolis apletophallus
CCCCGAGTTGCCTTCGGGTTGAGAGGGTGTGGTATACAAATGTGCTAAATAAATAAATAAATAAATAACCAAACTAGACAACAAACTGAAAAATACAGAAGTGAAAACGTCCGTTTGCCCCAATTTTTGCAAATCTTGTATGACATCATAACAAGTTTTTACATAAATTTGGTTGCATGCAGACCACTTATGAAGCCTGAGCCCTGCTACGTACACAACGGAGGACCTTCTTATAGCAACACCAGAGGCATTCCAATTGGCAGCTACTGGTCAAAGAACATTTACTATAATGACAAGTTTTTATACTTTGTTTGAGTTTTTAAATACATTACAACTGTACCCTTGGTTCGCTTCTGATACGATAAATAATAAATTTACATAAGTGTTCTGGAATAGTTTGAAGTTTGTGTTTGTAATAGCAACACCTACGTGTTTTTTCAATTGTAAACTGTTTTTTCCATTAGAGTTGCTCCATCCTCCCTTCTCATATTGTTTTTTATTAATCTAAGCCAGTCTTCTGGCATTGTGATGGCTGAGAAGGATGCTAGCCAATGCATTTAATTTTAAAATGGTGATCTGGAATCTGGAGGCAGGCTACATTTCAAAGTTGAGCCTTCCTCTACTGCTGACAGTTTTTGCATTTAAACAGTAGCATTGCCAGAATACGTCACTAATGCTTGACAATGCACTAGGAAAGAAATCAGAAAGAAAAGAAAATACTGTACCAAATACTGTTCCATTAAAATAATTAACTGCTGAGATGTGATGTTGTGTTGACACGAGTTTTGCTTCTGTCAGACACGTTACATTTATTTATGATCTCTGTTTAGGTTCAGTTCTTCAAATATAAAGTTATTATAATTAGAAAGCACCACAAAGTGACAATTAAGGAGAAAGCTATAAAGGCTTTGTTTTCATTTCCTTGACACTTGTTATGCATTAATACAATTGCCGGGCAGCTGTAGTGCTTTCACTTTAAGACATCCTACTCTTCAGGTTGAGAAGTGTTGGAGATGAGAAAAACCGCAGACTCATATGGTGAATGGAAGGAATGAAGCTCAAGCACAGATAAGCTGTCAAAACCTTCAAATAACTACCCGGCTCTTCAAATAGAACAATTTGTTCAGCATGGGGAAAGAAGCCACAGATTTAACTTACAAGATAGTGAAAAAAATCAGGTTAAACGGAAGGGATCTTAGCCTCATAACACCTACAGTTGGAAGGGATGCCAAGAGCGAACTATTCCAATGTCCCACCACCAGGCATGTAGCTGGGGGGGGGGGGGCCTTGAGGGGCTTCACCCCCCCCCCCAAATTCTCAGGGTGGTCCACGAGAAGGCCTTACTGGGACATTGTTTAAACTGTTATTCATATCATGATCTGATCACCATGCTCAATATATCCCATATGCATGGGGGTATTGGGATAATGATACAAAAGGTTTGCTAAGGTAGACCCCCTCTCACTCAGACTCAGCCCACCCCAATCAAACTCAGCCCCTCCTGAATCAAAATCCTGGCTACAGCCCTACCCACCACTGTAGAAATCCACTATCAAACTTTTGATCCTTTGTTTAAAAACCTCCAGTAAAGGAGAGTCTTCCACATATTAAGGTAATCTGCACCAATGTCAAACAGTCCTTACCACCACGATTTACCCCCGTAATGTTTTAATAGGGTGTCCTCTCTTATAATTTTAACCCTACATCAGCGTTTCTCCACCTGGGAGTTGAGACCCCTTGGGGGGATCACGAGGGGGTTTCAGAGAGGTTGCCATAGTAGACCATCAGAAAACATATATTTTCGATGGTCTTAGGAACCCCTTTGGCAGAGAAGGCTAAAGATCTTTCTGTCCGTTCTTGTCTTCCTTTTTGGAAACAGATGGCAAATCATCCTACCAAAAGGCCTCTTCCACTGTGTTTGGCTGGGCTCTCAGCCAAGGGGAGGGCCAGGGCTGTTTCTGAGACTCCAAGTGGGGAGGGGAGAGCAGGCATGCTTGGCACATGGCAATGGGGTGCGCATGTGTGGACAAGGGAGAGCATGCAAGGCTGGAAGGAGGCTTTTGCCAGTGAGTTCCTTCAAGGCAGTGGTTCCCAATCTGTGGTTCCCCAGATGTTTTGGCCTTCAACTCCCAGAAATCCAACAGGTGGTAAACTGGCTGGGATTTCTGGGAGTTGTAGGCCCAAACACCTGGGGACCCACAGGTTGAGAACCACTGCTTCAAGGGTTCTGTGTGGGAAGTTTGGCCCAATTTTATCATTGGTGGGGTTCAGAATGCTCTTTGATTGTAGGTGAACTATAAATCCCAGCAATTACATATCCCAAATGTCGAGGTCTATTTTCCCCAAACTCCACCTGTGTTCACACTTGGGCATATTGAGTATTAGTGCCAAGTTCAGTCCAGATCTATCATTGTTTGAGTCCACAGTGCTCTCTGGATGTAGATAAACTATACCCACCAAACCCTTTCAGTATTTTGTTAGTCAAGGGAGTTCTGTGTGCCAAGTTTGGTTCAATTCCATCATTGGTGGAGTTCAGAATGCTCTTTGATTGCAGGTGAACTGTAAATCCCAGCAACTACAACTCCCAACTTTTCCAGTTTTGAACTTTCATATGATATCTGAACTAAAACACAGTAATTTTTTTTCAAAATTCATTTTTCTAATGGTGTTAGTATAAAATAATAATGAAAGATTCAGTTCTAGCTGATCTGTTTTATTGAACCTGGTCAACTCTGCTTTGACAATTGCTGACATCTTCCTATGGCTTATACCGTTTTCTGAGCTCCGTCTTGTGCTAGAAATGTTGTAACAGTAAGATTATATGCGCAGGGGGAACAATTATTTACTGCATTTATTCCCCACCGTTCTCAACCCTGTAGGGGATTCAGAGCAGCCCATAGGGGACTTAGAACATCCTAAAGTTATGGCTGCGTACAGTGTCAGACTCTGAGAAAATCCTGATACACAACACACTATGAGTATCATTCTGTGTTTGTCACATAGACCTCAGATAAGGATTACCATGGATATTGCTTATTCTCACTTTGTTGTCTGCATAACTCTGAAGTTCAATAAAATACTGTTGCTTAGAATAAGATTTATCAGTCTCAAACAGTGCTGTGAGTTATTTGAACTAAAATCAGTGCTGGGACTTGCTAGGTACTTTGGTCAAAGTTATTGTTTGTTTACCTTCCTTCTCAGTTTCAGGGATTATCCCAGGTCCTTGTTTCATTTGGGAGAAACGGTTCTAACCATCAATAGGACTTGAACACCTATGCTTTTGGTTCCTGGAAGGGACCTGGAATCAAATTCCAGCAGGTAGTATATTGAGGACCCGCTGTACTTTTATCAGTATACCTGTAAAGAAGTGAAAGCTCAGGCTAAAAATAAATATGTTCATTTCAAATGTGTTGTTTATATAGTGGATAACTTGGAATGCAAGGATGCAGAGATGCTGATGGAAGGCTCGGCAGTTGAGCTAGAACCAGTAGTGCCCAGCAGCTGCTTTGGCCAAGCTTTGAAGAAGTACCCATGGAAGGAGCTATTACTTCTCAGCCGGCAGAATGGGCGTGTCTGACTTACCGGCCAAGCGGGTTGTGGGACAGCATGCCCTCGCGCCATCTTCTTCACCTGAGGGGGCTTCTTCTCCCCGGAAGGCTTCCCGCCACCCACGCCGGCCGGCCAATGAGGGGGCTGGCCCCGCTCCGCCCCCTCACTGCTTCCGGCCGGCCCACACTTCCGCCCAGGCAGCTTACTTAAGGCTGCCTGGGGGACCGCCTGGCCATGTGTGGAGGCAGTCTTGTTTTTCCTCCCACCCTCCCTACTTGTTGCGTTGCTTGTTGATGCCATTTGTTTCTCGGCACTATACTGTTGCTCTGTTCATGGTTTTTACGTTTTGTTATGTTCTTTGTCGCAACTCCGTGCTTGGCGTGTGGTGTGTGGCATGGCCTCCGGATCAGGCTGGCTTATTGCCCCTTGGTTGTAAGGGGGATACCGCCCAGGCCCCCTGGGGTGCCGGGTTTCTGTGGACAGGCATTGGGTCGCTCTTACCCCAGGCTTGAAGATGCCTTGGATATTCGTGGGGGCTGTTTGTCCCTGATCCAGGACCCATGTGTGGTCGCCAACCCTATTTTCCTGCTTTCAATAAACGAGTTGTACAACTAGCGGGCCACTGTGTGACACAGAATGCTGGACTAGATGGGCTGAGGCCCGATTCAGCATGGCTCTTCTTATGTTCTTATGTTCTTATTTTTATCTAACCAATGGTGTCTTCATTTGTTCTTGGTGCGAGGTGTGTCCCCCTTGCACATGCAACAAGTGCAAGCAAGTTCCTCTGAGCAGGCTAAGGAAGAGTTAACTGTTTTAGTTTTCATGGACCTGCATAGCGAGAGTTCCCAGCTGTGCAGATCCTTTAGATTAGCTGAGAAGAGTGCTAGCAACAGATAACACCTATAAATTTAGGTTTTAAGGAGCTCAGAGCTGGCACTTTGTTTCTGGGTGCAACAACAATTCTAGAAGCTATGACCTTGGACTCTTGCTTCTTGTATTTCCTGAACGCTGAACTTAACTTGGACCTTGGCTTATGGATTCTGATTCAACCTGGATTCTGGACACTCTGAAAATTGGCTTTTGACCCTGGAAAGGACGTTTGGTTTCTTTATTTGTGTTATCCTGCCAATGCTTTGCACCTCTGTTGAATTATTGGCTTGACCTCAGAATCCTGATTAACATTCTGTTAGCATTTCGGGTTGAGACTTCTGGCAGTGTAATTCATTCATTTCTCCTTCCCCTTCCTTCATTTTCTAGCTTTAAAACTCTGAACTATCCAATTTTATTTTTCTCAGGTTCCTTGTGTTGCTTCTGCCAACTTGGCTTAGGCAGGCTATTGTTTTTTGTTCAATGACTCCATTCTACTGACCTCTTTCCCCCCTCAATTTTCTTAAACCAATTGTTTTGCACCCCTTGGAAACATGCATCACATTTATGCATTCTGTTTTCTTTTATTACCATATGGATGCTGCATTCATTAGCACATGGTAGACTGCAAGCGTTTTAGCACAAGTATTCATCTACACTATGCAAATTTGTTTTGTTTTTTTGTCTCACAGCAATTATATTAGACCTTAAAAAGTCCAAAGAATGATTAAAATACATACATTCAAAAATAATCATTTTTTTGCAGAGAGTCCCCAATTTGTGCTAAACTACTAAACAAAGTTTTATCCTAAACTAATTGAACCACAAGAAGATCAAACCAGTCTATACTCCAGGAAATAAAGCCCAACTGTTCGCGGGAGGGAAGGATATTAGAGGTAAAGATGAAGTACTTTGGCCACATAGTGAGAAGACAGGAAAGCTTAAAGAAAACAATGATGCTGGGGAAAATGGAAGGAAAAAGGAAGAGGGGCTGACAAATGGCAAGGTGGATGGATGGTATCCTTGAAGTGACTGGCTTGACTTTGAAGGAACTGGTTGTGGCCACGGCCAGCAGGGAGCTCTGGCATGGGCTGGTCCATGAGTTCACGAAGGGTCTGAAGCAACTGAACAAATAAACAACACAACATAATGAACTAGTTTGTTCATTTAATTGATGTGTGATTCTAAACCTCTATCTTTCAATTCAGCTAACATGATCTTCCTTCTGTATTAAATTATTCTTTCATCAGTGCCTTGCCTCTGCATCTTCCAGCATCCTCTCCAATTGTCCTAGTTTGGCAGGAACAGTCCTGCTTAATCCTCTGCTGCCCCACTTTTTTAGTTTCTTTTAAAATGTTCCAATTTCTTTCTTGTTTTTTGAGCTAAAGGTATTCCTTATTGTTGCAAACTGAGCTCAAAGCCCAAAATTATGTACTTCTTGCTCTGTTAATTCAGCAGTGGTGAGAGGAGGGAAGGGAGCCAAATCTTACTCTTCCCAGTAGGCTCAGCTGCTGCAACATCTCCTAGCTTCTGCATTCTTCATCATAAATATCTTTGGTCTCAATTACAATTAGGGGGTTTTAGTATTATTTATTATTTTGCATTTTTGTATCCTGTCCTTCTCATGCCCGAGGGGGGGACAACGACGACTTAGGACCGCTTCACAACAGGCAATGATTCGATGCCATCAAACAAATTTATAAATAACAATAACAATTAAAACAGCTAATTAAAATATAAATTATTAAAACGTTGATTTAGAATCACACAAGTTTAAAATCATAATCCAGGTAAAACCATTGTCAGTCGCATAGAGTTGGTCTCATTCTTGATTGCTGCATTTACTATTCAAATGCTTGGTCCCACAACCATGTTTTAAGTTTTTTCCTAAAGGGTAGGAGGGTGGGGCCTGATCTGATGTCACTGGGTGTCATGCCCCAGCCTGACTCCATAGCCCAGCCAGATAAAAGCCATGTTAAATCCAAGGCACCAGCCAGGTCTGAGGCCTCCACATCAGCCAGCAGTCAAGGCCAGACGCAGCCTTCTTTCTTCCCAACCTGATAAAGAACGCTGGGAAAGCAAAGCTTCATTATCACCCCTTTCTCCAGGTGCAGCCGCTAATAAGTTGACATATTTGCCTTCCTCGGGAGGCTTGGGAAACTCAGGCCCCCGAACTGTTCCTGGGAAAGAGTTGCACCGAAGTAAACGCCTCCAAGGCCAAAACAATGAGAGACCTATTTAAGTTGGTTCCCGTTGGCACTCGGCATCTCGCGCCAACGTTAAGCTTTCATTGCCAAGCTCCACGGAACTCCAGTTCAGGACTAGGCCGCAGAGCCTCTACGTCACGGTACTCAAGTATTCAGCCAAGCCATCGTTTGCCAAGGACTAATCCTGGATTTTAGCCCATTGGGGCTTCAAGATTATTTCTTCATTTATTGAATCTTTGAACTCTGTTAGGACTATTGCTTTGCAATACTTGGATGCTGAAGAGCATCAGTGGACTATATTTTTATCTCTTTCCTTTTTCCTACTTATTCTAAATAAAGCATTTAATCATGGCTGCTTCGTGGTTGTTTACTGAGGGATCCTCTAGGTCTAGGTTGCAACACTGGGAAGAGAGTTCCACAGATGTGGGGCCACCACTGAGAAGGCTCTGTCTCTCATCCCGACCAGTCACATTTGCTAGCTCAGGAGCATCCCAAGTCTGGAGAACATACAAGAAAGGACAGAGTGCAGCAGTTTGTTCTTCTCTGAGTGCCCTGGAAATAACAAGATCCTGCATTCCTCTCTTTCTCTCTACCAAATATAATCAAGTAAGGCCAAACTACCATTTCACTTTTAACAATGTGCAGAAATTGAGCTGGCAATGAAAGAAGAACTGGGAGGAGAAGCAAGAAACTGGGACGTTTCAAAAGCAGCTGGAAAAAGCAGAGGATTAATTGAGAGAGTTCCTATCAAATCAAGACACAGGAAAGGCACACAAACTTTTAACATTGGAGGCATTATCAGGAAGAAGAAAAAAGCAACTCAAGACTTTGTACCAGGTTATAGTCCATTGGTTGAGAAGCGTTTTTTGGCATTGTTTATCTGTGTTGCTTCCCTCAGTAAACATTTGGCAAATTCAGAGGGTCAAAAGCACCATCTGTAAGGACCTTGCAGATCCCCTTTCCATATGTTCAACTTCCAAGACTTCTCCCCCCCCCCACCTTTTTAAAGTAAGCATCTTGCCCCATTACTTGTGGAAATGAAAAGTGTGCAGTCAGCATTAGTTAAGTAGTAAATCAGCTCCTGCCTTCCAGGGTTTCACCCAAGGAATGCAAACCCATTGAGATAGCTGACTGCACTTGACAAGCACTGGGCACTTAATTAAGTTCTATTTATATAAAATAAAAACACAATTACAACTGTAATTCTATATACCTTTCTGTGGCGATAAGTCCCCACTGAAGTCAGTGGGGTTTATAGCTGAGCAGACATATATAAGATTAGACTGTAAATAACTTAATCTCAATAGGTTATGTGTGTCGGTTCTGGCAGTTCAATATTGATCCCCCAAGCCCATTATTGCCAAGATTGTGATGTAGGCAATGGACTGAGGCGAAACAAGAGCTATTGAGAAAACTTGGAGTCAGGACCAAAGAGCTGCAGTATGATCCTAAATCAAAGATACACTGGCTACAAGGGTTTACGATTAGGAATAGGAAATACCCATCTGTCGGCAGAACCCTCTTTGGATGAGATTATCTCAGAAATCTGCCAAAAGAGCAATTATAGTCTCATAGAGCTAGAAAAGACAATAAGGGTTATATAGGAATGCTTTGTTGGCTAAGATCTGCTATTGGAAGAACCAAAACAAAGCAAAGAAAATGCCAGGTGAGAATGGAACCGAGTTATATCAGATGTGCATTTCCTCCAGCCCAAGGACATATCCTTAATCTCTCCCGATTTGGCAGAAATAGTACTGATTAACCTCCTGCAACCCAATTTTTCAGCTTCTTTTAAAAAGTCCCAGGTTTCCCTCTCATCCTCCCACCTTGATCCTGAGTTGCTAAAAACTGAGTTCATAGTAGAGTTGTGCGTGGATCCGTTTCCCTTGGTTACAGTCATTTTTTGTAACTTTTGTTACTTTAGTCAGCATATAATGGGAAACCCCTTCCCAGTACAAAAAAATCAGCTCAACATGAAAGCAAGCAGGAGCTGATCCCAGCTCCTTGCCTCCTTTTTGTGAGCAGCCTCCTTGCCTTTGAAAGGGTTTGTGTGTGGTGTGCAGGCCCAGAAAGCGCACACGCCTGCCTGCAGTCAAGCACCTCCTTTAGAGTAAAGAAACAGAACTTGCCTTCTTGCTTTGGAAAGAGGGGTGTGTGGCGTGTAGGCCCAGAAAGTGTGCAACTGTCTGCACCCAAGTGCCTCCTCTAGAGTAGAGAAACAGAACGTGCCTCCTTGCCTTGGAAAGAATGCATGTGTGATGTGCAGGCCCAGAAAGTGTGTATGCCTGCCTGAAGCCAAGCACCTCCTCTAGAGTAGAAAAAAACAGGCAAGAAGCCTCCTTAAAGAACATGCCTCCCTGCAGCTGAATGCCTCGCTTCTAGAGTAGGAACAGCTTAAATGCCTAAAATGACAGGAAGGAGAGGCTGGGAAGCCCACCCCCCATAATGGGCTGATAAAAATGAATCTTTCAGTACCCCAGAGTGAAAACAGATATCTGCCCTCCTGATTTTGGGAAGCTCCCC
The DNA here is from genome assembly GCA_030556195.1 of Anolis apletophallus. Classification (NCBI taxonomy): domain Eukaryota; kingdom Metazoa; phylum Chordata; class Lepidosauria; order Squamata; family Anolidae; genus Anolis; species Anolis apletophallus. The sequence continues at coordinate 132,485,406 of JARBWK010000007.1, forward strand.
CATCAAAAGCCGGGACACAAAATGGGTCAAGGTTTACCCAGATTGCACAAGCTTAGTTCATAGTGTAAAGGTAATTTGCATTGAATTACCTCTGTGAGAAGAAGAGACAGAGGCAGAAGCTTGACCTTCTGTATAAACTCAGAACATAACAAACTGCTGTGGCCCCTGTTCTTCCTCATTAATAACTTTTCTTGTTTTAACCACATTCTGCTGTTGCTTGGCCACATGGAGCGATTTAGGGAACTGGGTATTCTTAAGTTGGCGAAAAGAAGGCTGAGAGGGGACATGATAGCCATGTATAAATATTTGAAAGGATGTCATAAGGAAGAGGGAACAGGCTGGTTTTCTGCTGCTCTGGAGACTAGAATATGGAGCAATGGATCAAGTTGCAGGATAATATACAGTATTCTGCCTAAACATTAGGAAGAACTTCTTGAGGATAAGAGCTTTCTGACAGTGGAATATGCTGTCTTGGAGTCCATTGGAGCCTCTTTCTCTGGAGATTTTTAAGCAGAGGCTGAGTGGCCATGGGTGAGAAGTGCTTTCATAAGGTGTTCCGGTGTGGCAAAATGGGGTTGGACTGGAGTCTTCTCCAACTCTGCTATGACGGCATCTCAAGGCACCCCCACCCAAAGCCATAGGACTTAAAGTAAGAGCAGCTGATACATGCAAAAATTTGTCTTGCATCCAGTCTCACCTCCTCATCTTTTATTTACAGGCATTTATAGGAGAGCTTCTGAAAGATACACAATTAGGTAAAAAGCATGCACCGAAGATAGCGATGTGAAGGAGGTAAATTATGTAAAAGGGAAATCGCCAAGAGACATTAATGGATGGTTGTAACACAACAGGAGGGCAGTCGAACGCATATTTGTTGCCTGTATCAATTTGTAAACAAGCAGCGCTAAGCCCCCAGCCCCAGCCCCAGCCCCGTTACAGGAGAGCTGATCCTAGAGGCACATGTGAGAGCAATGCTTTTACACGTACGCTGATGCCTCGCTTCCCCCCTCCATGTGGCCTTGCACTGTATCTTTGCTTATCTGTATTCATTTTTTCATCACTGCTCGAGTGTTCTTCCTCCATCCTTTTTGCTTTCCTGCTCTGGCTTGGGTAGCTAGCCGAGTGGGATTGCAAAAGAACAAATGGGATTTTGAATGCAAACAACCTGACAACTGCGATGAATAGCCAAGTTGTTTCAGTTCAGGGTGGAATAGAATTCCGATTGTGTGGGCATCGGATGTGATCTAAACTAACTTTTGTTCGTTGACTCGAGCAAAGCTCTGCTGATGTCCCTTCTGATCACCTGACTGTGTCCAAGGTGGTGTGGAACATAACCTAATGTTCAGTACAGATCATTGTGCTGTGTTTTCTCCCAACGTTTTTGTTGCCAGGGGTCTGCTTTTGTGCTTTACTGATACACAGCAGCTGCCTTAACCTGTTTTATAAGGCAGCTTTTGTCGTGCAATGGACAAAGTGTTATGAGGAATTTGTTGTGCTATTTCTTTCATACATTCATTTATCCAAGTTTCAAATCCAAGACCAAAGTGGGAATTGGGACACAGCTTGTGCTCACAGATCTTCATGTTCATGAGTTTGTGATCATTTTTGCAGCCAGCAGCATGTGTTCATTTAAAAAAAACATGCACAGAAGAGTGTGCATATTTTTGAAATGTGCAAAGCAAAAAATGCATGTTATCATCTACAGGTTGATACATCCACATTCTTTGTGATTGAAAAAATGGACAAAAAAAACGACAGTTCTGATTGGGAAAAGCAACATGAAAATGTGGTAGAGGAACTTGATGGCAGTAAAGAAAAAGACCCCAGATGTGTCTTGGCTTAGATAGATCTGCCCAACTCCAGTTGGAATCACAGAATCATTGAATCATTGATTTGGAAGAGACCTCGTGGATCATCCAGTCCAAACCCCTGACAAGAAGCAGAAGTTGTTCCACTGCTGAACAACTCTTGTTTTCTCAGAAATCCATGGAAGTTGACATTGGCGCTGCATACGAACTCAAATCTTATACGAAATTGCCAACAAGCCCCCTGTTTTAGCCCCGATACTTGCGAGAGGCAACCATCAAAACTATTTGCTCAACTATCAAAGGCAAACGATTGGCATAATAAAGCATACTGGGTACAAGTTAACTAGCAAAGAAAGTGGGATGATGGTCACATTGGGAGTCAAGGCTTTTCTGAACTCTTAGACCAGTTCTTAAACACGCTTCTAGAATGAGCTTCATTTATTCCAAGTAGACTGGAACATACTTAGGCCTAATCTTTTTTATACTGGTTTTAAACCACTTCATTGGATGTGTTGCAGTAGCAGATTCCCAGATTAGTTTAGTGTTTACACCTTATTTATTTTTTCTGGTTATTTAATATTTAATGTTAATTTTACTTAAGTGATATTTGTCTTTACTGTTCTAATGTAGCACAAATCCTATGTAAAATCAAACTACATATTTTTGACATTAATATTAAAATCCACCACAGTCTGGGGCAGAGAGTTCCACTGCTGAACAGCTCTCACAGTCAGAAAGTTCTTCCTAATATTCAGGTGGAATCTTCTTTCCTGTAGTTTGAAGCCATTGTTCCATGTCCTAGTCTTCAGGGCAGTTGTCAGTACCTGCATCATTGATGGGGCACTAGTACTCTTCAGCAAGAAGGCTAAAGACCATGGAAACTACAGTCCCCATGATTCCATACCATTGGATTATGGCACTTAAAGTGCTGTCAAGCTGCATTAATTCTACAGTGTATATGCACCCTTAGACTGCTGTGAAGAAATCAGAAGTAGCCTAGGACTTGGAAGGGCAACTATGAAGGAACAGGCATGATGCTCCAATGAAAAAATACATCATTGTAGGGCAGGACACCCACTGTTCTAGATGGATATACTTGGGAAACAACAGTCTTGAGTCTGCAATGCCTGAGGTGGGCTGTTAAGGATAAGTGACCTGGAGGTCTCATAGCATTGCCATAAATCAAAATGCATTTGAAGGGAATTGACAACAAAGTATATGGGATATTTTTGGTTAGCTGCATCACTTTGTCACTTTGGATCACATCCTATTTGGATTATTGTAATGCACTCTACAGGGATTTGCTTTTGGAAACCAGAAACATCCATAAGTTTGAAATGCTGCAGCTATAGTGCTTGGGCTAGTTATAGGAATCATATAACCCTTTTGTTATTTGCATCACTGACTAACAGTCAATTTCCTTGCAGAATTCATAGTCTTGATTATGACAAAAAAGCTTCTTGGACTTTTTCTTTAACATGGGCTTCCTTTAAATACCCCTTGTTTCTGTAGATCATCCGGACTTAAGCTTTAAAACCCTAATATGCATCAAATATTTGTTCAAAGTTGCTCATTAAGGATCTTCAAATTTCAAAAGAAGAGAGAAATAAATAGGCCCTGAAGCAAAAGTTTGGTGAAGTTACATTACTGGAGGTCTGTTGAAATGATGCTGTTAAAGCGGTATCAAATGACAGTTAATGAGGTATCAAACTACATTAATTTTACAGTGTTGAGGCACCCTTGGTCACCTTCCTCTGGATGTTTGAGCTTGCACCAGCTGTGCCATTCCCAAAGCAGAATAGAATCATAATATCCTTGATCAGGACAGTATCGTTCTATAGAACCAGCCCAGGACTGCATTGACTATTTTCTCTATCTGATTACACTGTTGTTCCATTTCTCTGTACCAATCCCGTCTGATGTTCCTATATAGACCACCTTGTGCCATTCAGCTTTCCAGAAGCACTAGCTGCCCTTTCTTTGACCACACAACCACCCCTCCCTTGATATACACTACACAGTTCATTGGCCCGGAACTGATGGAGTGACCCACCAATAACCCCATATCAAAACAAGGCAACAGGAGCAGGAGGAGGACACACACTTTCCCATAGCCCACTAAATGGGAGCAGGAGCCCCAAAGCAACTTGGTTTACGCAGAATGCTTCACTGACTGATGTTAATGAGAGTTTTCTCATATGTTCACACTCCAGGAAACCTGATTGGCTTTTGTGGGAGCTCCTGGGGCCAGTTTCATGATGCAGAAAAGTAATAAACAAAAAGGGCAAGATGGGAGCTTGGTAAAGTTCACTCTGGATTCTTTTAAAACTAGCAGCTCAGCTAAACCAAAACCTGAGTTTGCATTGCTTCTTAGTTCAGCCCTCTTTTCACCAGTGTGCCTACAAGTTGCAATCTCTTGCCTTTTCACCTCAGTCCTAAACTTGGGGAGAGGGTTGGAGAGTTGGAGTTCAGGCAGAGCTTTCTAGTGGCCTAGGTTTTTAAAATCAAAGTTTATCCTTTACCAGTATAATTAGAAAAGAATGGGCACAAGAAGGGGAAATGGTCTTTCTAGGCATTGTCAAAGGCTTTCATGGCCGGAATCACTGGGTTGTTGTAGGTTTTCCGGGCTGTATGGCTATGTTCTAGAAGCCTTCTCTCCTGAGATTTTGCCTGCATTTATGCCAGGCATCCTCGGAGCTTGTGAGGTCTTTCTAGGATTTTTCCACGTCCTTCAGGTGATTCAAGGGTACATTTCCCCTGTAAGTTACCATAGAGCTACATTGGAGGACCTAGCAAACTTCTAGAGAGGATGCCTCTTCAGGAATCTCTAGGTCCTCCAGTGAAACTCTTTGGTGTGGTGGGACTGAGAATAAGCTAATTCAATGGTGCTTGGACACATTCATGGTTCAAGTGACCACGAACTGCCAGGAAAGTATCCCCCAAAGATCTGGGGATCTTGCTGTTGTAGAGATCTGTTTAGGAAAATGTATATTTTTGCCAATCTCATTTCAACCTCACATAATTTTGCTATATTCATACCCCATCCTTTTACTCAGGGTTATAGCAGTTAAATGTAAAAACTAAGGATTTTCATGCTGGAAAAATTATGGGATGCTGTGTGGTTTCCAAGCTGTGTGACTGTGTTCTAGTAGCATCCCCCCCCCCCTCACATTTTGCTTGCATCTGTGGCTGGCATCTTCAAAGGATCTGATGGAAATCAAGCAAATGGAATATATATACCTGTGGAATGTCCAGAATGGGAGGAAAGAACCATTGTCTGTCAAACTAGTGTGTAGGGTGCAATTAGAAAGCTTGGAAGTAGCCTGGCTTTGTTCCCTTTGAATTCTTTGTTGCCTGGAGGCATCCTTTGTCTGGATAAGCCATTGATTGCTTACTGTCTGGAGACTTCCTGAGTCTGGTGTTCCTTGCTCATTGATTCTAGTGTTTTTCAGTACAGGTAGACAAATTCTGTACATTTTCATCGTTTCTTCCTTTCTGTTGAAATTGTCCATGTGCTTGCGGATTTCAACGGCTCCTCTAGTCTGACAAAATGGTTGCCCGACTGGTCCAGAATTTTTGTGCTTTCAAATAATATTCTATTCCCAGTTTGGTTTATCATGTGTTCTGCTTTTTTTTCTGAAGTAGTCTGCAGTGCCTTTCATGTTTTTGATTCATGCCTGGATGCTGTGTTTGGTGGTCCCTATGTAGACTTGTCCACAGCTGCATGGTATATGGTAGACTCCTGCAGTGGTGAGAGGATCCCTCTAATCCAGTGTTTCTCAACCTTCCTAATGCCGCGACCCCTTAATACAGTTCTTCATGTTGTGGTGACCCCCAACCATAAAATTACTTTTTGTTGCTACTTCATAACTGCAATTTTGCTATTGTTGTGAATCGTAATGTAAATATGTGATATGCAGGATGTACATATTTTCATTCACTGGACCAAATTTGGCACAAATACCTGATACACCCAAATTTGAATACTGGTGAGGTGCTGGCAGGGGGATTGATATTGTCATTTGGGAGTTGTAGTTGCTGGGAGTTATAGTTCACCTACAATCAGAGAACATTCTGAACTCCACCAATGGGGGAATTGAACCAATCTTGGCACACATGACCAACAGAAAATACTGGAAGGGTTTGGTCGGCATTCAGCTTGAGTTTTTGGAGTTGTAGTTCACCTACATACAGAGAGCACTGTGGATTCAAACAATGATGGATCTGGACCAAACTTGGCATGAATATTAAATATGCCCAAATGTGAACACTGGTGGAATTTGGGGAAAATAGGCCTTGATATTTGGGAGCTCTAATTGCTGGGATTTATAGTTCCCCTACAATCAAAGAGCACTCTGAACCCCACCAATGATAGAATTTGGTCAAACTTCCCACACAGAACCGCCATGACCAACAAAAATACTATGTTTTCTGATGGTCATTGGCGACCCTTCTGACAACCCCTCACGACCCCCCCAGGGGTCCCGACCCCCAGGTTGAGAAACACTGCTCTAAGCCTTTGCTGATTGTAGCATGATGTATGCTAAAAATAACTTCCCTCTAGGTAGCTCTATATCTTTATTTCTGTGGCTTGTTCTTGGTCTTGCAGCCCTTCTGATGTCTGCAGAAGAATAACCATCAGCCTGTAGAGCCCAGTTTAGGCGATTCAGTTCACCTTGGGAACGTGGGGTTAACAGATTCTGTTTGCACTGTCAGCCAGAGATTTAATTGTGCCCATTTTTGTCCTAGAAGTGATTATTTGAGTTTTTATGTAAATATGTATCCATGTCTGTAGGTTTTTTTTGTATACTGTGTGGTCCAATTGTTAGTTTGGTTTGAGGGGGAAATTGTAGCTTTCCTTCATTTTCTTTCTTTCAACAAAAAAGCCGACTCTAAGGTTCCGTTATGCGGATGATACGTTCACCCAAATATCTCATTTACTATGGAAAAATAAAATAAAATGAAGGAAAGCTATCAATACATGGAAAAAGTATTCTTGTTGGAATTTAGGACTGGATTTAAGTTCTAAGTCTTCTTCTGAAGAAAGACAGTTTCAGATAATTGTAGGCTGCAGTTCTGTTGTACCATAAAAGTTAATTATGGTGGAGTTTTATTGTCTATGTTTATTAGTGTTGATAGTATGGCAAGGGCAGTTAGGAGTTGGTTACATCTGATTGGTTGTTGGGTTACCATCGATACATAGCCTTTGCAGTAGAAATGTATCCATTTGAGAGTGGCTAGTAAGAAAAGGGGCGGAGCTAGATAAAATAGAGGGGAGCATTTTAAAAAGTTGGGAGTTTCTAGCCAGGAGCTAGAGGAAAGAGGACCGGTATTTAAGTTTGTAGCTTACATTGTTATACTGAAGTAAAGGAAGAGCTAATATAAGTCTAAACTATCAATTAAGTAGAACTGAGAGACAGAGATGCCTTTGGGAATAATATCCGAGTGGAACTGAAGTAAAGTACTTTGTAACAGATAAGCTTATGTGCCAAAGAATTCATGAATAAACATTTCTTTGTTTCAAGATATATATTGAAGACTCAATAGGATTAAAGTTATACGGCTGGAAGTCAGTCTGTGATTATTTATTATTTATTTATTTACATCATTTATATTCCGCCCTTCTCACCCCGCAGGGGACTCAGGGCGGATCACAATGCACATATAGAGGCAAACATTCAATGCCCTTTGACATACAAACATGTAAGACAAGACACTCAGAGGCAATTTAATATTTCAGCTTCTGGCCACCAGGGGGAGCTGTCGCACTCCTTCACTCTTTTTACACACTTCCTGGAGATTTATGGCCTCGTAAATTGGTTAAATTAGCCTCCCCACAACATGGTACCTAAATTTCCTACTTGACAGATGCAACTGTCTTTCGGGTTGCAAAGGTCGACAACGAGCTACACAAATGGTCAAGCGCTCACCCCAACCCGGGCAGGTCTCAAACTCATGACCTTTTGGTCAGTAGAGATCTTACACAACTGACTCCCAGCCAGCTGTGCCACATTCCCAGTGATTACATTGAGATAACCTGTGAGGAGAAGTAGAAGCTACACATTGACTCCAGGTTTGGATTATACATAGAAGAAATGTACACAGATATATACAGAGTGCACCCTGTAACAAACACATATTAATAAAGAAACCACAGAGACAGAAAAAGGGTGTTCCAAGCATGAACTACAGATCACTGAGTTTGTGAGGTTTGATTCCTCACTTCCCCCATATCGCCTCATCACCTCATGTGTACAACATACATATATGTTCTATGGATATCCAAAGTCTTAGTATAGTGCCCGCTCTGTCTGACCTCAAATGTTGCTACAGCTACCGTAACAAAAGTGGCTTAAGTGGTTTGGGGGCCTTCAAAGTATAACAATAACTATTTTTTTTAAAAAAAACCAGCCTTCTGTACTCTGCAAGGACAAATATGGGTGCGCCATCAGCCATCCATTCCCTGTCCCATCCTGTAGTGTCTTGTCATTCTTCTTTCAATAGTAATACTTCATTCTCTTTCATGCCAACTGCTTCTAATCCAATTAGTGCTGTTTACTGCAAAATCAAAATGTTTTAATGGCAACCAAGTGATAAAATAGAGGCTAAATTATGAGGTGTAATCAGTTTTTCAAGGCTGAGAGCCAGACCCATTCCATCCACATTGACTAGTACTAAACCCTGAGCCACTCAAAATGTCTGAGGTTTGTACGTGGCAGGAAATGACATTTTTCCAATTAACCTCCCCATCTCAATGTTCTCTTTTGTTATTTATGACTCAGGAATGGAACAAATGTGTCCCATGATCTCAGTGTAGTTCAAAACCTTTTCCTGGCAGCACCTTGAGCCTCTGACTCCTTCGTTTATGACCTTTTAATTTGGGAGAAGAGTTGAAAACCACCCATGGTCAAGGGGGACATGTTGGTCCCTAAGAGACCCTGGAGTCCCCCACTTCCTTCTTTATCTCCTGCAAATCAAACAATGTCAAAAAGTGTTCCCAAATCCCTCTTGTCTCCATTTTTGCCTTCTTTCAGGTATTTGACATCCAGGAAAAGCCTTTACAACAGTGTTGGGCCTGTGTCCTCAGTAGTAATTCTGGGATCTACTGTGCAAGGGATTGGGGCAGCCACAGTTCATGAGAGAGTGTTTGGGAAACGTTGTTAGGGAGGCTGGTTTTCTTGGGAATCAGACAGATAACGCACCTGCCTGTGCAACTTTGGAGAGCAAGAAGGAATGTGCTAATGGGAAGCTCAAGGTCCATCCTTCCCGCAGTGGTTTCGTTTTCCAAGAGTATGGGAGGGGAGTGAGGGAAATCTACCGTAGTTTCTAATAGCCATGCCTTGCAGTTTGAATCTTAAGATTCAGGACAACTTTTGCAATTAAGCTTCATGAATTTCTGCTCCTTCTTTTAGCCTCCTATGTTGCCGGTCTCATGTGTTTTTGAACTCAAGTACTCAAGTCTCGACTCTTTTTTGCCTTGGACATCTTTTGGGACTTATCCATTACTGAAAACTAGCCTGCTTGGATTTATAAGGAACTTTATAGCTTTTCTCAGCCTATGGCATTTGGAACATTTCCTTGGATTATTGATTGAACTCTCATTGCTTTGATATATTTTCTATTGCTTTTAATTTGGGAGAAGAGCTTGCTGTTTTTCTTAAATAAAAGGCTATTTTCTCCAGCTGAAGTTGTGTGTTTGGATTCTAAGGGCTCAGGTTTCTACGCTGGTGTGCGACAAACAGGGAGTAACCTCAAAAGGTTGTCTTTGGACTACTGGGGCAACATGGAGAACTAAAATGTGTTGAAATCACCTCAATGACCATAGAGCAGAATTTCTCAATCTGGGGGTTGGGACCCCTGGGGGGTCCCATGGGGGTGTCAGAGGGGTCTCCAAAGACCATCGGAAAATACAGTATTTTCTGTTGGTCATGTGGGTTCTGTGTTGGAAGTTTGGCTCAATTCTATAATTGGTGGGGTTCAGAAAGCTCTTTGATTGTAGGTGTACTATAAATCCCAGAACTACAACTCCCAGATGTCAAGGTCTATTTTCTCCAAACTCCACCAGTGTTCACATTTGGGCATATTGAGTATATGTGCTAAGTTTGGTCCAGGTCTATCATTGTTTGAGTCCACAGTGCTCTCTGGACATAGGTGAACTACAACTCCAAAACTCAAGGTCAATGCCCACCAAAACCTTCTAGTATTTTCTGTTGGCCATGGGAGTTCTGTGTGCCAAGTTTTGTTCAATTCCATCTTTGGTAGAGTTCGGAATGCTCTTTGATTGTGGGTTAACTATAAATCCTAGCAACCACAACTCCCAAATGACAAAATCAATCCCCCTCAACCCCACCAGTATTCAAATTTGGACACATTGGATATTTGTACCCAAATTGGTCCAGTGAATGAAAATACATCCTGCATATCAGATATTTATATAATGATTCATAACAGTAGCACAAATATAGTTATGAAGCAGCTACAAAAATAATGTTATGGTTGGGGGTCCCCACAACATGAAGAACTGTATTAAGGGGTCGTGGCATTAGGAAGGTTGAGAACTACTGCCATAGAGGGACTGTGGAGCATTTTCAAACCCTTGGTAGCTCTAGAGTGTCACAAAAAAACCCATCACACTTCACTAATCCTGAAGTAGATGATCAGAAGATATTCTTCCATTTCCTATCTTTCAGATTTGATAGGTGATACAAAACATGTTGAATACTCTAAGACAAAATTAGACAGGCAAGCTAGTTTTTCTAGGAATCATGTGGAATTGCCATATTCTGAGAGCTGTGGTGGCTTGGGAGAAAAATGCTGAAGTGTACAGTCAAGAAACTTTTATTTATTACTGTTCCAATGTATGACAGCCCTTTCATGATGTTTTCTGGGGATCGGAGTGTGTGCTTTGCCCAAAAGCTTCCAATGAGTTTCTGTGGCTGAGCAGGGAATCAAATCCCAGTCCCCAGAGTCATAGCCCAATGCTCAAACCAATATGCCATGCTGGCTCTCACATTTTATTAACACCAACTAAATATGTACAAAACTGGCAACGAGCTTTGTAGATATCTACACTGTTTTGTCTGAGCATCATTGAACCAACGGCTTCCCTTCATCTTTCCTCCCTGCTGTTTAATCTTTAATTTTTTATTGGACTTCTAAAGTACAAATACAAAGAAAAGAAAAAGAATGGAAATTAAAAGAAAGAGAATAAAAGAAGACAAAGTATATGAACATGAAGTAGGTAAGGACTTAAAACTAAACTGATCAATGGGTTGCTGTGAGTTTTCCGGGTTGTATGGCCATTTTCCAGAAGCATTCTCTCCTGACACTTGACCCACATCTATGGCAGGCATCCTCAGAGGTTGTGAGGTGTGTTGGAAAGTAGGAAAATGGGATTTATATATCTGTCGAATGTCTGGGATGGGAGAAAAAACTCGTGTCTGCTTGAAGCAAGTGTGAAAACTCACAGCAACTCAGTATTTGGATGGATACAAATGTGGCTCGCAGGGATGAGAGGTAGGGCCTTCTCGGTTATAGCCCCCTACCTGTGGAATTCGCTTCCTAGCAAAATTCAATCTACCCCATCCCTCCTGGCATTTGGAAAGAAACTAAAATCTTAGTTTTGGGACCAGGCTTTTGCAAAATAATGGAAGCAACACTTAACTGGAGCCGGATTGGCAAGATATTATGATATGAGGATATGGTTTTATGGCTTATCAATGGATCTGTGGATTGAGTATTGTTTATTTTAAGGACTGTTGTTGATATGGTTTAAAATTTTATATGTATTTTATATGTATTTATGGTTTTATACTGTTTTGATTGTGGCATTGAATTGCTGCCTTTGTTAGCCGCTCCGAGTCCCTTCAGGAGTTGAGAGGGGTGGGGTAAAAATTATGTAAATAAATAAATAATAATAAATATTTTTGATGTGATCCAACCCGGCCATGAAAGCCTTCAACAACACATTAAACTGATCAAATTTTAATAATACGTCCTGAAAATTGACATCCATGAAAATAGATGATCATGCAGATATGATGTAGATTCAGGCTGTCACATGGCTGGGCTCCCCTTTGTAGCTTCACCAGAAGGAATGCTGTCAGCAAGGCTCTGCAATAAGTGGAAGAATGTTTAATTCTGCCTAACCAAAGTAGATTCATGAAATCAATATTAACTCATTAAGTCAACAGCAAGTAAATTCCATTGATGCATTAGGCATATTCTAACCAGGCTTAAGGCCACTAATTTACTCAAAAGTAATCCCTATTGAATCTAGTGGACTTACTTCTGGAAAGGTATCTTTAAGAGTACTCTGTTAGTCATATTTACCAGACAAGATGAAATCAATAGAACCTAAATTAGGCATGAAATCAACATTGATACAATTATGTATGCCAGCACATCACATTTGCCTGTTGAAGTGTAAAGGCACAGTGTTTTATATAACATCTGGAAATAGTAAGGTTTGAAAATTTTACTTTCCCCCTCATTCCTTAACAAAATTCTTATTTGGGATGGGGCGGAGGGGGAGGCAATCATACCAATGATTTATATTTGATCTTGATTAAAAATATAATTTACGCAATATGATTGTTTAAAAAAGGAGAGTTTTGGACCTGCAAAAAAGAAAAAGAAAAAAGTGTTGCTGTGAGTTTTTTGGGCTGTATGACCATGTTCTAGAAGTATTCTCTTCTCCTGATGTTTCACCTGCATCTATGGCAGGCATCCTCAGAGGTTGTGAGGTCTGTTGGAAACTAGGAAAATGGGGTTTATCTATCTGTGGAATGTCCAGGGTGGGAGAAAGAACTCTTGTCTGTTGGAGGTAGGTGTGAATGTTTCAACAGGCCACCTTGATTAACTTTTAATGGCCCAGTACTTTCAAGGTCTGGTTTCTTACTGCCTGGGGCAGGGCCGTAGCCAGGATTTTGGTTCGGGGGGGGCTGAGTTTGGTTCGGGGGGGGGCTGAGACTGGGTGGAAGAGGGTCTACCCTAGCATACCTTTTGTATTGTTATCCCAATAACCCCATGAATGTGGGATATAATGAGCATGGTGATCAGATCATGATATGAATAAACATAACAGTTTAAATAATGTACCAGTAAGGCCTTTTTGCGGACCACCCTGAGAATTTCGGGGGGGGGGGGCTGAAGCCCCCTTAGCCCCCCCTGGCTACATGCCTGGCCTGGGGAATCCTTTGTTGGGAGATGATTAGCTGGCCTTGATAGTTTCTCGTCTGGAATTCCCCTGTTTTAAGTGTTATTCTTTATTTACTTTCATGATTTTTGAGTTTCTAAAATATTAGTAGCCAGATTATGTTCATTTTCATGGTTTCTTCCTTTCTGTTGAAAATGTCCACATTCTTGTGGACTTCAATGGCTTCTCTGTGTAGTCTGACATGGTAGTTGTTAGAATTCCAGACAAAAAACAATCAAGACCAGCTAATCACCTCCCAACAAAGGATTCCTCCAAGCAATAAAAAGCCAGACCTTCAAACTGCTGGGCCATTAAATGCTAATCAAGGTAGCCAATTGAAACATTCACACTTGCCATAGATGCAAGTTAAAGGTCAGGAGAGAATGCTTCTGAAAAACCCACAACAACACAGTGATTCTGGCCAAGAAAGCCTTCGACAAATAAAATTGTACTTTTTGACGGCAACTCCAAGAATTCCCCAGCCTGCTTGGCTACTGGGGATTTGGGAAGCCAATTTTTTGTTTAAAAAGTAACATTTTCCGGTTCTGACAAATACTATGATACCGGTAAATCATGGAGAATTCCTAATGCACTGAATAGGCTCTGGAAAAAAAGTACTCTGGATGTACAATGACTTTCCACATCAAATTTAAATGTGGAAAATTTTGGAAACAATCCTGAAGATAAATCCACTATCTGAGAGTTCTTCCATTCTTATGAAAAAATATTGGCCAGAACAATAAAAGTTCATGCCACATGCAAAACCCACTAGAAAACAGATATTTTGGTTTTCCTCAAATCATTATTTTCCTCCTAACTGGACAGCAGTTTGGAATTGTGTGTGGCTGCTTTTGCTCATCTCATTTTGTTGTGTGATTTTTGTCCCATATAAGAAAAAGCTAACATTTGAGCAAGCTAATCCCACTGTACATAGGTCTCACTAAGACATCTGAGGGATAAAAAGCTGTGGGATTCGAGGCCCTACCATCTGCATAACCTTAATCTGATCAAACAAGATATAACAACAGCCTCTGGAGGCATGCCAGGAGAAGGCTGCTAGTTTCATTCTGTTAAATAGAATTATGTTTCTCATTGACCAAAGCTACAGTTTATGTTGAGCAGAGCAATTCAGTGAGGGACAGAATCCATGGCTATGAAGTCCAGGCTCTTGCCAGCAGGATACTGGGATGGGGAAAGAACTGTTCAATCTAGTTGGCTTGCATGGTGTCAATAGTTGTGTCTACGTATGTGCCTTCAAGTCGATTGTTGATTTATTGTAACACAGTTAATTTTTGATGGGATTTTCTTAAGTAAGGAATACTCAGAAATGGTTTTGCTAGTCTCTTCCTTTGAAATATAGCCTACAGCAGCGGTCCTCATTAGGTAGCTCGGGAGCTACTAGTAGATCTTTGGCCCTCTTCCAGGTGGTCTTCGAGCCTCACCAGCCGGATGGGGCGCTCCTGCCATGCGCGTGCACACCCTGTGTGCATGTGTGCTCCTGCTGCTGGCTTCCGCTCTTGCGGTGCTTCTTTCGCCTGCGGGGCATTGCAGGAAGAAGGAAGCACGAGGCGGGGCCTCTGGAGGGAGCGCCCTGCCTCTCTCTCGTCCAGAAGCAGCTGTGTAGCCTCCGTTGCCGGCGAGACAGGCAGGGCGGAGCGCCCCCTCTGGATGCCCCGCTTGGTGCTTTCTCCTTCCTGCAATTCCCCGCAGGCGGAAGAAGCGCTGCGCAGGTGGAAAACAGCAGCAGGAGCACGCGCGATGGCAAGAGCACACGGCGGCGGGGGCAGGTAGATCTTTTGGACTTGGTTGCTTTAAGAGTAGCTCGCATGCTGAAAAAGTGTGAGCACCCCTGGCCTACAGTGCCTTAAATTAATTGGTGGTCTCCCATCCAAGTACAACCCAGGGTACCTCCTGTTTAGCTTCCGAGATCAGACTTGGATGTACAAATGTTCTTCAAAAGGATTGTTGTATATTTTTTGGGCTGTATGGCCATGTTCCAGAAGCATTCTCTCCTGATGTTTCACTTGCATCTATGGTAGACATCCTCAGAGGTTGTGAGACCTCTGAAGACCCCTCACATATTTGAAGACACCTCACACATCTCTTCCCACAGCTCTTATAGCCACATAAGAACCTGTTTTTGTGTTACTGCAACAGCTGATCATAGCTATCCTACAAATCTACATGCCGCCTCATTCTGGCCTTAGCAAATCTCCAGAAGTAGGAATGATAATTGGTGGTTATTTGTCCTGACAACTGCCTTATTTGGGGGGCAATATGCTTCTAAGTGATAGTTGCTGCCCAGTGAGCTAAGCCTGGTGCCCCCATTCCTTGAGGTGTGACCTGCCAGGATTTTTTGGTTGGGTGTGTTTTGGAAACAAAATGCCACTTGGATTTTGAGCTAATGCAACAAGGTTCTTATTATTCCTTTCACGTCATTAGCCACTTCTGGTTCACTTTTATTCAGCTGTCACTAATGTTCCATTCCATCAAAATGCAGGAGTAGAGATTTTTGCAGAGACCCAGGTGTTATTTCAAGATCCTATCAAGGCCAAAGATCTTGATAATTTTGCTGGGTTGCACTGAAAGTGAGTTTCTAAATGGAACACATGGGAATCCCACTGTGTAAATAATTTAAAGGTGACTGGGACCAGCAGGAAAATATAGGCTAGGCCACAGCCTCACAGTGGAAACAGACTACTTGACCCAATGAAATCACATTTCCAAGACTTAGCCTCTCCTGCCATTTGTCTCCCTGCAGTTTCAAATAAAAAGGAAAACAACAAGGGAGGACTTCTGGGTTTTGTTTTATTTTATTCTATTTCAAGAAGGAGGCCAGAAAAACCCATCTAATCATGGGGGGAGACGAAAAGGATTGCTGCATGTCATCTTAAAGTGAGGGAAAAGATCAAACAGACAGTTTTAGCATGGCAGCAGCAAAATCCCTTTAGAGGCCTTCACGTATAATGTATGTTTAATCAAGTACAGAAAGAAATTCTTCTTGTTAAAAAGTGCTTTGAATTTCTAATTCATTGAGCTTGGAGTTTTATTAAAACCGCTGCCAGTTTTCATTCTTTCATATTCCATTTTTATTCTCCTCCAATTGAATATTTACATAGCAATGCTAATCATATATAGTCATATGGATTGTAGCCATATGACTATGGCTATATATATATATGACTAAAATCTACTTATAAGACATTTTAATAGTTTTATCAATGAATTGGGTTGTTGTGAGTTTTCTGGGCTGCGTGGCCATGTTCCAGAAGCATTATCTCCTAACGTTTTGTCCACATCTATGGCAGGTATCTTCAGAGGTTGAGGGGTCTTTTGGAAACACACACATGTGTAATGTCCAGGGATGGTCAATTCATCTGGACAATTTCAACAGAAAAGGAACCATGAACATGAACAAAATCTAGCTAACAGTATTAAAATAACTCTAAAATCAGGACAGTAAATAACTAGCAAGACTCAAAAAGCAGGGGAATTCCAGACAAGAATCCATCAGGGCCAGCTAACACCTTCCAACAAAGGATTTCCCCAGGCAGCTTCCAGCTAGGCCTTGAAATTGGAGGCCATTAATGCTAATCAAGGTGGCAAATTGCAACATCCATATGTACCTCAAGTAGATGAGAGTTCTTTCTCCCACCCTGGGCATTCCACAGATATATAAACTTCACTTACCTACCGTATTTTCTGGTGTATAAAGAGGATTTTTTAACCCTGGAAAATCTTATGAGACTACTTCCGGTCCACCAGCTTCCATCGACTCCTCAGGAGGAATCTTCTTCACCCTTCAATCCGTGAGTCCCGCATTTTGGAAAACGCTCAGCGATTTACGGACCTTACACTGCTGACATTACCTTCTATTATTTGAACGTTTGAACTGTCCGTGGGACTGTAGCAACCCAATTCTCGTTCGTGCCTGGGGGGCAAGGGGCAGCACCGGGGGTCCCACTTGCATTAGAGCCAGCTGGAGCTGAGGTGGGTTCTGAGGAGGATTTGGAAGGGCTGGAAGAAGGGGAATTTGAGTTAGCTGGGCCTTTTTCTCCCACAGAGAGCCTGGCGTGGGATCCTGGCTGGCCTGACCCTTACGAGAATCTGGAAGGCCAGATGGATGATGTAAGCAGTGATAGTGAAGATTATGAACGGCCGGGGGCGAGGATCGCAAGAAAGAATGTGGGAAACCACGGAGGAGGAGGCCCGGGAAGGAGATAGGGAGTTAGACTCTCACGGAGATAGCGAAGCAGGTGCTGGGAGTCAAGGCCGAACCTTTGATAGGAGACGGAACATTGAGGCTAGCAGGAGGGGCTGGTTTCACAGCCTAGACCGGCCGCGGTCCCGCAGCACAGATTGGAGGAGGAGAAGCCTAGAGCGTCGGGGGCCTCGCCAAGGGGATTAAGTATAGGATCCGTGGGAATGGATCCTCAGTACCTCGGCCACGTCTATCCTATACAGATGTGTAGCGAGCCAAGTCCACGTAGCTAAGTTAGGCTAGTGGCCTGCCAAGGAGTATCTTGGATCTTGTACCTTGCTTTGTTCCCTGAGCCGCTTTTGCTGAGCGGAGCCCTGCCAAGTCTTTGGAAACTTCCATGCTAAGATTGCTTTTGGACATTACCTTGCTTTTGGATTACTTTTGATATTTTTATGGACAATTACCTTTTCAACTGTTTCTTATTCTTCAATAAAGTAGTTAGCTGATTATCGTCTCTGTGTGTGTGATTAAGGGGCCGGCCAAGGTCTTGCATCGTGACAGGGACTCTATTGCATACTCTTTTAGGACGTCATATTCCGTTTATATCATATGCATTTTGTAGTCTATATAGCAGTGTGTTCCATAGACTAACCTTGATTGTATTGTGATTTACACCGCTTTTGGACACAATTTTCTGACATTTCTTAATACACTTTTGATACATTTATATATGCAGGTGTGTCAGTGAATCATTAGATTATTTGAATGTGTTAATTTACATAGCCCGGTACTCTAGATTGTGTATATAGTCTCTTTATGTTGTGTGTTTCCACAGTGAGCAATTTTTTTTAAGTTGGTTGTCTTATATGCCCAATCATCTTATATGCTGGAAAATACGGTAGTTTCCAACCAAGTCCTCAACCTCTGAGGGTGCCTGCCACAGATGTGGGCGTAACATTAGGACAGATTGCTTCTGGAAGATGGCCATACAGCCCAGAAAACTCTAAGATTTGCTATTAATCTGGTGAGTCTGAATGGTGTTAATGGTTCTCTATGTGTGTATGTGCATTCAAATAGCTTGTTGATTCATTTCATTGCCATACATTTTCATAAGAAGAAAACAAAGAAATGCTCAGAGGTGATTTTGTCATTGTCTTCCTTTGCAATATTAATTAATTAATCAATTAACTTTATTTGCATACTGCTTTTCTCACCCCATGGGAAATTCAAAGTGGTTTCCAACATATTCATGGAAAAAATTAATGCCTCACAAACATGTGAAAACCTAACATAAAAACAACAACATAAAGCTATCATTAAATCATAAAACATAACAACATTTAAACATTAAAACATAGAGTTAAAACATATTAATATAAACATCAAAATCACATGATCCAAAAGCATAGTCCAGCCTTCAAAACCATGTACCCCTTGGCAGTCTCTCATCCAAGTACAAACCAATGTTGGTCCTGCTTAGCTTCCAAGATCAGTAGAGATCTGGGACCTTTAGGGTAGTTACATTTAGACTGTCAGAATATGACTGAAGAGATATGAATTCAAAGTAACCATGAAGCTCACTAATCATTGGCCAGTCAGTCACTGCTTCTTTGTCTAAGGCTGGATCTGTGCCACCTTATAATGCAGCTTGAATCTGCATTATATGCTCAGAGTAAACCCATATAATTCATTGTGTGAGTCAACACTAGATCCAGCCTCAGTTACCTCAAGTAAGTATGAAAAGGGAAAAAAAATATTATTGTGAGAATAAAATGGAATGGTGGAGAAAAATCAGACAGGCTACCTTGAGTTCCTTGGAAGATAATTGAAATACAAATGAAATAACCAAGATGTAAGTTTACATTAATTGCAAGAGCAGCAATAATAAATGTATGTCTTTGTTTAAATAAAACCAATATTTTTGAAGAAAGCAATTTAATTTATCTCAGCTAAAGTGCCCAGTGCTCTATGGGCTACCTTTGTGCCTCAACATTTGATTGTTGTGATCCCTAGTCTATACTCAGAACAAGAGATTAAATGGGTAGTAGAGCTAATCAAGCCTGAACCCTCCTTAGACGCCAAGAGGACTAAACTGAGACTGCTGTTCTCTGGACATATCATGAGAAAAACATGACTCATTAGAAAAGACTAAATTCTTGGTAAGGCCGAAAGCAACAAGAAAAGAGGAAGGCTGCATTTCAGATGAATAGTAGGGCTGGTTGATCTAAGAAAAAAACGTTTTGAAACTTATTTTGTATCTAATTGTAGCTGTCGTTTCGAATTATATGGACTTCTGAAAGATTTCCGATAAATTTCAAAATTGATTCGGAAGTATTTCCGAAATTCTGAAGTCTTCGGAAATGGCGTCTGCTTTCAAAAATGGGCAAAAAAATCAGCAGAAGGGAGAGCCAGCTATTAAAGAAAAATTGCGGTTGGAGACAACCACGAGTAAAATGCAAAGATAATAACAATCTCAGTAGGAATGAAAAATATATCGTATTATTCACAATTTAACAGTATCACATCATAATCATATTAATCACACAGGTACATAATCATAAAGAAAGCACAACGTCATGGTATATATGCACTTGCCCAGTGCACTTGCCGAAGATCTGTATAACGTTGGTAAATCAGATTATAAACCGGATTATAACCGTCCCAAACGAAAACATAGGGATTCTCCCAAGGGTAGTGGAGCGTACCCTTTCTTTCTACGGATGTCCTCAAATATCCAGAAGTATTTGTAATCCAAAGTTACCGTATTGTAGTCTCCAGTATCAACGGGACACTCAAAACAACGATAAATATCCGATATAGTAGTTGCTAGGCTGTGTATTGTGGGCATATAATCCGAATTGGGTCAGGGATACACAGATCTTCGCAAAGGAAATATAATAGATTTTGTAATCCACAATGAGGAATGGTGCTTTTCAACAGTGTTCAACCAACTGGGCAGCAAAATATGATACAAAGATGTAAACAGGCGTCAGGGACGAGCCGCGATGGTACAGAGATGTCAGCTGTTAGCCATCAGCTAATGAGCAATCAGCAAGAAAATTCGGAAATGACATCTGGAATTCGGAATTCCAAAATTCAGATTTTCGGATTTTGGAATTCCTGTTGAGAGGGTTGCTCTCAAAATTGCAAAAAAAGTCAGAAGTATCCGAAAAACTTCTGAAATTCAGGCATATCTGAAATTGTAGAACAGCCCTAATGAATAGGCTCAAACAGGGCAACCACATACCTGAGTCTATAAAACCTGAGTATATCTATTGAGGTCCCTTGGAGGCCTCTCATTCATGGAGTCAGTGTTGGCTTAATGGGAGTTAACAACAACATTGCAAATTATGTTAGGATAACAATGTCTCCTAAAGGACACTTTAAAAATCACTCTCCAGTTATCTAAGCAATAATGGAATTGGACTCCATCTCCTTATTACCATCTCTTTCCTTAGAGCAAGACAGACTAATTGATAGAAACAGGCTGTAAAGTCATACATTCATCAAACATTTTCTCTAGGCCCTTGTCTAAGTGCTGAAAGATGCCTTCTTGTCATATTATGAGTTTTTTTTTCACCTACATTATCTTGCATATAATACATTTTGCTTTTTTGACAGGTGAGTGGAGGGCAAATGTTAATCTCTATTCTGACTGCTGATGTATGCATCTTTTTCTTAAGGAAATCCTGTTATGTGAAAGGAAGCAACCTTGGGCCCCTTGATAGGAGAAAGCTGGGATATAAATTAAACAAACAAAGAAGCAAGCACACAAAAACATATTAATCACAAGAAAGAGGCATTCTACCTAGTATTTAGTTTGACTGTAAATTTTGAAGTTTGAGATGTTACTTGTTTGACCTTATGCTCTTAATTATTATGAGCAGTGCCCCTTAGATTATTATGAGATAATGATAACGTTGTGTACAATTATTGAGTTAAAGTGATTACAATAATGGGTATTTAAAAATGATATATAAGATTAACAAATCCAAATCTATGCCTACAACCAGTAAATGATAACTGTGGCATATGGATGCCCAGATGAAACACAGATTCCTACTGTGAGTTGACACTGTGAGTCTGATAAACTAATCCGTCTTTTCATGGACTGTTACGGCTAACACCCCAATTCCCTGATACACCCTATGTACTAGACAGCTCATTAGACTATTCTAGACAATCATTAGTATGAGTCATTCTTCTCAGCTCGTGTAAGAATGCTAGTTCGCTCTATAGGCATCTTAGAGTCAACAAAGTCATCCTGTTAGGAGATGGGAAGAAGGAAATACTGTCTGAATATAATGCCTTGAAAGAGGAGTGATGATGGCTTTATGTCTTTCAAAAAGGAAGACTCCCCCCCCCCAGTCCCAGTCCAGTCTGGTAGTTTGCCACTCCTAGTCCTTTCAAAGGTTATCTACTAGGCATGAGAAGAAAGTTATGAAAATTGAAAGAAATCAGAAGGGATTCGTATGTATGGGACTTTCAAGTTTATACGCATCGCTGCCGCAATCCCGGAAGTGGACTTTCTTTTTCGCACTCCCTGGGCCCAAATTTTTGTTAGATTTGTAAATATTTCGGAAGGCTCCCTATTATCCCCTCCAAAATAGCTTCCCAGACATTACTCACAGTCAGATGGGGCCTTTCCATGCTCGAGGCCTACTCGGCTGGAGGACTCAGGAAAAAAGTGGTTTAAACTGCAGGGAAAGGAGCCTAGATAGGAGGACAGGCGAGAAGGACATGAGGAAGGCTGAAACAATGGCAGAAGGGGTTGAAAACAGCCCGGAGAGGAGCAGGAAAAGTGCAGAATCAAGGAAAAGCCATAGAGTTCAAACCTCCTAGAGAGCTATGGGAAACTGAATGGGGGAAGCTGCAGTGAGAAGAGCTCTGAAGGTAGGCAACTATTTTATAATTAATAATAAATATATTAATAATATTTACTCCTTCTAATTTCCTGGAAGGAGGGCCCTGGGCATTTAATTCTAATAATAATATACATATATTAATAATGTTTACCCCTTCTAATTTCCTGGAAGGAGGGCCCTGGGGATTTAATTCTAATAAATGCTCTGGAGAAGCAAGCCTTGACCAGAGGTGGGCAACTATTTTATTTAATAATAATATATTAGTGCATGATATGTCCCTGCAAAGAAACCCTGGCTTTTTATAATAATAATAATAATAATAATAATAATATATTAATGCATTATATCTCCCTGCAAGGAAACCAAGGGAAATGTTGCCCCTTGATTTGCCTGTGCTTAAAACAGTGTCAGTCCTGTTTCCCTGCTTTGCCTACTTTAGAACTAATTAAGAATTTTGTTACTAATTACGTTACATTTTAGAACTTTTTGGATTTTTTTTGTAAGTCTTTCTATTACTAATAAAAAAAATCCCCCCCACATTTGATTTTAGAATCACGATTTTGGGGTTCTAAACCATGCCTGTTATCTACATAGGCATCATGACACAGAAAATACATACCAATACCATTGTTGGATTGTGGTTTCCATGTTAGTTGAGTGGCAAATTTCCTCTGGATCTTATTCTAAGTTACTGAATCTATGTTGACAAGAGGATCCAGTAGAGTGGACACTTGATCAAAATTCAGATTAAATATCAGAATGGATTTCTCACTGGTTAAAGCTGGTTACACCTCCAAAAACAGTGTATCTGCATTGTGTTCTCCATTTTTCTTTTGTCGTGTTAAGGATTACTTGCAACCAACAAAGTGATCTGCTACTGATAAACAGAGAGATATACAAAATATTCATGCCATGGACCAAATTAGAGGTGGAGAGTACTCAGACCTTCAGAGGCTGTTGGACTGCAACTCACAGCAGTTTTAACAGGCAAAGCAGTGATGAGGTATTATATGAGTTGAGCAATATTTGAGAGGCTGCAAGTTCACCATCCCAAAGTTAAGTGATCCCATCACAATTAAATGGGAGAGAAGAAATGAAATAAAAACAGAGATCCTATTTTTGTTAACATTTATTATGCATAGTATACAACTGAGTTTCCTGTAGCATAATATTTAAAAATGGAGATAGTGACCAGAATAGTGTTACTATCTTATATATGAGTACATTTCCCTGTGGAAGATGATGGACAATTTTATATGATGCAGAATATTTGCAATGAGCTCAGCATTATACAAGTGATGTGCACATTTGGTGCCATTGTGCATGCAATTGCATATATATTTGCATTCAGCTGCACATTTGGATGAAGATGTGATTGCATAACTATTCAACACAAGGATTGCAGAGCACAATCAATGTGTAACTCTGCATCCAGAAAAGTGGATCCTAAAATCTTGATAGAGGAGCTTAGCCCTTGTTTCCCAGAGGTACATATGATCATTCCGAACAAAATCTTGATTGGTCCCTTAAGCTCACTGGTGTCACTGTCCAGGAAGTGACCGTGGAAAATAGAGGAGGTTTAAGCATGCGGCAGGTTGTATACCCAAGACCTTGGATTAAGCAACACTCAAGACAGCAATAGAACTGGGTTATAAAGAATATTTTTAACTATTCATTGTGTATATGTATGTATGTATGCATGTGCCCTTAAGTCACCAGTCAACTTATGATGACTGCATGGATTTCACAGAGGTTTTTCTTATGCAAGTGAAATACAGTTCCTACTTCTGAAATATAGCTTACAGTTGGTATCTGCTGCTGTTTTCCCATCCAAGTATTTTCCACAGCTGATCTTGCTTAACTTCCAAGATCAAACAGGATCCAGTGCCTTTAGGGTATTTACCAAGTTAAAAATTGGATTCCTGGAAGCTGGGAAAAACAGACCAGCAGGATTTTTTTGGCAAATTTTGCCCCTGTTTATGAGCTTGTTATTAGTGATTTGAGTTATAGCATCATTATAAAAATTAATGGAGGCAGATGGCAGTCTCACTTCTTAGCAAGTATTTATTAGCAAGCAAGTCACTTTAGCTGACTCTTCCTTAACAGGAAAGCACCACAAATGTCATAGATAAAAATAAATGGGTAAATTGCATAGGTTTAGAAAGAAAACCTCATACACAACATTTGGAGGTCTAGTTGATCCCGGTTTTATCTTTTATTATACTTTTAAAGCTCAGAGTTTAGAGTCTTGGCAACAAACCTGGTTCAGTTCTTTAGCTGAGTCAACTCATTCTTTAGAACAGGGATTTTTCTGGTTCTTTTGATCTCAAATTGTTGCTCTTGATAGACTTATTACTGTTTTCAAGACACAATATTATTTCAGGGTTATTACTAAAACCTGTTCCTCTATGGAGCTCCCATTTGGTTAACCCCCTAATAATAGTGCCATCAGATCTTTCCACTCAAAATTCCTCCACAAATTATTTGGTGTCCCAAACTGCATCCCGTATGCAGTTCTATGTCTAGAATCTGGCAAATACTCTATAGAAGCCACTATCTTTGGTAAACATCATTAAATTGTTGCTATATATTCGCTACCAAAGCCCCAGCAACTCTCTGGCCCAACTCACCTTGAGAGAACTCCACCACTCAAAATGGTGCACAACAGTCCTAGCAAAGATCGGGGAATTGCGCTATGATAGTGACTTCTTGAACTTGCTAACTTTCGCTGAGATATTTACCCTTATTTAAAAGAAACTGCTATAAAGGGATTATAACCAACTGTTGAGCTTGGCCAATAAATCCTGCTTGCCTCTGAACATGGCAATTCCATTCATACAGGGAAACCCAGTCTATTACATTGCAGCGCTCACTAACTCCTCATACAGGAGAGCTACATGCTGGCTAGATTTAATATTATGCCATCTCTGCTCCATAGATGAAGACTCAATGGTCTACCGAGCAATAAGAGGCTTTGTTCCTGTAGCATATTCTTCTGCACTTCCCACTTTACCAGGAACTAAGATCTAGCTTACTACCACATGTTATAAATTCATTAACAAACCATAGAGACCCAGACAAAGTAATTATGCTTTTAAACTGTCAAGATTTTAACTGCTGCCTTTCAGTGGCAAAATTCCTGAATGAAGTCTGTAAATTTAATGTGAAGCAAATGTGAAGTTCTCTTTTCTATGGCTTGTACTGTATTTTATACTTTTTTGCTATGTATATGCCAATAAAGGCTTATTGGATTGGATTGGAACTCTGTGGGTCTTAGCCTGAAATAGGATGGCAGTCCTTATCTAATAGGACTTGACCACATTTACCACTGCATTCACCATGCTATAGTAGTTAATTTATTGAAATGAAAATCTATGCATCATTCTGCTACTTTATATGTCTTGGCATACTGCAAATGAACGGTTCAAAGTATGTGGGCTGTGAAATCTTTTAGTTGTCTGATGCTTGGCTTGTGTCAGTGTAGTATTTAACTTTCAGTGCATGGTGAGTAGTTTATTGAAGACAGATCGTTCGTAATGATCTTTGACACAGCCTGCAGATCTATTGTCTCAGTTAAAATAAATCTAAATTCATTTTATATTCCTTGCAAGGAATATGACATTAAAAGAGGATTTCTGCTCAAGAGAGAGAACATTTTTCTTCTTCTGAAACTAACAAAGAGAAATAATAAAAACTTTTCTTTGCATTCGAAATGCTGGGGGGGAAAAGCCGTTACGGTTTTTGACAAGTGTGTCATCTTTTGGTGAAAAATAATTTTCTGCCACCATTCCATATTTTTTTCATAAATTATCTGTAATGCAAAATAAGAGAGAGAGATGTTTTTCTTAGAAAACTGTTCAGTCGGAAATATGAAAGGGAGGCAGCAATAAAATAATAATGCCAGTAATAAAAAAGAATTAAGACCATATGCGTATATGTGTGTAAAATACTACTGTGTTTCACAGAACACACATCTCACCAGCTATAGCAACGAGTGCTACCCATAGCTCATCTCAGTCTTTCTCAGGGCCCTTCCACACAGCCCTATATCCCAGAATATCAAGAAAATCCCACATTATCTGAGTGTGGGCACTGATAACGCAGTTCAAAGCAGATATTGTGGGATTTTCTGCCTTGATATTCTGGGATATAGGGCTGTGTGGAAGGGCCCTCGGTCTTTCTTAGCTTTTCTGAGACTGCACCATAGAAGCTCAAAAATGTTATGAGCTTTTGGGAGCTTCCTATAACGTGATCATTATCTGTTCCCACACCATTCCATTTCCATATACTGTAATCTTAGTTATAAGATTAGTTACACAATGCCTCCTCATTGTGTAACCCCTGAGCTTTCTTGTTGCTTCAAAGGTTTCTGTACATGGGCAGAAGTATCCTTTACTGCCAGAAAACCTAGAAACTGGATATTTTAGTCAAAACTAGAGAAAAGTCCTTTTTTTGGACTCTAACTCACGGGAACACCCAGCCAGCATGATCATTGGTTGGATGATTCTGCAAACTGTGTTCCCAAAGAGTAAATTATCTGAGATCTTATATTAATAAATCCCAGAATGTAGAGTTACATGTCAATTATGCCATATGACCTTTGTATTAAATGGTAGCATTGCACAACTGAACCAGGGCATGACATATGCAACCAAATGTGCAGCTGTGTACTCTATTTTTGCTATTTTGAACTGAATCTGGCTGTTCCATATTGTACAGAAATGTCTGGTTTCTTCTGCAACAGCTCTGAAATGTGTGAGTCACCAATAGGATTCAGGTTGGGTTTCCAAGGTTTTTTTTTAGTAGCAACTGGTGTATTTATTCTGAGCTGTGGCACAGTAGGGAATGGCCAAGGAAATGGAATGATGGGAAGAGGGAGCTGCGGAGCATGAGAAATGGAGATGAGAGCAGATTGGAAAAGGTAGCAGAAATGGAGGGGTGGGAAAGGGACAAGTGGTAAGATGAATGAGGTTAGTTTGGGAAGAAGGTTGGGCTGATCATCTGCATAGAATTGAACCACTGAGGCAAAGAATGGGTATAAGAAGATGGCAGGATCAGGAGGATCATAATGGTACCTTCAGCTCAGAAATCATCAGCTGAACATGCAACTCAGTGGTGACTGCTTGAATATCCACTCTCCACTCAGTATTTCATTTCAAAAGCTGCTTTTAAAAAGCTGTCCAGGGTGCTGAAAGTCATCTTCCAAATAAGTTCAGCACTTTGAATATATCTTTCAGAGTTTGATTAATTTTGAAGTTTTTTAATGACATCATCATCATCATCATATTTATACCCCGCTTTATCTCCCCTGAAGGGGACTCATGGAAGCCACCAGCTACTATTGGTTTAATGCAGGGGTGCTCAGACTTTTTCAGCATGGGAGCTACCATATGAAGAACCAAGTTTAAAAGATCACCTGGAGCACGCGCACACGCGCGCGCACCGACTCCTGCTGCCACCTTCCGCCCGCATGGGGCTTCTTTCTTTCTCAGAAATGTAAACAATGGGACATGCAAAAATACATCCAAGCACCCCATTTCTCCCTCCCTGGTATATTTCCCACAGATATAATCAGGCAGAAAGTAAACAGAGAGACCTGGGAGCTGCAAAGCCATTTGTGTCTCAGAAGTTTACATGGGACATGCAAAAATACACCCAAGCACCCAATTTCTCCCTCCCTGGCATATCCCCACAGATAGTATCAGGCAGTAAACAGAGAGACATTTCAGCTACTTTCAGGAAGTAAAAAGACCTACCTTGGTGCTTCAATTTGGTGAGGAAATGGCTCCCAAAGCGTCCTTGTTTCTCCTCCGTCGTTTGCTCCTTTTCGCACGCCGCCTACACGCGCGCCGCCTCCAAGTGTGTCTGAGCCATCCACGAGGGAGAATGGGCTCTTCTGCGAGGTGCTCAGCTGGCCTGTGAATGGCCAGAGAAGGACGGAGGGAGAAGGAATGCAGCAGGGCAAGAGCCCATTCTCCCTTGTGGACAGCTCAAATGCACTTGGAGCGTGCAGGCTGCGCATCAACAGAAGTAACCAGCCAGGAAATGCGATTGACCAGGTGAGGGCCTGAAGATCACCCGGATGAGGCCCAAAGATCACCGTCCTGAGCACCCCTGGTTTAATGGGTGTAACCATCAAGTAAGATACTATAAAAAGATTTAATTATAAAATGAAGTAGATAGGGTGAGACTAGAATGTAACCCAATGAATCCAAATTACAAGAAAATTGATTCCACCCTAACTTTAGGACGATAAGAACTGTTTGATAGTAGAATGCACTGCCTTCTGTGGTCATTGCTTATGAATGTTTTAGTTATATATGCCTTCATGGCAGAAGATTGGCTATATGGCCCTTCTGTTTCTTTCCAACTCTATGATTTTGTGAAGTAATGTTGAAATTCTCTGGGTTTCTGATTGGTACATCTGGTCTCTAAGCTACAGTAAGCTTCTGCGAAAATTCTACTGCGACTTGATTCTTGTGAATTAATGTGCCATGCTTACCATGTGATATCAATTGGTGGGTAAAGACCCAACCCACTGCCAAATAAATAAAAGGTGCCAATGTGTGTTGCTCCATTCTTGTGCAGCTACCATACAGTCCAAAATTGTATGCAGTTGCCCACCCATTCCCCGAAAAACGAGACATACACAATAAACACAAACAACTGTTCTTGGGTTCAAATTGGGCAACTTTTATTGTTACCTATTTATGTCCCCTCAACTGAACTCAGGGGGTGTCAGGAATCCCCACAAATCAACTTGAACTCTCAACAATTTTCGGGCGAACACCGAGACTTGCCTAAATAACAACCCAAGCCTCCACTGGGAAATGAATAAGAGGTCAATTCTCCCGAGCTGAGAATAGCCTCTTACCATTCCAGGGCCTTTAACTTCCACCTCACCCAACAACCAGCACTTTAAGGTGAGGATTTGAACTAACTGGCCCTCACCCCTGAAGGGGGCGCCTTAGGTGCATACCAAATAGGGAATTTCCCTAAAATCAACCGCTTAGCTAGTTAAACTGGCCTAATTAACACATGTACCACTACCCAGTAGCCCCTAAGAAATTTTGGAGGTAGGCAAAAACCCTCCCCGGCTTAAAAGCAGCAGTAAGAGGTAAAATTCCATACCTGACCCCTAGAGCGGCCTGTGAATGTTAAAACAACGGGCGGGAGTGGTGGGTAGGCAAAACAGGCATGAACTGGCCTGCTGAGGCGTGGCCTTGCTAAAAGCCACGCCCCCACGCCTGGAAGGTTCGGCTGAACCTGAAGCTCTGTCTCGTGGATGGGAGGGCAAATTCCTCTCACCACAGCGAGCTGTGGTGAAAGGGTGATATATAATGTAAATCAGCTATGCCCTATATTGTGAATTTGGTCGCAGGTATGGAAAACAGATCTTGTATCACAGAGGAGACATCTGAGGGAGTTAACTTCTCTCCTAATTTAATTATCTGAAGAAATGATCTTCTCCCCGTCTGTTGTTTGTGGGAATAAGATTACTGCATTCAGATTTGAAACTGCATCTCTATAAATCTGAGCTTAATATTTGAACAGGGGCACCTTCTGCATAGCTACCCAGATAATTCAAAATCCCATCTCTTCAAAGTCATTGAGGCTGTCACTAGTGCCTGACAAATGCTCAGTCCTGCCTTTAACGTCAGGGTTATATGATATGTGCAATGCCAAGAAGATAGCTGAATGTTCAGGAAGGTCAATAGAAGTATCTGAATTTTACCTAAGCATTTTTGCATGACGTTTAGCAGTCATTTCCAAGCAGATGTCTTCATAGATTTTGTGAGAATAATGTGAAATATTAACATATTTCTGCAAACCTATCAACTAAAGAGGGAAAGGTGGGCGGATGAATGAACGGATGAACCCAAATATCAGAACTATTTATCTGGATTTTAAAAGCATTGTCACTGGGTAGTAAGACTTTGGAGTAACTCATGCACCCTGCTCTGTCTCACTGTCTGTGAGAATGCCAGAGAGAGGCTCTACCTACCTCAAAGTAGAGAACATATGCACAAACACCCACTGCACCATTCCCATTCAACATCTTCTTGTAAATCCAGGAATAGCAGTAATTACCAACCAGGGTGGTGAGACATTCTGCATTTAACCCTGCTGTTATGTTAGGGTCAAATATGACCCGCTGTGGAAATTGATATTTGTTTATTTATTCATTTTTTGATTTTGAAACTTGTGGTTCCTTGACTTTTCCTAATTTACGGGGTTTATACTAAGGGTACAAAAATTTTTGTTTCGGTGCTTTACTTTTGAGATACAGTTTTTATACACTTGTTATGTTCGGGTCAAAAAATGACCCGGTAGCCTTTATACTAATCTAATACCATATTTTGAGTAAAACAAAGGATTTTTAGTTTATTTTGAGACTACTTATTGCATCTACTATTGTTTATCAAGTTATCTACTTGTGTAACTCCTCCATGCCTTCAGAATAGTACCTTTGTTATGCAAAACCGTAACACAATACTAGCCTCTCCCATTTCCTCAGTCAGAAGCAGCTGAGAGAGTTTACCTCAAAGCCTTGAATTCATTGTACCTGTTGTATCATGTTGTACTGATGTATTTTTGCATAAATGATAAATGATAAGCCTGTTATTATATCTGATATGTGATTGATATATGATTGCCATGTGTTTTGCTATATGACTGATATGTAATAGCCATTTGTGATCATCTATTTTGTGCTGTTACCTCCCACCTGGAAATTTTATTATTATTTTTCAAAATGCTTTTATACTGTTAAAATTTATTTTAGTTTTAAGTTAGTTGTACTAATAGTTACCTGAAGTTGTTGTTGATGTTGTTAACTATGATCACACAAAGTATAATAATGCAACAAGTATTCAAAAAGAACTTTTCAGTGGCTCAAAATAACATCCGGGTCAAAAATGACCCGAACATAACAAGAGTAAGTTTTTCCTGACAGAACAGCAGGGTTAAGCCCATTTACATGGGCCAAGTGAGTCAGTGCAGGGGTGAATGGATTCTGTGATGTCCACAGGGCACGCTGGATCAATTCACTCTAACATGGACTTGTCTCATGTTAAACAAAAGTTATGGGATGCTTTGGAGCTTTCTTGGAGCTGTTATACCATGTCACAAATGCTTTGAATTTCTCTTTGACCAGTCTATATTGTCTTATGAAGCAAAGCATCCACTTGTGCATTGACCCATGCCATCTATCGGTGGTTGGTAGGATAGTTTCAGCAGTGGGAGATGGGTTTTTCCTTCAGTGCAGTTGAGACATGAGTAGGGATGTAGTACTTATGCCCATGTTTTCTAGCATTGCTAGGATTCAAGATGGTGCCTGGATTGAGAAATGTATGTTTCAGAAGTGCTCCATCAATTTCAAAGATTTTTTTATGAAGCAACATGTAAATGCTAGTGTTGGGGAAAGATACATGTGAATTACAGATCTACACATTTCTAACTTGATTGAGGAAAAGTAACTTTTCCCTATATCTGGAAACTGCAAAATGGCAACACGGGGTTGCAGATTTCTGAAACTTACATTGATGCATATTTCTGACTATTTAGAAAATTATGTTACCTTACAGTATCTGATACCAGGACAATAAAATCTCTTCTTTGAATCTAGAGTCATCAGGGTGATATAGTTCATTGTTAAAATTAAATATGAGTTTTGTATGGCAAGGAGTGCTTCAGGCTTGCCCTCTAGACTCTTCTGAAATAGCTGACACCTGCGTGCTTCCAAGTTTTGTATCAGGTTGTTGGCATATGCTTGCAAGTCATTTCTGACTTATGATCACCTTAAGATAGAGATTTCTGGGGCTAAGAACATGTGAGTTGTTCTAAGTTATCCACTGGATTCCCAAAGTGGAGTAGGGAATCAAAACCTGGTCACTAGAGTTATACTCCAACACCCAAACTGCGACACCACATCAGATTTGCTGCTCTGATTCTCCTTTTGGGCAAGGGCAGTATATAAGTATGGCAAATAAATACATAATAATTTATTTCCATATTTATTTATTGTGTCAGAAGTGAATTGAGGGTACACTTGTAATGTATATAAAAACACAAAGTTAAAATCTTGGCATTATACTAAATGTCCATTGATCAGTAGCAGGCCACTTGGAGTGCATCTGGTGTTGCTATAAGAAGATCCTCCATTGTGCATGTGGCAGGGCTCAGATTGCATTGTAATGAGTGTCTGTGGTTTGCTCTTCTCCGCACTTGCATGTCGTGGACTCCACTTTGTAGCCCGATTTCTTAAGGTTGACTCTTCATCTCGTGGTGCAGTCTTCCATGTGCCCAGTGGGGAGTCTCTCATTTGGTGGCAACCATAAATTTGAGATTCTGGGCTTTGGCCTGCCACTTTTAGACTCTCGCTTGCTGAGGGGTTCCTGAGAGTATCTCTGCAGATCTACAAAGCTATTTCTTGATTTAAGGCATTGGCGTGCTGGCTGATATCCAAACAGGGATTTTCATAAAAATATCCCAAGCCCTACTGTGATTGAGGTAGATGGATAAGAAGTGGTTTATCTGCCTGCCTGCCTGCCTGCCTATGTGAATAAAATCACTTTTACACTGATTAAGAGTTTTGTATAGTGGATTCACTTGGCACCTGATCAAAAGCAATGATGCATTCAAAAAGAGAGTGACTGGAAAAGAGAAGGTCTCTCTTGTCCTCCTATAGCACATTACCCCAGTCAATGGAACGCAGAGGAAGGTCCCTTCAGCAGACTTTTAGTTCTCCCTGCAAAACTTGTGACTCCTCTTCCACAAAAAATGCATATGACCTTCTGGAATTGTTAATTCCATGTTGTATATCATTTTCTGGATCCAATCCATGCTGTTTCCATCGTACTCTTCAAGTAATTGTAAACCATCTTATAATATTGGAATTGAAGGGTGGTATTGGATGCTTTTGAGAACTGATTAGATAAATAAGCGAAGCAAATCTAAGAGCTCACCTAGAAAAAGATTCTCTTTTAAAAACTGATTTGAAAAGTTTCCAATGACAAAGAATATCTGTGAAACTTTTGTGCATGATATCCCTGTCCCAGATAAATCAGAGTTAAATTTAGAAAGAGGGAGAGAAAGGGAGCACAATTCAGAATCTGAATGAAAAGAGAAGTTGGGCAAAGAGGCAAAACTTTGCCTTGAACAAAAAAGTAGAGAAAAGATAAAACAATGAATCTGAGATGCACACTGGGTTCTTAAACATTTGCCAGAATTTTGACTTTCCCCCCTGCTACTTAAGGAAGTTAATTCTGAGCAATTCTCCATTCTCACTGTACACAATAACACATATGACCCATTATAATCGCATAGAATTGAAATTAAGCATACAGTCCTGTGTATGAGAGGATATAGTGTCACTGAAGATAATGGGAATTATTTCTGCATAAGCTTCCATAACATTGCACTATAATTATGGATAAATGGATCTTTTATGTTCTTCTTTCTCCAGTCCTAACTTTAGTTCAGCTGAAACATTAAGATTTTCTTTAATGCTCACTCAAATGTTCACTGCACTTTGTTTATTGTCCGGATCTACACTGCTTTGTGTTTTAAAGATTCCTAAAGAGATTAACAACACAAATGCAAAAAAGTATAGTAAAATCTGTGGCCAAACCTTAAAAAAGTAAAATCATGTGTTGCATGTCTTCAAGTTGATTTTGTTTTATGGTGATCCTAGTATGATTCCCCATATGGTATTCTTGGCAAGATTTGTTCACAGGAGGCTTACTATCATCTTCTGAGGCTGAGAGAGTGTGATACCACCTTAGGCATCATTTACACTGCCATATAATGCAGTTTCACAATGCAGATTACTGCCTTGAACTTGATGATATGTCATATAATCCAGTTCAATGCAATTCAGTCTACATTGATCATATAATTTTAGATCATAACCTTTTGGAAAAAAATATGCCATAACCTTTTGGGATATGTCATTCATAACCATTTGGGAAAATCAGGAATCTCCCTGAGAAGAATTTAAAACCCACTTGAGTCAACCTCCCTAGTGGTAAATATGTCCACTAGTATTCATGCAAGGCAATTAGGTTGTTCAGCTGTTAAACCGATATCCTAAATATCTCTTTGAACTGTTAGGGACAAAGATATGCCAATGCACACACAAACCCCCCCATAAATAGCAGAGTTTCAAATGTGTTCTTTTCAGTTGCCCAAAATATCTAATCTCTCTTAAAACATCTTGGTGTAAATCATGTTCTCAAGAGCTGAAAAATGCGTAGACTTCTTTAAAAATAACATAGTTGGTTTACTCACAACTTCATGTATTATTTAGCATACAGGTACTTTGCTTATAAGTCCAGTTACAGATAGGATTTGAAGTAGTTTCTCGGTGTAGGTACCACAAGGCATCTTTCTTATAAGCCTAACAGTCCATAGTCTAAGCATCTCTCTGGTCTTAGAGTCAAATAGACTCTCTGTCTAGTCTAAAAGTCTAATGGAGTCTAAACTGTACTGTTTATACTGGCGTTTGAAAACATATTGTTTCTAAAATAGCGTCTGTACAGTCCCAGATCTGATCACATGGTCTGAAACTCCCCCCACAACATAGTGTTAAGGAAAACTGCATACCAATACACACATACAATAGAGTAAGCTATCCCAATTATATACATAACAAATAACTAGTGGAGGCTTGAAGAAGGTTGCTATTTCCAACAATCTCTCTGGCATTACTTCGCAAACGAAGATTCTTAGGAAGGACTCATCCCATGCTTTCTACAAATGCATTGATGATTCGGAGGTTGGATGTGTCCTTCAAGTCTGTGCAATGGATTTCTCTGGTGGAGTGCAGCGTGCACAGAACTGGCCTCACCCTTTAAACCAAAGGTTCGTCTGCCGGGGCCTGCAAAATTGGATGGTGGCAGTGAGGTCCTCAGGTCGTAGGTTTGATTTGAGTTTCCTTCTCTAGATGGTTGACCTTACAGGGTTAGATGAGCACCATTTGCCCGGGTTTGAAATTAGAGTTTTCCTTCTCCTAGGATGGTTGCCAAAAGGATAGAGAGCCCATCCTGCCCTTTGATGCTCTTTGTCAGACCCTTCGGTTGTGACCTGTCTGGCATGGGAGGCCCTACCAGTGGCTATTATGCCACCACCAGCATAGCTCACAACTTCATTAGGGTACGCAAGCCTATCCCCCATGACAATGGGGTGCCAATGGAGAGGATTTCCAACAATAATACAGTTCAACCTGCATTATATGGCAATGTAGATGGGGTCTGACTATGAAACTGAGGACATCTCTAGCTGAAAATTCCAAAAGCCCCCACTCTAAACTACATTTCCCAGAATTCTGCAAGAGACAGCAGCAGAATAGTAAAGCGGGCACCTGCACTTTAGAACACTAATGTATATTGCCCTGAGTGTTCTTTGTCTTCAAGTCTTTGCTCCTCTAAAAAAAGAGGGCATGGATAGCAACTTTATAGACACACACAGAAAGAAACCTAGTCACATTTGAAACAAGCAAACAACAGCTCCAAAAGCAAAGAACACCAAAGAAGCAAGATGAACGATCAATAAATGAAATCAGGCAACAGTTGAATCAAACACTTGTTTAAAGAGACACAAGGAGCAACGGAGAAGAGAAGAGAAAAATGAGGATCTGAAGTGCCCGACAGAACCACACATCTGACTTGTCTCATCTTATTACCAGCAGAGGTGAGCATAACAGAAATCGTTTTAATAGGAAGCATTCATCTTCTCACAAGCTTGCCCCAGTTATGATGACCTGCCACTATCCCATCCATGAAAACTGTGCACATGCATCTGATCCTATTAATTCCAGGCAGCATAGTCTGTTAGTCACTAATCATTATTATCTCAAACAGAAGTCTCCCCCTCTCCCCAGCCATATCTTTTCCCTTCAAGGGATACACCAGAGTCTTCCCCAACATTACGGTTCAATAGTTGCAATCAATAATTAAAATCAATGGGGTATTGTTACTGGCTGCAAAACAAAAGTTAATTAAAAATTATCAAGAAGGCAATTATTTCCATTTTCGGTATTTAAAAAGGCATTTGCTTTCACCACCAGAGCTTGGAAACATAGAATCATAGAGTTGGAAGAGACCTCATGGGCCATCCAATACAACCCCCTGCCAAGAAGCAGGAAAATTGCATTCAGAGCACCCCCAACAGATGGCCATCCAGCCTCTGCTTAAAAGCCTCCGAAGAAGGAGCCTCCACCACACTCCGGGGCAGAGAATTCCACTGATGAACAGCTCTCACAGTCAGGAAGTTCTTCCCCCTGTTCAGGTGGAATCTCCTTTCTTGTAGTTTGGAGTCATTGTTCTGTATCCTATCTCCAGGGCAGCAGAAAACAAGCCTGCTCCCTTTTCCCTATGACTTCCTCTCACATACTTATACATGGCCATCATGTCTCCTCTCAGCCTTCTCTTCTTCAGGGTAAATATAAACAGCTCTTTAAGCTGCTCCTCATGGGGCTTGTTCTCCAGACCCTTGATCATTTTAGTCGCCCTCCTCTGGACACATTCCAGCTTGTAATATCTCTCTTCAATTGTGGTGCCCAGAACTGGACACTATTTCTGTGGCTTCCCGCCAGGGCCAGAAAAAGGGATTTTAAAAGGATGGACGAGCTCTATAGGCTCTGGTGTTCGCATTCTAGCCCTCCCATGTACAGGAGACCTGACGGTTCTCTAAGCAATGAGTTCAGGACTCCAAAAAGGTGAACTCAAAACAAGTTTATTTAATAACAACCAGTAAAAGTGCTGGTGGCTCAAAAAGCTTGTTGTTGGATGCTAGGAAAGGGGTTTCATCCACTTGCCTTTGCAGAGTGAAGGTTCCTTTCTTTGAATACAGGTTTCCTGTTGCTCCTCAAATGGTCCTCTGGCACACGAAGTCTGTGGGTCCCCAGAGATTACAGTCTTTGGGTGAAGGGCTGGCCTTCCTATCACTGCAATCCTGGCTTGAGAGCGTTGGATAGGCTATACGTGAACGAAGGTGCTTTGTTTGAGCCTTGGCTCCAGATTTCCACCTGCTTCGTCCATGTTCTATGCTTGGAATGAGGCCAGAAAGGAAGTCCTGCCTCTCAGGTAAACTCCAGAAGAGGAGGAGTCAAGGGCGGTGACATCAGGTTTGGAGCCAAGACACAACTCCGCCCCTAAGTGCCCAGATGGCAGAACAATGGGACAAAGGCCTTGCAGGTGAAGGCAAACAGGTACATAATACAAATATAAGACCAGCCCCATGTGGGTGCCACAATTCCAGGTGTGGTCTAACCAATGAAGAATAAAGAGGTAGCATGACTTTCCTAGATCTAGATGCTAGATTCCTATTGATGCAGGCCAAAATCCCAATGGCTTTTTTGCCACCGCATCACATTGTTGGGTCATGTTTATTTTGTTGTCCATGAGGACTCCAAGATCTTTTTCACACGTACTGCTATCGAGCCATGCGTCTCCCATTCTGTATCTTTGCATTTCATTTTTTCTGTGGAGTATCTTGCATTTGTCATTGTTGAACTTCATTTTGTTAGTTTTGGCCCATCTCTCTGATCTGTTAAAATCGTTTTGAATTCTGATCCTGCCTTCTGGAGTATTGGTTATCCCTCCCAACTTGGTGTTTTCTGCAAACTTGATGATCATGCCTTCTAACCCTTCATCTAAGTCATTAATAAAGATGTTGAACAGGACCGGGCCCAGGATGGAACCCTGCTGATGGCACTCCGCTCGTCCCTTCTGTCTAGGATGAAGAGGAAACATTGTTGAGCACCCTATGGGTTCATCTGCTTAACCAATTACAGATCCATCTAACCGGAGTTTTGCCTAGCCTACAATGGATTAGTTTTTTTGCCAGAAGGCCATGGGGGTCCTTGTCAAAGAAATCCAGGTATGCTACATCCATGGCATTCCCTCCATCTATCCAGCTTGTAACTCTATCGAAAAAAGAGATCAGATTAGTGATCATTACTTTTTGGTTATTTTAAAATAAATTTGATAAGATTCTAATATTATAATGAGGCAATGTAAGACACCTGTGAAGTTATCATCAGCCACACTGCGTTCTTTCTCAATTATCTAAATCTCCTGGATGGATCAGTAAACAGGCTGACACTTCAAATGCGCTAATGACAATTTATCAAATTTCCTGCCACTTTGAAGGACCAAAAGGTGATGACATTGGATGGAGTTCTGAGCCACTCAGAATGTAGGTCCTAGCTGGACAGTTTCTAAACCAATCAGGAGCTTGCACAGGTATTTTGAATAGTAATAAAAATGATCTGTATTTGCAATTGTGGTATGTCCATTTATTATTATTATTTACCATATTTATATACTGCTTTTCTCAGTCCGAAAGCGAATCAAGCCGGTTTATATTCGCACAATTTGATGCCCCCAACAACATAAAATACAATTAAAAACATTTAGTGTATAATATAAAAAAACATACAAAACCAAAAAAACATAGATCCTCAGCGTCTCCTTAGTAAAATCATTTTGCAGTCACATCATCCACTTACATCTTCTCTGGCCATTGGGAATAATGATTTTGCCTCCAACTTGTGTGTATCTCATTTGGCCTTTTGGAAAGCTAACAAGCTTCAGTTCTGAGCCACTCAGAATGTCGCGGACAAGGAC
The DNA here is from genome assembly GCA_030556195.1 of Anolis apletophallus. Classification (NCBI taxonomy): domain Eukaryota; kingdom Metazoa; phylum Chordata; class Lepidosauria; order Squamata; family Anolidae; genus Anolis; species Anolis apletophallus. The sequence goes on from JARBWK010000007.1 coordinate 132,524,108, forward strand.
AGGTCCTAGCTGGACAGTTTCTAAACCAATCAGGAGCTTGCACAGGTATTTTGAATAGTAATAAAAATGATCTGTATTTGCAATTGTGGTATGTCCATTTATTATTATTATTTACCATATTTATATACTGCTTTTCTCAGCCCGAAGGCGAATCAAGCTGGTTTATATTCGCACAATTTGATGCCCCCAACAACATAAAATACAATTTAAAACATTTATTGTATAATATAAAAAAACATACAAAACCAGTAAAAACATAGATCCTCAGCGTCTCCTTAGTAAAATCATTTTAAAGGAGGGATCTTGGCAGAAACACGCAGGGCCTGCAAGCCCACGGTTCTTTCAGATGCTGAAATCACAGAACACTTTGGAGGGTTTTTAGCAGAGTCAAGATGGCCATCCTCCAGGAGTGCTTTGATTAGGTCTTCTTGCATGGCATAATTGGGTTGGAGTGGATGGACCTTGTAGTTTCTTCTGATTCTATTACTCTAACTCAGCTTACCTCAGTGCTCATAATCCCACAAGGCTAGTTGTGCAATTTGGAGATTTGTAGTCTAAGACACCCAAAAGCTGTCTCATGCCATTCCTCTTTCTCCACCTCCTTTTGGCATATTTCTCCAAGTATGAAGCTGCCTAATAAGTTTAATGAGAAAAGACACAAAGCAAATCCAATTTTCACTGGCTAGTAGCAGACATAAATTGCTGCAATGGAGAAATGGAAGTTTTGGAAGCCAGCCGAGGTGCTGATCAGCAGTAACTGATTATCTATTAATGAGTGGCTCTTAATGTCTCTACAACCTGATGGCACACGCACACACACACACAGCATTACTCCACAAACCGTTGACTGCAACTACCATGTATGTGAAGTGTTTGATGGTTGTTTAAAAGGAATTGTGTGAGTGGTTTCAGACAAGGAGAAAAATCCCATGCTTCTTAGTGCCCCATGGATTGTCATGCACCAGAGCTTCTGCAACTGTTTATGGTAATGAAACGGGATGCTCTGCTGTGTAAATATGGAAAGTACTGTATTTAATTACAATCACTGTTGGGCTCATTGCAAGTAAGAAGTCTACGATCTTCTGGCCTGTATTTCTCTTTCTCCCCCCGCAATCTCATTCCACCTCCTATGGCTGGCTGCTCATATTTCTTGATGTGGTTTCTGACTGAATCGGGACAAATACTTTTCCCCAATATCCCAGAAACAGCTTTGCTTGCACAGAATGTAGAGTAAGAACACCATTGCATCCATGCCAATGAAAATACAGAGGTGGAGGGTTGGCACAGCTTAACGAAGGACTAATCATTTCCCCTGTTTGTCACATTCTAATGTTGTCGGAGACATCAACTGGCAGAGCAACCAGCCTAGGGCAAGCCGTGCTCACTTGGAAACATACTTTGCCTTTCTTAATTGATTCACTTTACTGCTGAGTCACCTCTTTCTAGGCCAGCTGAAAGTGGAGCGGTGGTGAAATAGTGCTACGGCATGGACTGGCCCCTTTCGCAAAGATTTGTTGTTTTATTTATTGAGGGGCCCAATGCTAATAGTTTACATTTATTAGCAGTTGTACTGTTTTTATTGCAGAGCATTTGGGCGATTTACCGCTCCCATGCATCAGGGCCGCTTCTCTTCTCCTGGTAGTTTATTAGCTGCCAGCAGTGCTCATTTATTTTATTCAGATGGCCCCATAATTTTTCTTCAGTTTCATGTATGCCAAAGAGGTAAAGCTCTTGCTACCATATATAATCATGTATAAGTCAACCTCATGTATAAGTTGAGGGCTAGTTTGGGGGCAACAATTATGGGTTATTATGTGACCCATGGATAAATCAAGGGTTATTCCATGGAGAGGGGGAAGAACCAATGCCACCTCAGGTAGTCAGTTACCTGCCCAGAAGTAGTGTTACAGCAGAGATGTAGAAGTGGCCAGTGGTTATTTTAGAGTGTTCTGGGAAGGACTAAGCTCTCATCTTTCAACATTATTTTCAGAGGCAAGAGTTTTAACTTGATAAGAGTTAAGACACTGTACTCACATTGATAAGTTGACTCAGGATTTTGGGGTTGATTCTTGGACTAAAATTTCTAGACTTATACATCAGTATATACTGTAAGTCCTTGGCTTTGTTGCTTACCCACAGCTGAGAAGCATTTGCAGAACAGAGTTAGTAGTTTATTAAGTGGTGGGAAGATGGTACAAGATGTGACCCTGTGCAAATAAGTCTTAGCCAGCACGGCCAGATGGATAGCAATTCTTCCCTACACTTGAAAAAGAAGTTACTGTTTAGGACTACTGGTCATGCTGACTGGGAGACTTCTAGGACTATTTTCCATATTGGGCCCCCTGAGCTGAGCTATATTTTTGGATGAGTGAGTTGATGGCTATTTGACTCAATCCACTCTATTTGAGACATGCCAAATGAGGTTGACCTGTATGCACTTTCTATCACACATCAAGAGGTCCTGATGGCTTCTAGTCCAAACCCTGCTCAATCTACAATGAAAAATGCAACTTCAGCATTCGTAATGCATGGCTGGTCAATTTTGTTCTAATATTTCCAGAAGTGCAGAAGCCACCCTCTCTTAGGAAGACTTTTTGAGTATGTCAACATCCCATATTACTAAATGGCTGTTCAGACCTTGAACCAGTGCTTGGCAACTGTGTCAAATTGGGTGAGAGCTAACAAATTAAAAGTGAATCCAGACAAGACAGAGGTCCTCCTGATCAGTTGAAAGGCTGAACATGGCATAGGGCTATAGCCTGTGTTGGACGGGGTTACACTCCCCCTGAAGACACAGGTTTGCAGCCTGAGAGTGATCCTAGATTCATCGCTGAGCCTGGAACCCCAGATCTCGGCGGTGGCCAGGGGAGCTTTTGCACAGTTAAAACTTGTGCGCCAGCTGCACCCGTACCTTGGGAAGCCTGATCTGGCCATGGTGGTCCACGCTCTGGTTACATCCTGGATAGACTACTGCAATATGCTCTACATGGGGTTGCCTTTGAAAACTGTTTGGAAACTTCAACTAGTCCAACAGGCAGCAGCCCGGTTACTAACTGGAGTGACATACAGGGAGCATAGTGCCAGTCCACTTCCGAGAACAATTCAAAGTGCTGGTCTTGGCCTATAAAATCCTATACGGTTCTGGCCCAGCTTACCTGTCAGAACGTATCTCCCTCTATGTCCCGCCTAGTAGCTTAAGATCATCCAGGAAGGCCCTGCTCTTGGTCCCACCAGCCTCACAAGTGCTCTTGGCGGGGATGAGGGACAGGGCCTTTTCGACAGTGGCCCCATGCCTGTTTAACCTGCTCCCCTATGAGATCAGGTTGGCTTCTTCCCTCCTTTCTTTTAGGAAGAAAGTTAAATCATGGCTGTGGGACCAGGCCTATGGAGAGCAAGCGTGACAGCACCTTGGATGTTGAACCAGACTGAAATTGGCTATATGGTTGATGACAATGTTTTTAACATGTTTTAAACATAATAATACACTTTATTTATACCCCACCACCATCTCCGCAAAGACTACTCAGGTGGCTAACATGAGGCCAAGCCCTTCTAAAATACAATACAACACAGTGAAATACAAAATACAAAGCAAAATACATCAGAAATAATAATAATTAAAAGAAAAGAAAAAATACACTTACAACAGCAAATGAAATTATACAGCAAATTCACCTACAAGAACCAAATAGGATGGGCAGGCCAAGTGATCACGATAAAATGATAAAAACCCTGGGTGAGATAGGAGTAGGGGGTAGCAAATGAAGGGGGCCCAAGAAAATAAAAAGGTGGGGACAGACTTTCATTATATGATGCGGGGAAAGTGTGTCATAGGGGAACACTATAGATGGAGCAGCACAACTGGAGGGGATGGTCATTCTTCAAAGACACAACAACAGGTCTTCAGATTTTTCTTAAAGTCTGCTAAGGAGGGGTCTTGCCTAACCAGGTAGTGAGTTCCAAAGACGGGGAGCCACAGCTGAGAAGGCTCTCTCCCTGGTTCCCACTGATCTAATGTTAATGTTTTATTTACTGTTTGAAACTGTTGTTATATATGTTTATATTTGTATTATATTGAGGTTTTGAATTGTGGCCAGGTTGCAAGCTGCCCTGATTCTCCCCTTGGGGGTCGAGAAGGGCGGGATAGAAATATTTATTTATTTATTTATTATTTCAATTTATATACCACCCTTCCCAAAAAGGCTCAGGGTGGTTCACTGTGAAAGTATTATGTTTTGTGTATTAGATGAAATGTAAATGAGGTGCAATGTATGATGCAATCTATGTGCCTGGATTTCATCAGCCTACTAGTGGCTGTGCAGAGCTGGAGTTTGGTTCTGAAAGAGTTAAAGAGAGAGATGATGCAAGACTCTGTGACTAGTATATGTAGGAGGCTCCAAGCCAGCTTCTTCCTTCCCATGTGGCTGATGTTAAGTGTTGGATGTCTGTGCAATTTGTCTGTGCCAGTAAAGCTGTTCGTACTCATTCTGGGTCTGCAGAAGTATTTTCTTCCACACAGCTAAGGAGCTCCATATTCTGACATTCACAACAATGAATACACAATACAACATAGTTAAAAACAGAATAAAAACAGATTAGGACCAGAATGGAAAGCACAACCTTAGAGATTAAACACCTGGCGGAACAGGTTGGTCTTACAGGCCCTCCGAAAGGCCTGTAACTCCGTTATTGCCCGTGCCTCTGCCGGGAGGGCGTTCCACAGGGTAGGCGCTACTACAGAAAAGGTGCGATGCTGAGTCGATGACAATTGGCAAATCTTGAGTAATGGAACCTCCAATAGGTTTTGGTCCATGGTTTGGACAGGTAAGCTGGGCCGTAGTAATATTGGAAATAAATAAATAAATAAAATGTTTCTCTTGATGCTTCCCCCAAATCTGTACATCCATCAGATTTATAATGCTGCCTTTTTCTTCTGGAGCAACAGGAATACGTCTTCTCCATTTGCTGCACATCATCTCTCTGATATATGAAGAATGCTATATCCTGCGTGGAACTGTTTGTTGGTATTACTGTTTCTTTTGGCAGGGGAGTGTGCAAATATTTGATTGCCTTACCACATCCTGGAATGAAACAACCTATGCAAAGCTTAACTGCATGATTTTTTTTCATGGTCTGAAAACGTTCTTTCATCCTTTTCATAACCTTTTCCTGGAGCACCGGGTACATGAGTTCTTTTTGAATTCTTTCCCCTCCCCTCTCTCCCAGTCTTCAAATAATCCGACTGTATCCCTTAGCTGTTAGGCATTTCATTACCCTGCACAGCAGTTCATTTTCTCTGGCTGTGCAGTGGCACAGCAGCTGTTTTAAAACTTTCCTCACCTGTAGTCAGCACAGTGAGGCTATTAATTAGGGGATAAATGCAGATTAATAAATAAAAGGCCTCATTAACCACTAAATGCTTTTGTAACTGCATCCTTATGGGTTCTTTTCAATAATAATAATAATAATAATAATAATAATAGCTTCTTTGGGTTATATAGTTTTGGAAGGACTAGAGCCCCTTCCACACAGCCCTATATCCCAGAATATCAAGGCAGAAAATAACAGATAACCCAGTTCAAAGCAGATATTGTGAGATTTTCTGCCATGATATTCTGGAATATAGGGCTGTGTGGAAGGGTCCTGAGTCCACACTCAGATAATGCGGGATTTCCTGCCTTGATATTCTGGGATATATGGCTGTAAGGAATGACCCTAAGACACAGGCATGTGAACAAAGAATTACGTCTCACAGAGCATATGCAGAGTGCTTCACCCTCACCAAGATGACAATGAAGATGTCAATTCTTGTGGGATTTACTGAAAATTTCACAATGTTTCTCCTGGATGTAATGTGATGTGAGATAGAAGATGCTCCTCAACAAAATTTGTGCATTTTTACAATGGTATAGGCATACCATTGCAAAATGCATAGTAGTGTCTTTGATTGGTTTTTTTAAAATGAACTAGGAAAACTGAATGGGTTGTTTTCCAAACTGTCGAAAGGCAACCCAATACTAAGTACATCCCAATAAAAATACAACTAAGGCATGTGTCTTTATTAGGGCTGGGTAGGTTTGCTGGAATTTAACAGAATTTCGGAATGTGTCAGCAAAAAAGTTCTGCTGTTATGGGAACCACATGGAGTAATTGTGAAAGTAATTGTGTATAAAATATTTTTAATAATTGTGTGCCTGAAACAAAGTTTGTGTATGTTTAACCATCAGGAAGCAATGGCTATCTCAGCCCCCAAGTGGATAATTTTGTATTTTGTGGTATTTTGGTATATTGAACATGTGATACTTGGCATGCAATAGAAAAAAATTAAAAAGAGAAAGGAAACAATAAAAGGAACAACAACAAAAAAGGAAAAATTAATGGAGCTCAGTGTCATTTCTTTCATGTAGTGAAACCTGACTATTTAATGAAATATAAACTTTCATAATAAATGAAAATAAATATTATAAGCTTACACATTGGTTCCCGGAGTCAGCTGTGTAAGTACAAACTCAAAGCATATCCATGCGCTATCTGAGTCCCTTCGGGGAGATAGGGCGGTATACAAATTTTTATTATTATTATTATTATTATTATTATTATTATTATTATTACAAGCACCTGAGACAAAGCACCAAAATCAGTGTGTACAGAGCTATTGTACTGTCTATTCTCCTCTATGGGTCTGAAACATGGGTCACCTATCGCCAACACCTACGACTCCTTGAACGCTTTCATCAGTGCTGTCTTCACACAATCCTAAATATACACTGGACCGACTATGTGACTAATGTTGCTGTCCTTGAGCAAACAGGGATCACCAGCATTAAGACCATGCTATTGAGAATACAGCTGTGCTGGGCAGGGCACATCTCTAGGATGGAGGACCACCACCTCTCAAAGATACTACTCTATGGTGAACTCGCCACAGGTCAGCGCAAGGGAGGCGCCTCAAAAAAGAGATCCTTGAAACAACATCTCAGGCTTGGCCAGATTGATCACCAACAATAGTCCACCCTGGCCTCACATCGGGAGGCATGGAGACGCACTATCCACAATGCTGCGGCCTCTTTTGAGAAGACACGTTGAATGGGTCTCGAAGAGAAACGACAACACAGAAAGAACTGCAACTTCACCCAAGGAGACTTTCTGCAACCGAACTTGCCTATCTCAGATTGGCCTTTTTAGTCATCAACGCACTTATAAAAAGCGTGGGATGAGTCCTTCCTAAGAATCTTCGTTCGTGAAGTAGTGCCGAGAGATTATTATTATTTGGGCAGACCACTACAAATCAGACCTTGGAAACATTGCAGTTTGGCCTACAGTTTCCAAAGATGAGAATGGGCAATGGGAATTGTGGACAGTGAAGTCTAAAATATGCTGACTGAAATCCTATACTGAAATGAATGTATAATTTTACACTCATTGAACTATATAGCAGTTGTGCAATGTGACCTCATTAGTGAATTGCAGTGTCAAATATTCAACCCCATGTGCAATGCTTATCCATGCACAATATGCACAGACACCCTTGTGCAATGCACCACATGCCCAACTCTGCATTCTTAAACATAAATTGAACACTTCACTCCATGAATCTGAGGAAGTAGGTGTAAGCTGTGAAAGCTTTTGCTACCAACTTCATTCATTCTCTCAGTTTGTCCTTAAGGTGCTACAAGAGCCTGTATCACATGTTCAACATACCAAAATACCACAAAATACAAAATTATTCACTTGTGGGCTGAGATAGCCTTTGCTTCCTGATGGTTAAACATACACAAACATTGTTTCAGGCACACAATTATTAAAAATATTTTATACTTTCAGGTATGTGTTTAGTATAAGGTGTATAAAATTTTTTTTATTAAAAAAACATTTCTGATGAAACACTACACAAAACTGGAAAAGGCAGCTATTTTGGTGCCAACCCCTTTGATAATGACACATGATGTGGATTGCATGCATATCCAGTGATGCCACTGGAGAGTTTTCTCACTCTCCCATTGACCTGTGGTCCCTATAATTTCCTAAAGATAAGTGAATATTGCTAAGTTAGTCCAAATCTGATATGTAGATGGGCCCCTAAGTCATAGAAAATGATAGACAAAGACTTATAGCTTTGATTTCAACAAGCGATCATATTGGTGAGAATCTAGTAGTAAGTGAGCAATCAAGCAGTTTGTCTTGATCCTTTCCATGGTGACTCTTTAACAAGTCCCGAGACATTGCCTATTACTTATTAAAATAAGTGACTTAAGAGAACTAATGATAGTAATGAAGGATTATTCACCTTGCCAGGAGCAGCTGTTCCTTTCATATAGCACTTAATTCTCAGTAGCTAAGCTCTGGGTCTTTTCTGTGTTCAAGGACGGTGATTTGTGGATGGGGAAACAGGAGCTGTGGAAGGTTCGAACCAGGGCCGTAGCCAGGATTTTGATTCGGGGGCTGAATTTGGTTGGGGGGCTGAGACTGGGTGGAAGAGGGTCTACCCTAGCAAACCTTTTGTATTGTTATCCCAATAACCCCATGAATGTGGGATATAATGAGCATGGTGATCAGATCATGATATGAATAAACATAACAGTTTAAATAATGTACCAGTAAGGCCTTCTCGTGGACCACCCTGAGAATTTCGGGGAGGCTGAAGCCCCTAAGCCCCCCCAGCTACATGCCTGGTCCGAACATTTCTTTAATGTTCAACCTGATTGTTAAGTATATTGCACCCTCCATGTGGTTCCCATACCAGCAGAATGGTAAACCCACACTGTGTTTTAGTGTGAACTTTAAATAAACAGTCCCAATATGCTGGGACTGTTTAGGGGACAGGATTAAAACCTGGACTGGATTTATTGCCACACAGATATGGAAGCCACAAAGTATCATGTGGCCACTTGAAAAGTCAAAAGATGTGAGGAGGAATGAAATCTGACCAGCATTTTGGAGTGAAAACTTAGGAAAGTCTCATCCATTGTAATCTACTTGACTTTTATCCAGGAGTTCATGCTGTTATACAATGACCATATTGAAGGACAATGTAGAAAATGGCTGTATTTGGCTGTGAAAGCCTGGCTTACGGAATTTGGCTGTTTGGCTGTTGATGTTTGTATGTGGGTTTGTTTCGGTTCTTTGATCATGTTGCATGCAAGAACTGGGGTTGTGGCTTGTTTTCCAAGTTTAGAAAATATCTTTAAAAAAATATAATTCACTCCTGTTGCTGTTTTCAGTGTTTAAAAAGAAGAAACAAGTTGCCACACATATTGTACTGCTTGCCATTTCTCTATTAGATTTTAAAATTTCTTTTAACATAAAACCTTACAACTGATAAGAGGATGGCAAAAAAGCTAAAAAGAAATCTGATAAATGACATTAATTCTACAGTATAGATGCACCCAATATCTCATTGTGACATGCTAGCTATTGGGGGACTGAAGAAAAAAAAAATGGGGAGTAAAATTTGTATCTAGAAACAATGCTGTTGTAGTCTGGCAAGCATCAGAGGATTTTTCTGCCTGTTCAGGGGATGAGTTGCCCGGGGATTATAGGTTTCAAAGTAAAGGAGTTTGTGAGTGATCGGAGGGAATGTTTCGAATTCTTCAGCTCATTCCCAGAAAACAAGAGAAATGAAAATACCAGTTCCATCGAGAAACGGCCTTGGGAAAATGAGGAATTTTCAAGGGAGAATAGATTAAACCCGAGAACGCAGGGTGTGAAAAGCCAACAAACTAGATTTCCTCAGAGGCTTTGAGATAAGGCCTAGAGATCCAGGTGTGTGAGGCATGATGTCATGGGTGGCTTGGAGAGCTTGAATTAGCTTAAATTAACTGACTTGCTTTCAGGCCTTTCAGAGGAGACAACGTTGCTATAGGAGATCAGTCTCCTGTTTCTGATCTCAAGTTCTTGATTCAAGTATTGTCAAGATTCCTGTTTCATGTTACTGTTTATGCCTGTATTTCCTTGGAGAGTTTACCTTGGAAAAGTTCCTGTTTTCATGTTCATGGATATAACTTTGGAGTAATTTTGAGGTTTTTGGATTCCTTGGCATTATATTCCTTGGCATTTTTGTATTACTGCTATTTTGTATTTTCTATTCTACTGACCCTTTTGGATTTGCCATTTTTCCCTTTATATATATTTTCTTTAATAAACATTCTCAGATTACTGGACTCTGGTGTGGTGCTGGGTGAAAAGGTGTTCCAGTGCTAGAACATAACAAATGCATTCCTTCCCCAAAGATAGATACACTTGACTCTAGAGTACAGTAGGGTTAGATGCACAGCATCTCCATGAAAGTGGAGTCATAGTTTGGTGAAGCAGCAGCACTCTTTGGCAAAGAAGGCTGAAGACTTTGATAAATTACAACTCCCATGATTACCATTGAGATATGGCATTAAAGTGGTGTCAAACTGCATCTATATATATAAAATGAGAGTGGTCATGCGTTGACTGGTATAGACGGGAAAACTATTGCCCCCTCAGGCACAAAACCCACCCAACACATTTCTCCATACCACGAGGTACCTATAGGGCACAACAAACCCGCCCTAGGTACCTCGCAAGACCCTAAAAGCCCACCCCTACAACATTCCCATTCAAACCTATGGAGCGAAGGAACTGGAAGAGGAGGTGAAGGAGGCGGCCACGGGGCTGGTCGCGCGCAGAGGGAAGGAGGCGGATCCCTCCCTCCTTCCTCTTCAAACCCTCTCAGCCGCTGCCGGTAGGGGGACTGGAAGAGGGGGCTTTGCGACGACGAGGGCGCCACCGTCCCGCCCTCTTCCGCCGCCTCCTCTGCCTCCTCGCAGAGGCTGCGATCCTTTCTGCTAGAGATCCCTGTGTACAACTGGTGGGCCACTGTGTGACACAGAATGCTGGACTAGATGGGCTGAGGCCCGATTCAGCATGGCTATTTTTATGTTCTTATGTTCTTATGTTCTTATGTTTCCCCCTCGCTGCTCTTTCCTCCTCCTCCTTCTCGCCGGCTCCCTTGCCGCCAGGGCCGTCCTGGCTCCAGCGATTTCCTCCCGATCCCAGCAGAGGCGGGAGCCAAGCTGTCCTTTCCCCGGGCACCTCTTTCTCCTCTCCCTCCCCTCCTTCCACCAATGAAGGGAGGAGTGCGGGGCGAGAAAGAGAAAGAGCTGGCTGGGAAAAGGTCAGCTTCCCTCCCGCCTCCGCTGGGAGGGAAGACACCAAACACATATACACACACACATACACACACATATATACACATATACACACACATACACACACATACATATATATATAGATACACATATACACACACATACACACACACACACACACACATATATATACACACATACATATATATATACACACACATATACACACAAACACATATATACACATACACACACATACACACATACAAACACATATACACAGACATACACATATACACATACACATATATAAACACACATACATATATATGTACACACACATATATACACACATATATACACACATATATATACACATACACATATATATACACACATATATACACACACATACACACATACAAACACATATACACAGACATATACACACACATACACATATACACACACATATATACACACCTATACAAACACATAAACACAAATACAAACATACACATATATACACACATATATATACACATACACATATATATACACACATATATACACACACATACACACATACAAACACATATACACAGACATATACACACACATACACATATACACACATATATACACACCTATACATACACATAAACACAAATACAAACATACACATATATACACACAAATATATACACATCATCATATATACACAAACATACACAGATATACATAAACAAAGACATACAAACAACTATATAAATAAATATATACACATACTCAAAAAACACACATACACATATATACACACATATATACACACATACACATAAATACACACATACCTATATATACACACAAATATATACAAACACAAACATACACACATACCTATATATACACACACATATATACACATACACATACATACACAAACACATATCTAAACACAAACAAACATACCCCCAAATACCAACACACACATACACATACACACACACACAACTATGACCACACATACACACACATACATACACACAAACATACACATATATACACACACAAAACACATGCCCACATCATTTCCAACCCTTACCCAGACTGCCTCGCATTTCCTAAATAGGGCACAGCAACACGTGCCGGGTTCAGCTAGTTAATTATATATTGTAGATGTAGCCATTGATTGCAATAAACCTCTAAACTCTTATATTTGCTCCATTTACTTTCTCCCTATATCTAAACTGCATTTATAAATTTCATTAGCAGGGTTTGTTTAGGGGAAGTAATGACCTCATTTTGCCCCTTCCTCCATTACACCCCTGTGCCTGTTGTGTATGCTGCTGTTTGTATCAACGAAGCTCTTATTGCATATAGCTGACAGAATCAGAAATGTACTATATGACCTCTTAAAGATTTGTGAATTTTGGGCTCCTCTTTTCACAGTAGTTGCAACCGTCTTTTCATGCTGCCTCTTGATGAAGAATAGACCCTAATGACATTGGCTAAGGCACAATAGTGCATTTTGGTGTTGGAGAAACAATTGCTCATAGTGCTAGTGATTCTTAGAGGTGCTCTCTAATGAAGTGTTCACTCACATTTTTCAACAGGCTCTTAGAATATCATGTTGGGGAATTCAACATGCTTTCTCATTTGGTATGGGTTTGTGAACCATGTGTGGAAAAGAGAATTGCATTATGAGGTACCAAGACTCTTGGATCCCTTTCATATTGACTGTTTTTAAGCCAGATGTCTCCCTCACTATATCTGTACATTTCATTTTTATTGCCTAGATGTGGTACCATACTTTTCTCCCTGTTGAAAGCCATGTTGTTAGTTTTGCCCCAGCTCTCTAATCTGTTAAGGTCATTTTGAATTTCAATCTTGTCCCCTGAGGTATTAGTTGTCCCTCCCAATTTGGTGTCATTTGCAAATTGTATAAGTATGCCTTCTATTCCACCATCCAATGCATTTATGAAGATGTTGAAAAGGCCAGACCAAGGACAGAACCCTGTGGAACCTCAAATGTTAGTTAATTGCACAGATGTCCAGTTAGGCATCAGCAAGATTTGCTTCAGTGGACATTTGATACTTCTGATGCACGTCGGACACTTTAGTTAGGCTCTGACACTACTTATCCAGTGCCGAAATTGACATTGTGTAGCACTCCAATGCACTTCAGTGCACATTGTGCATTGGGCTGTGGCACACCAGACATTCCACTGGCTACCATTGCCTAACGGATGCCCATATGCCATAATGTCACAGCAGACCCTATGTGACTATGGACATTACAAAACTATGCCATTTATTTCTGTACCCACATCTAGCATGTTATTGTAATGCTTTTGCATGATTAATACAGCTGTGGCTTAGATGCTTCAGATACAGAATTATAGTACTGACTTTGCATATATGCTATTTATCCTGACATTAACGATATATAGCTTTAAAATATATAATTAAACAAAATAAAATTGTTCACAAATATTTAAAATTACAATAAAGAGAATTTATTTTGTAGTTATGTTTTGTATTACAACTTGTGTTTACTCTTTGTGAATGTTACATAAACACTGAAGATTAACTTGAACAAAATTAAACCCCTTTAAACCTGTCTGGATGCTGATAATGAGGACTTTCACCAGTATGTGCTGAGTAGAAAATACAGTTTGAAAGTGTAAGGTATTTAAAAAAATTGCGCTTCCAATTTTCATACTTTTCTAGCCCTCCTCTCTGTCTGTCTCCTTCAAATATGATACAGAGAGAGGGGGGGGGAGAGAAGCCTCTGAAATCTGATCTTACAACTCATTCTTAGCTTCTGATCACCAGCCATTTCTGGAATTCTATAATCATTTTCCGTGACCTCTACGAATGAATGAAAATGAATGAATGAATGAAAAATGGGCTTGGGGTGGCAGTCTACTAAAGAGAAGTTCAGAAGTAAGCAACAGAAAAGCTGGATGTAGTTGCTTCTGACCTCTACTTCTTCAGCTGCAGCAGAATTATAGAGTTCTAGATCTTTAACTCTAATATGTCATTTTCAGTACAGGATGCCAACCTGTAGAGCTTTCCAAAAATGCATATTCCTTTATATAAAGTCAAGAGAAAGAACTTGAAGTTTAAGACATTCAAAGAGAAGAAAAACTCCAACAGATTTGTTTGGTAAATGGCTTAGAATGCTCAGCTCCTCACAGTCTGGTTTGAATCCTTGTGCCTTCTAAGGTATAAAAACTGAAAATTGATTGCCGCCACATATTTCGAAGAGGTGACTCATCTTAAACATCTATATGGTAGACAGAATCTGGCCCTTCTATGCTGGGGATAGTGGCACTCTCATCTGAAAGGGGAAAATAATTTTATAATTTCAGTTTTCCCAAATTTCTGAAAAAATGTTTTGAGTGGAAAGTAAGATTTAAACATTAGCTTAAAAATAGTGGGATAAATTCATGCTTCCGATGGACCACTGTGCAAGTTCTGAATATAATGACATGTTATAATATCATGATACTAGCTGTACCCGGCACACGTTGCTGTGCCCTATTTAGGAGATGCGAGAAAGTCTGAGTATGTAAGGGTTGGAAATGATGTTACTTACGGTCTTGGTGGGGTCATGTAGGCATGAATTGCGCACTTTCTATGTGTGCTCCAAATGATGTCATCTGGAAGCATGAGTTGTATTGTCTTATATAGCGGAGGAAGTGTTTTGATTCTGGAGTGTCTCCACTCAGCAAAGTCTGTAGTGGTTGTGGAGGAATGGCAAGTGGTGGTAGAGAGACTTTACCAGCTAGGCAGCACATTCCTGGTGTTTCTGCTGGGTATTTCAGGGCTTTGCAGTGTGTGCAGATGTGCGTTAGGGTGCCAATGTCGGCCTCTGGCGCCATGCTGTAGTCTTCTGCAGCGTTGTATCTGAAGGCTAGGCGGTGGAATTGGCTGTGGTGTTTTTGAAGTTTGTTTTCTGTGTTGCGACGTCGTTTTCTGCGCTCCTTGCGCGCTGCTGTTGTGTTGCATTTCTGCGTCTTTGTTGTTCCTGGCTGCGCGCTTCTTCTTGTCGTGCAGTTCTTTGCATTTGGTTCTCAGCTGTGTGTTGTCTGTGTCTCTGCTGCGCAGTGTGTTTCTGTTCTGGCATTTGTTCTGCCCTTTTTTGTTTGATGTATGTAGCGTTGTGAGTGTGTCGTCCGATGCTGTTATTTTTATAAGGCATGGCTTGTCTTTTGGGTCAGTTTATGTCTGTGTGGAAGGAAGGAATGGTTTTTGTTTGTGGTGTTTGTAGGTGTTGTGTGTACGGGGTCCCGTAAGGTTGGTGGGATGGGTTGTGATTGGAAGTTGTGTTGTGTGGGTAGGAATTTGCTGGAGAATTGCTCCCTCAGAGTTTGGTTTTGGCAGTTTAACCCTCAAACACCAACTGAAATCTCTCAGCATTCTATCCTAGCCTTGGATGGCTCTTGCCAGCGTTGCTATGGTTACAGCAATTATGCAAATCCGCCCTTATTGGCAGCCAATCATGTTGTTCAGAATGTAGCGGCTGGGTGAGTCATTGGCTGCCCTGGAGGATACTGGGAAATGTAGTTTTATTTTTACTTGTTGTTTTGGGGGCCTTTTAGGTTTGAGGCCTATTTATGGGAAAGTTTCTTTGCTACAAACGTACCTTGCTTGAGGCCTATTTATGTTGGCAACTATTGTTTTTCTGCGTTGTATGGTTTCTTTGTTTGAGGTATACATCACATGACGTGAACCCATTTATATAATAGATATTGCCTGAACCTACAGGTGTGTGCTGCTGATTTGGGTGAATTGCAAACTCTATATCTGGTAACATGAAAAATGTTGTTAAAACTTGGATTACCTTCCCAGAAAACTTTGTCTTCCCTTGAAGTAGGAATGGAGAAGCGAATGTTAGTCCAATTCCCAAACAACTCTCTGAATTTATGAGCTTGCTATAAATGTTGCCACAATTAGAAACACAATATTGTTTTCTCGAAGCACTAAGAATAGGATGCAGGCATCTATTAAATCTAAATTTTTAATGATACACTGTGTATTTTCTCCCATTTAATGATCTCATCTGCTTCTCGGCTACATCGTGAACCTTTGCTGTGCTGCTCACTAGTCTCTTGGTCACTGCCTTGACTTTTCTAATGGACATCATTTATCTGAGCAGACCTGTTAAATTTAGATTCAAGGCTTTGCTGGTGAGGATCTATGTAAACAAATCATTTGCAAGACTCCAGCTGCTTTTTCTTCCTTCCAAATGCAATTCTATTTAAATGATTTTTTGTTGGTATCAAAATGCAGTCTTCCCTGTTGTGCTCATAAATACATGACTGATTAGAAAGTAATATATAAATATTTTACCATACTAGGGTGCATACGTGTACACAGAAACACATGAACACACAGAAATTAATTGGCTGCACACAAGATTGCTAAATACCAATTAATTCTACACATAATGTTAAATATTCAAAACCAGTCTTATCATTGGACAATGTGGGGCAAAAGCCTCAAGCTAGGCAAATAAAAATATTCATATTTTGATGATTTTTTATCCTAACAAAAGCATTGAGAACAATCACTCCTGTTACTAATAAAACCCATTTTGCACTACCCTGCTGCTGCACTCTGCTTAATACAGATGTAAAATGTTTCTACAATTTCCATGTCAGAGGAATGGCATAGGAATCTGAGTTTGGTCCAGAGCAGGGCTTCTTAAGCCTTGATAAGAAATTAGCATTTGCAAGGCTGGCTAAACAGGTTGATTTTCCTTTTTATAAGGTACAGCTAAAGCATTTTCTGCAGTCCACAGCAAACAATACATTACAGATTTAAATAAAGGTTTAAAACGGTGACTAGGTGAAGTTCAGAAACTTTTTACCATTGCAAAATTTATGGGGCTCCAACACTGAGCTAAGGAAACACCATTTGAGGATTGGGCACACAATGGTTTAGAGCAGTAATGATCCAGATGATCCTGAAGATCCTGGAGGCAGTTTCACATCTCCAACCTGGGGCAGAATGAAATACAGCTGGTCCACTCAAACTGATACCATTTTGGACCCACTGGACCACCATCTTACCATTTGTCCTTGCCAGTGTCAGATGGCAATGTTTCCGCTTCCTTTTCTTTGATTACACAGGAACCTCTGCTGATCTCAGAATGGGCTGCCTGCAATGTTCAGGAGCTCTCATAGAGCCCTGAGACTATCTGTCAGTAGCAACAACAGTGACATGGGCCAATCCATCTACTTTAGTTTGCGCTGATGAGTACAGAGAAAGGGGAATGGCAGTATTGGCCTGTGGTTATAGTGGACGACTTCTGCTGTACAGTTGCACTGTGCCAAAGCCACAGGGTTGCTGCAGAGTTTCAGCCAAAGTCCAGAGCCCCTCAATGTAGGGATACACCAGGTTAATCCAGTTTACCCCATGAGAGTTCCTTAAGTTCTAGAATGCCATGGGGTTATCCAGAAGCAACTGTAAGGTAAATGCAGGCTATTAATTCAAGTGTAGACAAGCCAAACTCCAGAGGGAGTTCACTTCTTCTTTGACATAGAAACCTCTGAAACACTACTATCCTGATACCAGGAAAGACATTGTCCAACCCCCTGCCAAGAAGCAGGAAAATTGCATTCAAAGCACCCCTGACAGATGGTCATCCAGCCTCTGTTTAAAAGCTTCCAAAGAAGGAGCCTCCACCACACTCCGAGGCAGAGAGTTCCACTGTTGAACAGCTCTCATGTTCAGGTGGAATTTCGTTTCTTGTACTTTGAAGCCATTGTTCCGTGTCCTAGTCTCCAGGGCAGCAGAAAACAAGCTTGCTTGCTCTTCTCTATGACCTCCCTTCACATATTTATACATGGCTATCATGTCTCCTCTCAGCCTTCTCTTCTTCAGGCTAAACATGCCCAACTCTTTAAGCCGCTTCTCATAGGGCTTGTTCTCCAGACCCTTGATCATTTGAGTCACCCTCCTCTGGAAACATTCCAGCTTGTGAAATAAGTTCATTTCTCCATTACTACATTCCAATTATAGGACTCATCCCACCAGGTTTCAATGGTGCCTATTACATCGTAATTGTTTTGTTGTGCTAAGCGTTCCAGTTAATCTTTTTTATTTCTTATGTTTTTTGCATCACTGTAGAGACATCTAAGACCATGGGACATTCCCCTAGCTTATTATTTCAGATTATTGTTCTCTCACTGTTTGGTACTTGTTCTGTTTGTCCTACTCTCTCTGAGCCAAGCTTCACTGTGATTTTTTTGCTTACTATCTCACCCTTTTTTGGCACCATAAATACATGCATATATTGATGGAGATTGGGGTATGCAAATCCTGTTTTGACATTCAAAATAAAAGGCTTTAAAACCATGTTAACACCAAAAAGGCATTTGAGACACCTTTTTGTCTGTATTCGTGCACATGACAAGTTAATGATGGGGGAATAGATGGGCTGACTGGATGCTAATCACCAAACATAAACAACAATAAATTATTTCTGGTGTGCTGAGCTAATACTAGGGATGTAAATCTTTGCTTACTTTATTCTGGCAGCCAAAAATGAAGGTTTCCGAAGTTTTCTCTTCACTGGGTGAGATTATGAGAGGTCTAGTGCTTTTCTCAATGACATTTTTGTACTTCCTTCAAAGGAATTCGTTTGCACGAGCCGACACCTTTTACCAGCCCCCTGCTTTTAACATATAAGGCTATTTTGTCATGTAAAATAGTTCTTTTGTGCAGATGAATTTTTTTCATCAAGTTCTAAAATGTGGAAAATCCACTACAGTGATTTTAACCCTTTCCTATGCTATCCAAAACTAATAAAATATATACTTTTGGCTGGAGTTACACTTAAAATATATCTGTTCCAACTTACATACAAATTCAACTTAAGAACAAACTTACATAACCTATCTTGTTTATAATTTGGTGACTACCTGTAATTAGGACAAATCAACAGATTCCTTTAACATCACAAATGGAAGTAGAATATGCACAGGGTATACAATAATAGACAGTAGTGGCTGGTGAGTTACATGGTAATCAACTTATTTTCAAAACAGGGTTAAGCACTTCGCATTCAGCTTCTCCACTGAGTTACTAGCTATGAGGGGCGTTCATTAAAGATATCCCTTGACCCACTTCTATTTATCACATGATGCTCAAACTGCACATGTGTAATGACTTAAGTCTCTATAGGTTATGCACCAATTTACAACTCAGAAATGATAACAGTCTTCATTATACAGGTGCTGAAGTGCTGTGATGTTTGATAATGGACCCAGTGGAATATAAAGCAGTCCTCAAGTTCCTTTACTTGAAAGGCTGAACACCAAAGGAGACGTTTGATGAGATGAAGGAGGCTTATGGTGATAATTCCCCATTATATGATGTAGTCAAGAACTGGCATAGTCAATTCAAATGTGGTCTGACTTTGGTGCAAACAGCTCCAATTCCAGGGCGTCCCCACTCTGCTCTTAATGAACACACTATCCAGCGAGTGGAGGTTGCCATTTTGAAAAATCACCACATAACTATTGTCAATGTGCCATGGAAACCAGGAGGACTTTTTCAACACACTGATCATGCAGGATGAAAGCTGGGTCCATCACTATAATCCTGAGACTAAAGTCTAGTCGATGCAATGGAAACATCATGACTCACAGCTTCGAAAGAAGGCATGTGCCCAACTCTCGGCAGGCAAGGCCATGCTCATAAAATTTTGGGACTAGCACGGAGTAGTATTGATGGATTTCCTAGCAAAGGGGCCATGATCACTGGGGCGTACTATGTTTCATTGCTGAAGAAATTACAGGAGGCCATCAAAATCAAGAGATGTGGCATGCTCACCAAAGGTGGCTTTGAAATACTACTGCATCTCTTTTATTCACCCAAGGTCACACCATCAGACTTCCACTTCTTTCCAACAATGCAGTTATTTTTGAAGGGCAAGCATTTTTCAATTGATGAGACTCTGATTTCTGAAGTCACAACATGGCTTTTGGAGCAACATGTTGACTTCTAGAAGTGAGGTGTTTACAGTTGCTTAAAAAGATGGGAGAAGTGTGTGTCCCTAGGTGGCACCTATATAGAGAAGGACTAATAACTGTGGCAAGTTTCATTGCTCTCAGTCCACAGGAAGTGGGTTGGGGGAAATCTTTAATGAATGCCCTTCATAACACTACTAATAGCATCAGGGATGGGGAACCTGTACTTACTACTTAACCAGATTGTGATGATCAGCAATTGCTGTACTCATCTTTTGCCAGCAACATCTGGCGGATCACAGCTCTAGTGTGCCTGTGCCTGTTAACTGCTGGGCTTGAATCACATGAAATGGTTTAGCATTTGCTTTTTTATAGATACAGGCTAGGCTGATGTGTTTCTTGGGGTGGCCTTCAGGTTCCCAACAAAGAGAATATGTTTCATACCATGGAGTTAACACATAGAATTTACTGTCACAAGATGTGATGCTGACTTCTGCCTTTGACAACAGTTGTATAGCATCCATGGATAGCAGGTGGAACTTTT
This sequence comes from Anolis apletophallus, assembly GCA_030556195.1. Lineage (NCBI taxonomy): Eukaryota > Metazoa > Chordata > Lepidosauria > Squamata > Anolidae > Anolis > Anolis apletophallus. Next base: position 132,544,756 of record JARBWK010000007.1, read on the forward strand.
GGAATGCCTTCTAGATTGTTTAAAGAGGAAAAGGTTAGTCAGGATGGGCAGGAAGTTTAAAGGACAGAAAAGAGGAGAGAGGAAGAAGTTGAGAGAGGAAGCAAAGAAGCCTGGAAGATTAAAACCAATGTAGTGGAAGGCAGTCAAAAAGAAGCACCAAGAATGGGAATAAATCAATAAAAACAGTAAGGGAGGGGTGACGAATGAATGAATAGGAAGAAAAGGGAGCAGAAAATTAGGCAGGCAGATGATTGCCTCTGATGGCAGAGGCTAGAGATGAAGGAGATGTTTCTGGATTGTCTCTCAGCCCATTAGGTTTGTTTTTCAATTGGACAATACACAACACAGAAAATAACAAACACAAAGCATACAGCATGTCCTGGAATCCTGTTGCTGTGAGTCAACTTTTGTAGAGGATGTTGCCCCAACACCAATGTTCAAGAAAGAGTCAGTGGTGAGTCTTGTCCCTCACCTAATTGTTGGGTTTCATCCCTGACTGCACATGTCTCCAGCTCTCAATGAGTAATTAGTCTATACAGACTGAGGGATTCCTCCTCAATTTCCTCTAGCTAGTTCATTTTAAGAAGGGGTTATCTCCGTGATCGCATTTTGCTCTATGAACCGGCGCAGACACTAAGATTCACTGGGGAGGCCCTCCTCTCACTCTCACCATCGTCTCAAGCCCGGTTGTTAGGTGTAGCAACCCAGCCTCCAGTTCTGCCGGGGGGGGGGGTACGGTGCCGCCCCGGGGGTCCCAATTGCTTTGGACCCAATTGCCATGGATACAGGTGGAGCGGACGGAGGGGCTGATGGGCCTGCATCTCCTACAGACAGTTTGCAGTGGGATGACACCTGGCCCGAGGCTTATTCGGACGGAGAAGGTCAGGCTGACTCAGACTCTGATAACGCATATGAAAGACCGGGAGGGCATGGTTCCCAGGAACGTATCTGGGAACCAGCGGGGGCTGAGTTGATGGAAACCGAAGGGGAGGAAGTTTCTCAGGAAGATAGCGATCCAGCTGCGGCTCGGCCTGGAAGGTGTTTTGATCGCAGGAAAAGTATTGAGTCTAACCGAAAGGAATGGTGACGAAGCCTAGAGCGGCGTTGGTCTCACAAAGGGGGGGGATTAAGTATACGTTCCATGGGAACAGTTCCTCAGTTAGTCGGCCACTTCTGATCTGAAGGGAGTGAAGTGACCGAGATCCCTGAAGCCATAGTTTGGCTGCCTTGCCAAGTACCTTGCCTTGGACCTTGTATTTTCATGGACTTTGCCTTGTTGTGTTCCTACGGATTCCCTTGCCTTGTTTGATTCCGCTTGGATTTTATGGACCTTTGCTTTTGATCTATTCTACGCTTTTGGCTTTTTGAATTCTACTTACTTATTACTTTGGACTACTTGGACATTTTACCCTTTTCACCTGTTCTTAATTGCTTAATAAATAGTTAATTGATTATCGTCTCTGTGTGTGTGATTAAGGGGCCGGGCCAAGACCCAGCATTGTGACAGTAGGGGTGAGGGAGAGGCCCTTCTCAATGGTGATCCCCTGCCTCTGGAATGCCTTCCCCAAGGAGATAAGACTGGTTCCATCCCTCACCTCCTTCCATAAGAACTTGAAGACTTGGTTGTTTTATCAGGCCTTTGATAACGAGTAGTCTCAAGTCTCAAGCCATTGGTCCAACAGTTAGGACTTGGCCTTGTACCCCATCTATTCCCCAGTTCCCAGCAATCTGAGGGCACCTTTTCTTCCGGTCCAGATCTTCTGTATAGTTCTTTATTAGAAATCTTTGCTGATCCCTGTATTCAGCCAGCCCCCATTTTTCCTTCTTTTTGACCCAGCCCGGTCCAAAAAGTCCAAGCCCCTTATTGAAATCTTTGCCCCTGGCAGCTTAACTAGCATGAAGAAGAGAGCGAAACTGGTTTTAAATTGATTTTAATGTACAGGTTATGACCAGTTTATGTCTATGCTTCTGTTTTATATTGTATGTTATTGTATTATTTTGCATATGTGAAACCTCTCTGAGCCCCCTTGGGAAGAAAGGGCGGTATACATACATACATATACATATACATATACATACACACACACACACACACACACACACATATATATATATATATATATAAATTATTAAGAAAGAGTTGTCTCACTCATCTTTGCATGCCACTATCTCAACCTCTTTGAATACTTAGGGATATGATATCTTCAAGGAAATGAAATTTCCTCTTTTAAAAAGTATTTTATTGCCCTGGGCTGACCCTGTGGCCTGACTCCATTTTCTTTGTTTTCTCTAGAGAGAGAGGAAGCATCTTCCCATTGTCTAAGGCAAGATGTAGTAGACATAGTTACTTTTATTATTTTCTTTTTCCTTAGAAGATAGCTCAGTGAAGCTAGTTAGCTCCAAGATCCTTTCTTATCTAGAATGGATTTCTTTTATTTTTAATAAACATATTATTTTTGATCCTATGATGGTGTGGATCTGCAATCCTATTCCATTCTGGTGAATGGAAGCTAATCATTGCTCACTACATGTAAGTTTCTGCTGCTTATGAACTGTGCACCAAACTATATTTTTGGTGGATCACCCCCAGAGAGAGTTATTTTTGAGCCTAACAGCTCCTGATTCCCAACACTAATCCAGCCAAATGACTAGTGAGGGCCTTGCTCTGCAATGTGAGAATAATAATGGTGGACATCATTAAGGGCATGTTCTTTTCCTTTGTCCTTTCCTTTTTCCTTTGGGGAGCAATGTGTCTACAACTGCAAAAAATATTTCTTTTTCTGAAGCTCAGCTTTTGCCCTAGATCCCCTCGGTTTATTAGAATATACTACTAAAACAATGAAGTCAAAACAAATGTCATAGTAGGCTGGTACAAACTATCATAGTTTGTTTGCCTCAATCGAATGTTTGATGTAGTAGAAGAAAAGAAACGTGACATGACTGATACAGAATAGGAGCTAAGTTTTGTCTGCCTCTGTTTATATGGACGCTTCAGAGGGCAAAAAGAAGGCGCAAGATGATCAAAGTGAAACAGTTGGAGCTAGTGAAATTGACAAGATCTAAATGAAATGATCATGCCCTCCAACAAGTCTAAACTGGAGCTGTTCCTCCATCCAACTGTACATACAATATGTTGCAAGATTGATATACCAAATCCCAAAGCAGCCACCAACAAAACTGTAGGTGCCATCAGATCGTCTACAAATGATCTGGTTTTTTAAAAAGCAGAAACCATAAAATATACTAGGACTGCGACAAGCTTCACCAATGCTGGCTAGTATGCACAAAATGTATATATTTAATATCTCCACATGGGAACTAAGGCAGCTTGGGGAACACCAGTGTCAGGGGAACAGGTGACTACCACCCAGATTTTCGTCTGAATTTTAAAGAAGCTGATCAAGGTGTAGAACCATATTCACCTAATGTATTTAGCCACTTGGAGAGTTGCTTCAAAATTCAGAGTAAATTAACTGGCCCACTGAAAATTAGCCCATTGGCCTTGATTTGTATTCAGTCCACAAGATTAAGTCGTGAACCTATGTATTGTTAAAGAGACGTTGAGCTGAATAGGATGCTTAATGGCCTTGTACTAGTGTAGGGCAGAGATTGAGGACTCCAACTTCCCAATTCCTCAAACCAATCTGGACAATGCCATTTGTTTGATTCAGGAATGGGACAGTTCCTGTGTCTTAGTAATTGCATTTTTCTCTTAAGCACCCAACTGGCTGCTGCTGGTGACAAAATCCTAGATGAGATGGATGGGAGCCAACAAATCCAGTCAGCTGTCCTCAGTGGCTTTGGTGAAGGCAAGTCATAGAAACATAGAGTGGCAAGAGAGTACAACCCCCTGCCATACTTATACATGGCCCTCACATATTTACACGTAGCCATCATATTTCCTCTTGGCCTTATCTTCTGGAGGCTAAACATGCCCAGCTCTTTAAGCTGCTCCTCATAGGGCTTGTTCTCCAGACCCATGATCATTTTAGTCGCCTACCTCTGGACACATTCTAGCTTGTTAACAACTCCCTTCACTTGCGGTGCCCAGAATTTGCTACAGTGTGATTCTAGATGTGGTCTGACCAAGGCAGAATAGAGGGGTAGCATGACTTCTCTGGATCTAGACACTATACTCTTATTTATGTAGGCCAAAATCCCCTTTTAAAGCTGCTAAATGTTGTAATCCTAGTGTGTCAAAACATGAGTTTAATCCAGAAACATGATTACCAAGTGCCAAAACTCTCTGCTTAGACAATATCCACAGAAGAGATAAGGAAATTGGATTATCATACATTTGAGTGTTGGACTATGATTCTGGAGATCAGGGTGTATGAATTCCTGCTCAGCCATAAAAACCTGGTGGTCAAGAAAAACACTCTTAGCCTCAGAAAACCCAGTGATAGGGTCACCTTACAGTTGCCATAAACTAGAAACACTTTGAAGATCCAACACTTATTCTTTTGTTGAGCTTTTAATGAGGCCCAAAGTGAATAAGGAATTCTTTGTTTCAATTAGAGGAAATTGATCCAGCACAAGATCAGCAATAAATGGAAAGTTACAGAGTTCAGTGAGTGAAATTTTAATCGGAAAGTGTTTGAGGGCCTCTAAGCATATACAGAATTTTTCCTGTGCAGCTGAATAATTTCTGCCTTCTCGCTCTCAGCCAAGACAGGTGGTCTGCAATTTCACTTTGCAAGCAGAAGCCAGGGATCTCAAGTTCAATTTGTGGCACCTCTCGTTAAAAAAGATCTCATATCTAACAACCCAATTATTCTCTGCAGTCATCTTACCTTAATACTCATTTGTTTAAATCTCTTAACCTTATGCAGTGAGGCTAATGAAAGAAAGCAATATTTGCACTCATTCATTTTGAATGAACGAATCTTGCCTCTAAAACCTGGACTAGTTGAATGCAATGGAAGAAATATATCTTAGAGATCTCAGACTTTTCTGTCAGACCAGCTGGGGAAATGAGCTTATTATTATCAGACGACGATGGAGCAATCCTATCCTACTTACCTGGAAGGAAGAAAATTGAAGTGTGATACTTAGCATATCTATTTCTGAGAAGCTCTGTTGTTTATTTTTGGCAAAACACATAAAAAGGGAGTAATAGGATGTGATATTTTTCCTGTTTTGCCTGTAGCTGCAACCTTACTAAACCTCTCAAAAGTATGGCTTGACCTACTGAAGGAGATGCTTAAATAACACAATGAAAAGGTTGGAGGGATGCCAGAGAGAGATAAATAAAGAAGCCAAGAAGAAGCTTTTCCTAGTTGGATTCAAACAACTAGCATTGTGTGAATAATACATTAAAGAATTAAAAAATAATTCATGGCAGTTCACCCCAAACAAATAATAAGTAAAGGTAAAGGTTTTCCCCTAACATTAAGTCTAGTTGTGTCCGACTTTGGGGGTTGGTGCTCATCTTCATTTTTAAGTGGAAGAGCCAGCATTGTTTGTAAACACCTCTAAGGTAATGTGGCTGTCATGACTGCATGGAGCATTGTTACTTTCCCACCTGAGTTGTACCTATTGATCTACTCACATTTGCATGTTTTCGAACTGCATGGTGGGCAAAAGCTGGGGCTAACAAAGGAAACTTACTCTGCTCCCTGAATTCGAACCTACAACCTTTCAGTCAGCAAGTTTAGCAGCTCAGCGCTTCAACCCACTGTGCGACCGGGGGCTCCAAATAATATATTATACTATGAGATATATATATATATATATATATATATAAAATTGATATTGTGATATTTCTCTCATCAATGAGACTCAAAGTGGTGAACACTGTTAAAAATAAAAAGTAAAATAAAAATGTACAATGTAAAACCAAAAACATAGGAACATTAGAACAGAATTAAACATAGGAGTATTAAAAATAAAAAGCAAAAACTCTTAAACATAATTGAACCTTTAAATGGATGAAGCTGACAATGACGACTCTTGTAATTTATTGAAGGGCTATAATTTTATATCTTACACAGTTTTAACTTCCTGACTGTATGTTCCATGATGCTTGACTGTTTGATTCATATTACCAGCCAATGTCTTTTATTTTGACTTCATCTATATATTTATAAATGTATTAATGTTGATTTGATGGCATTGAATGTTTGCCAATTTTATGTTTTATGTTTGGAAGCCACCGAGTCCCTTCAGGGAGAGACGGCGGATTAAAAACCATTATAAATCTTTTAGAATACATAAACACCTTCTGTCTCAGTCTTAAAAAATGTTTTTCTTTAAATGTGTCCTTTTTAAAGGTCTTCCTGAAAAGAAAGGGTTTTAGCCTGCTGCCGGAAGGACAGAGGGAAGGGGATCATTCTGGCATCTCTAGTCATCCACCTAGAGAGCCGTTTCTCATGTCTCCCCAACCTAATATAGTATATAATTTAATATACAGCTATAACTTGACTCAAGAATTTAATTCGTTCTGTGACTGTTTGTTTGTTTATTTATTTATTTATGTACTTCACTTGAATACCGCTTTTCTCACCCCAAGTGGGGATTCAAAGCAGTTTCTAACATGTTTGTGGCAAAATGTAATGCCTCACGTATATATGAAACCTAACATAAAACAACAATAACATATAACTATCGATTAGATCATTAAAATGTAACAACATTTAAACATTTAAATGTGGAGTTTGTTGTTTATTCATTCGGTTGTTTCTGACTCTTTGTGACTTCATGGACCAGCCCATGTCAGAGTTCCCTGTCAGCCGTGGCCACCCCCAGCCCCTTCAGAGTCAAGTCAGTCACTTCAAGGATACCACCATCCATCTTGCCCTTGGCCAGCCCCTCTTCCTTTTCCCTTCCACTTTCCTCAGCATCATTGTCTTCTCTAAGCTGTCCTGTCTTCTCATTATGTGGCCAAAGTACTTCATCTTTGCCTCTAATATCCTTCCCTCCAATGAGCAGTCGGGCTTTATTTCCTGGGGTATGGACTGGTTGGATCTTCTTGTGATCCAAGGCACTCTCAGAATTTTCCTCCATCCCCACAATTCAAAAGTGTCTATCTTCCTTTGCTCAGCCTTCCTTATGTCCAGCTCTCACATCCATAGGTTACTATGGGGAATACCACTGCTTTAACTGGGAATGTGGCACAGCTGGCTGGGTGTCAGCTGCATAAGATCTACCTATTGTGTAGCTTGTTGTCGACCTTTGCAACCCAAAAGACAGTTGCATCTGTCAAGTAGGAAAATAAAGGTACCACTTAGTGGGGAGGCTAAATTTAACTGATTTACGAGGCCATAAAAAAAAATCTCCAGGAAACACACTGAGAAACGAAGGAGAGCGAAAGCTCCCCCTGGTGGCCAGATGTTAAAAATTGTCTCTGTCTGTCTTGTGTGTTTGTGTGTCTAAATGTAATGTGTATATTGTAATCCATCCTGAGTCCCCTTCAGGGTGAGAAGGGCGGAATATAAATACTGTAAATAAATAATTAAATAAATAAATAAATTTAACTATGCGGATCTTCATTGCCAGTCTCTATTTTTAATCATTTTGTAAACATCATGTTAAAATCATGTTGGAACACTCGTATGTAGAGGTTCTACTGTTCTATAATATACAATAGAAAACAGTTCATAATGTAATCAACAGTGGAAAAAATGTCACAATACACTTTGCCTCCTAGAAAGACCCCAAACTCCTTTTCATATAAACGACACCGTCTTTTCAGACTAAAGAGAGTTTTGGTCTCTTTCCAAGCAAATGAACCACACCACCCTTTTCCATGATGCTTTCTCCCCTCCAGTTCCATTCTTTTTTCCTCTTTCCCAAAATCAAGAATTCCTCTGATCCATGAACATAACAGTCTCAGAGTGGGTTTTTTCCCCCCATTCACCTCCCTGCCATCTTCCCAAAGAAGGCATGCAGATTAGCCTGCCTAACAAGTGATACATTTCCTCTGGTTCAAATATTTCTTTTTCTGATACAGCACACTTTCCTGTTGCTCTTAGTGTGACGATGGGAGAGGCAGCGAACTTTATGGAATTCTAATGACCTAATTTACTAAAGCATATTTGTTTAATTTAAGCATTAATTGGAAAATCTAGAAAGTCAGGTGAAATCACTAGAAAAATCTGATGAATTAATAATCCCAGACTGTCAGATACATATATCTGTTGGACATGTGTACCCGAAGTATAAATTTCCTCTTACAAAAGTTTATATTATGCACATGAATTTTTAAGGAGAGCAAACATCTTACAGCAAGAGCGAGAGTGAGAGAGGGATCTGTGTTTTCAAAAGAGAAAAATTCAAAACTAGCATATTGTAGCTGTCTCCAAGGAAAGTTTGGCAGTCTTTAATGAATAATGAGCAAACTGTTTTGTCCTTAGGTTTGGGTTAGGTTTTTTTTTTTACCTGTGAGTTGCCTTAGGAAAGAAAAATGGAATCAAAGTGGAAGTAATTTCCATAATGAAAGAAAGATGGTGCTGTTATAAAATATGACAGATAGCAGTGCTCTCTTTGGGAGAACACTGATAAACTGTAACTAAATTTCCCAACATTATGTTGGGAAATTTCATTTTGTTTTATGAAAGATTAAATATGATGATCCAGACATTACCAGTAAATTAAAAATAAAGAAATAAATATAGCTTGATGAAAATAGCTCTGATTTTGCAATGTAGAAATATAAAGAAAACAAATTCCCTTGAATCAGCAATACAGTAGTCCACTATTACAATAATAGAATAATCCCAAGCATATATTTGTTTCCACAACTTGTAAATAAACACAAGCATTAATATACAATGAAACATATGTTATATTCACAGTGCTAATTATTATTTCTCTTTGTAGAAGAGAATTTCCAACCAAGCATTCTTTAAACAGATTTCCTCTTAACAATAATAGTTTCTTTTTCTTTCTCTTTCTTGTAAAAGGAAGTTTCTAACACTGATTTCAATAAAGTGGACCTAATTGTGTCTTTATATTTGTAATTTTGAGATCCTAACCCTCTACAATCCCCTAAGGACCTTATTTATTTATTTATTTACATAATTTATGTTCTGCCTTTCTCACCCTGCAGGGGACTTAGGGCGGATCACAATGCACATATACAGGCAAACATTCAACGCCATAGAAATACAACATATATAGACAGACAACAAGCTACACAATTGGTCAAGAGCTCACCCTGACCCGGGCAGGCCTCAAACTAATGACCTTCTGGTCAGTAGAGATCTTATGCGGCTGACTCCCAGCCAGCTGCGTCACATTCCCTTAAGATTATCTGGAGAGGCCCTGATCTCGGTCCCACTGCCATCACAGTCGCGCTTGGTGGGAATGAGAGACAGGGCCTTCTCGGTGGTGGCTCCCCAGCAGTGGAACTCCCTCCCTAATGAGATCAGACTTTTTAGCTGACGGCAATGGATTGATTTGGAAAACTATGTGAAATGGCAAACTGTTTTAATGTATCTATAATTGTTTTTAATGTAGGTAAATTGTATATTATGCTTGTTTTATTGTTTGGCACCAAATGGTTCCTGTTGGTAGCCGTCCTGAGTCCCTCTTCGGAGGCGAGAAGGATGGGATAGAAATGCTCCGAATAAATAAATAAATAAATAAATATGTGAGTATGCTTGCTATTAAGAAACCATTCCTTAGCTACTTTATTTTGTAAAAATTCGAACTTTCCCCCCTGAAGAAGACTTTGCTAAGGTCGAAACTGGTCATGGAAGTCTCCTACAAGGAAGTAGAAGCTCTCCATAAGGAAGCATAGAAAAAAGATCTGTGTATAGAAATGTTTGTTAGAAAGAAATAGCAATTAGTACTGTGAATGTAACAAACTTATGTTTCATTATATATTACTGTTTGGTGTATCTTGTGGAAAATCTCTACAAGGAAGATTGCTGAGCGGCTAAACGACTTCTTGGCCTCCGTTTTCACACAGGAGGACAGACAACATATGCCTGCAGCTGAGTCAGTTTTTTCAGGGAGGGAATTAAATGAATTAAACCAGATAGAGATAAACAAGGAAGATGTTCTCACATGCCTTACTAAACTAAATGTCAATAAATCACCAGGGCCAGATGGCATCCACCCCAGAGTTCTTAAGGAACTCAAGTGTGAAATTGCTGAAATTCTGGCCAAAATATATAACCTTTCTCTAAGATCAGGCACTGTACCCGAGGACTGGAGGGAGGCAAATGTAACTCCGATCTTCAAGAAAGGATCCAGGGGTGATCCAGGAAATTATAGGCCAGTTAGTCTAACCTCAGTTCCAGGCAAAGTGATGGAAACCATTATTAAAGAAAAAATTACTAAGCACATAGAAGAACAGGCATTGCTGAAGGAAAATCAACATGGTTTCTTCAAAGGCAAATCATGTCTTACTAATTTGATAGAATTCTTTGAGGGTGTAAATAAACACATAGATAAAGGGGACCCAGTCGATATTATTTACCTTGACTTTCAAAGGCTTTTGACAAAGTCCCTCACCAAAGGCTCCTAAATAAGCTCTTCAGCCATGGAATCAGAGGACAGGTCTTGTCCTGGATTGGAACCTGGCTAAACTGTAGGAAACAAAGGGTGGTAATAAACGGACATTTCTCTGGGTGGAAAGAGGTGAGAAGTGGCGTACTCAAGGTTCAGTTTTGGGTCCGTTACTTTTTAATTTATTCATTAATGACCTGGATGTAGGAGTGAATTCTGAGGTAGCAAAGTTTGCAGACGACACTAAATTGTTCAGGGTAGTTAAAAATGAAACTGATTGTAAAGAGCTCCAGAAAGATCTCTTGAAATTGAGTGAATGGGCAACAAAGTGGCAAATGCATTTTAACCTAAACAAGTGTAAAGTCATGCACATCGGGCAAAGAACCCCAACTACACCTACCAATTGATGGGGTCAAAGCTTTCCGAGACAAACCAGGAAAGGGATCTTGGGGTTTTGGTGGACAGCTCAATGAAGATGTCAACCCAGTGCGCAGCAGCAGCGAAAAAGCAAATTCTATGCTTGGCATGATCAGGAAGGGAATCGAAAATAGGTCAGCAAATGTTGTATTGCCTCTCTACAAATCTATGGTAAGGCCACATTTGGAGTACTGTGTACAATTCTGGTCTCCGCACCTTAAGAAGGATATAACGGAACTGGAAAAGGTACAAAGAAGGGCAACAAAAATGATCCAAGGGATGGAGCAGCTCCCTTATGAAATCAGGTTGCAACGCCTTGGTCTTTTCAGCCTTGAAAGACGGCGTTTAAGAGGTGACTTGATCGAAGTGTATAAAATCATGCATGGGATAGAAAAGGTGAATAAAGAAAAATATTTTCTCTGTCACCCAACACTAGGACTAGGGGCACTCCCTGAAGCTCCAAAGTAGGAAAGTTAGGAGTAATAAAGGGAAATATTTCTTCACCCAGAGGGTCATTGGGTTATGGAACTCACTTCCAGAGGAGGTTGTGACAGCTGTCAGCCTGGACAGCTTCAAGGCAGGATTAGACAGCTTCATGGATACCAAGGGAATCAGTAGCTACTGAAATGGACATCCAAGTGCCACCTCTGTGTTGATGGAGGCAGGCAGGATTTTCCCGGGTACTGGTTGTGGGGGGTCGGGAGCAGGTGAGGGTTTTGCCCTCCTTTCTGCTAGAGATCCCTGTGTACAACTAGTGGGCCACTGTGTGACACAGAATGCTGGACTAGATAGGCTGAGGCCCAATTCAGCATGGCTCTTCTTATGTTCTTATGAAACAGAAGCTTTCCATAAGGAAGCATAGAGGAAAATCTGTGTATTGAAATCAATGTTGGAAACTTCCTTTTACAAGGAAGAGAGAGAAAAAAGAAACTATTATTATTAAGAGGAAACCTGTTTAAAGCAGTGGTTCCCAAACTTTTTTGGCCTACCGCCCCCTTTTCAGAAAAAAATTTAGAAATATTTTTTAATTTTTTTAAATAGCAATTAAACAGAAAGATATATGTATTAATGTTTCTACCTTTTTCATAAAATTAAATGTTTTAACGTGTTTTAATTTTAATTTAAATGTTATTTTAAATCCATGTTGTTTTTATGGCATTGAAAAAAGAAGGGGCTGGCACTGGACAAGCGAGGCTCACCTTGAAAAGCGCCTCCCGCTCGCCCTGCCCCATGCCGGGCCCAGCAAGGCGTGCTTGCGAGGATGTCACCAATGGAAGAAAGGGGCAATACACAGGATTGCGCCATGGGCGGGGTTGACGAGATGGAGGCGCATGCTGCCCGGCAACGCCTGCCCGGCAACGCCTGCCTGGGGATCATGCGCTTGCAACGGTGTTCCTGCAAGTTGGAATCCCCAGGCAGGCATTGCCGTGGAAACCGCAGCACACGCCTCCTTCCTCTCATTAACCCTGCCCATGGCGTAGTCATGTCTATCGCCTCTTTCTTCCAACGGGAACATCCTCGCAAGCGCGCGATCGTGGAAGTGGCAAGCAAGCCTGGCTCATACCACCGCCCCCTTATAGGGTTTCAGCACCCTCCAAATTCTCCTGAGCCTCCCAGTACCCCCTTGGATTGCCCCACCGCCCACCAGGGGGTGGTACCGCCCACTTTGGGAACCACTGGTTTAAAGAATGCTTGGTTGGAAATTCTCTTCTACAAGAGAAATAATAATTAGCACTGTGAATATAACATACTTATGTTTCATTTAATGCTTGTTGTGCTTTTTACAAGTTGCAGAAACAAATATTTGCTGGGGATTATTCTATTTGCAATGTAAAAACCCAGCTAGAATTTATTGGGTGTAGAAAATTATTATCTGCTGTAGAAAGTAAAATGCATGGCTATTGCACAAATACAACTATTGAAAGATGCAGTTTTCCAGAAAAACCCAAATTACTAGCTATGTCTCTCTGCCTCGTCCTCCTCCTCCTGTATTAGCAAATCGTCCATCTTAAATTATCATTGAATATCTTGATGTCTTGTTATATTTGCTTGTCACTGTTTGTTTTATGATAGCCGTCTCCGAATGAAAAATTTCCCAGGAGCTGTGTACATATATCCATGTTTCATTTTCACTCTCTCCTTGACTCTCCTTCCCAGTTCCTTCTCTCTAGCATTATGGGACCATGTTTCAAAAATGCCAGACAGCCCTTTTTTTTGCTATCATGCATTTTTGAAAGTTTGGAAGCAACTAGTTACATACAATCATTCCTTTTTGCAATAAATAAGGCATGACTAAATTTCTTTATGATCGTGGCTTCCTGATAAATAACATCACTCCTTTTCCTAGTGCAAATGTTATTTTAACAGTTATTGAATGTAATAGAAGAAGAAGAAAATTACATGTGCCTTTTGCTCTGTTACGAAGGCTGAGACAGGGAAGTGGAGAAGAACCTGTTTTGCATGGACTGTGAAACAAATTATAGGAAGAAAGAGAAAGCAGAAATGGTTAAACTATCTGTGCATCCCCATAAAATTAGAGCCCTATTTGCTCTGTATCTGAAATTCAGTGAAGAGTAACAGAGAATTCATATCACTAAGGCCCCAACTACACTGCAATATACAATTCAAATTATCTGCTTTGAATTGGAGTATATGGCATTGTAGACTCACATAATCAAGTTCAAAGCAGATAATGTGGATTAGCTGATTTGATAATCTGAATTATATGGCAGTGTGGAAGGGGCCTTAGATGAAAAGTAGAATCAGAAGGGTTTATGAATTCTTTCCCCAAAGTACTGTACATGCCCAAGAGTAAGTCAGCCTCGTGTATAAATTGAGGACAAGTTTTGGGACCAAAATTATGGATTTTGATATGACCCATGGATAATAGGGTTGTGTGCGGAACCGTTTTCCTTCGTTGCATCACTTTTTTCATTACTTTTGGAAGCACATAACGGGAAGGTTCCTTCTGGTACAAAAATCAACTTGACACATAAGTAAGTTGGAGCAGATCCCAGTTCCTCGCCTGCTTTTTATGAGCAGCCTCTTTGCCTAGGAAGGAGTGCATGTGTGATATGCAGGCCCAGAAAGTGCACGTGCCTGTCTGCCGCTGAATGCCTTCACTAGAGGTATTTTTTTCTGTGTCCGGAGCGACTTGAGAAACTGCAAGTCGCTTCTGGTGTGAGAGAATTGGCCATCTGCAAGGACATTCCCCAGGTGGTGCCCAAATGTTTTGATGTTTTACCATCCTTGTGGGAGGCTTCTCTTATGTCCCTGCATGGGGAGCTAGAGCTGACAGAGGGAGCTCACCCATGCTTTCCCCAGATTTGAACCTACGACCTTTAGGTCTATAGTCCTGCCGGCACAAGGGTTTAACCCACTGTGCCACTGAGGGCTCCTCCACTAGAGTAAGAAACAGGTAAGAAGCGTCCTTAAAGCACGCACCTGTCTGCAGCTGAACACCTCTTCTCTAGAATAGAACTTAAATGCCTAAAATGATGAGAAGCCCTCGCCACCTTCCCAAATAGTCTGATAGAAAACAGATCTTTCGGCACTGTAGAGCGAAAACAGATATCTGTCTTTCTGAGGCTTCCAAAAATGGATTGGGGCCCCCATCGAAAGCTGGGACAAGAAGCAGGTCAAGGTTTACACCAAATGCACAACCCTAATGGATAATATGAGGGTCATTTTACAGAGACAGAAGGCACCAATGCTAGCCAGTTTACCGGTTGTTAGGAATTGTGGGAGTGGAAGTCCAAAACACTACTGAAGTTTGCCTATGTCTGGGATAGGTACTTCTTTTAAGTTCTCTCAAGATGGAATAAGCTTTTGCCTTTTGCCACTCTGCTCAGAGAATGAGATGGTTTCTTTTTTTGAGAAGAGTTAAGATACAGTGTTCATTCACCTGTGATTAAATTGATGTGGGCTTTGCCATTGATTTTTTATTAACATTTTAGGTATATATGTATATAGGGTACTTTTGATCTCTAATGCACTATGTAGGTGAGTTGAGGAAGGGAGGATTTGTGAATATGGTCAACCACTGAACAGGTTTAATGGGGTGTGCAAAATTGGAAACATCCCACTTTAAAAGTGGATAGGTGAATCCACGTGATCTGTTAAGGGGAGGCACCCTTTAGAACAATCCAACTCTAGGGATCAATGTGGTCATAAAGAAACATGACACCAGGGTTCTCCCACATGGCACAGATGTATCTTCTGCGTTATAGCACGATAGTCCTAAAAAAGCAGAGGGTATGACTGTGTTGCACAGATGCAGAAAACTTAAAAATCCATGATTACTAGAATGCGGTTTTTTGAAATAGATCCTAGCTGCTGTACTTTTTCCAAGCACTTAGCAGAAATTGCTTAATAAATCTTAATAAAGATTGACTAATGATTTAATAACACTACCAAAAATGTCCACTGCATTGAGAAACATTTTAAAATCTGGTTTATGATTCCTTATCTCTTCCAAAGGGAACCTGAGGCAGATCAGAACAGGAAATTACTTTGAAGCTGTTCAAATTATAATCACAACATAAAGTGCTCCCAAACTTGCATCCTTCAGTTTTCTTGCTCCTTGCACTTTCCAGAGCACAAGCAGTTGGTTATGTTGGGCTGTACCAAAGGCTGAATCCGTTACCTCTTGGTTCCTCTCAATGAATGAACTGGTTCAACTGAGAGCATTAAAATAGAGCTGAAGGTCTACGAGAGGAATCGTGGTTCTCAGTTCAAGGGGTCTGAATTTCATGCTCCAAATCCTTAGAACCAAAGGAGCACTTTGGTGTATAATTGGCTGCTGGAGATAGGCCACAAAGTTTGCTAGTGCACTAAAAGGTGCATTCTAAAAATACACTAGCATATCCATTTTTGCATTTTCTTCTCAGTGCAGACAGTGGCTCTCAGTTTTGTTTTTGGCAAGAGGCAATGGTGTTTGGGCAAGGAGTGATTACTAATTTAAAAATGCACACGGTTTTAGTAAATTTAATGCAATATTTTATTCCTCCTCCTTCTTCTGCCATTAAAATATCAGCACAGGATTATTCATAGTAGATTTCTGCACCAATAACATATTTTGTCAAGACAAATTAATTCCCAACTAGCAAATAGAACAGTAGCCTATATTTGAAGTGTAAGAACAATGAAGCGCACCCTTTCTGGGGTGGGTGTCCAGACGTTCTCTAGGGACTAGCCCGAGAGAACTTCCAGAGGCCCCTAGGCCCCTTAGAAAAGTAAGAAAAACTTACATGGCATCCATTAGAAGTCATTTCTATGTGCTGGGAGAGCGAGCCGAGGCTACTAATGGATGCTATATAAGTTTTTCTTACTTTTCTAAGGGGTATGGGGGTTTGCGGGGAGAAGGGTGTGTATTCCTTGTGGGAATACTGTCTGGACTGCAGTATTCTGCAGGTCTGACCCAGAAATAGTGGGTTTATCCCATGCCTTTCAAGAAGGCGCGGAATAAATCCACTATAAACTTAATTTGCTACAAACCAGGTTTTTTTCTGGTTTGTAGCAAATTAATTCAGGACTGTCCAGAGCATTGTCTGGACAGCTCCTCCTTTATTGCGGGAGTTCCCACAATGATGGTCATGTCTGGACAGACCCAAAGTTAGAGCATTACCTTGACAAATGGTTGTGCGTTCACGTTCCTTGCTTCTTGGACTTGGCGTATTTTAATTTGAATATTATGTACTCTATTATTTGCGTACATAACATTTGATGTTGTCAACATCGAATTGCTGCCTTTGTAAGCCACCCTGAGTCCCCCTTTGGGGGTTGAGAACGACAGAGTAGAAATGTTGGAAATAAAATAAATAAATAAATAAATAAATAGAGCCCAGCCATTTGGGATAAATTTTCTTAATTTTGTGTTGCAGTTCTCATCTCAAACATACACAGATACAGCCAGACATTTCATGCAAAATGTATATGGTAGTCCATGACTTGAAATGTGAATATAATTAGGATTGCCAGATGGAAAACAGAAGAATGCTCCTATATCTTGCAATAACCTCATCACACTAGAAAATGAATCCACTTTAAATCCAGTTGCTGTCTCCTGCAGAATTGTGGGGTTTTGGTTTAGGGAGGAGCCTTTAACAGCCTCACCAAACTGCAAACCCCAGAATTCTGCAGGAGGCAGAAACCAGGTTTAAAGTGGATTCAGTCTCTAGTGTGATGAAGTAGTAATGGTTGTATAGAAAAGGGAATATCAACCTGTGCCTTAGTGGTTCTGTAGAAGGCTGCTTGTTTTGCAGCCAAGCAAAATTCTATTACAAGTATCCTTCCAGTTTTCACTCTAATTTATATTCTTTAAAAATGGCAGAATAGTGAGGCAGATGGATGGAACTTGTTGGAGCATGTAAAATCAGTTGGTGAGTGTGTTAACTGAAAAATGCAAAGCATGAAGCTGATTGGTTAGGCCAGTGATTTTCAACCAGTGTGCCATGGAACACTAGTGTGCCGTGAGAGATCATCAGGTGTGCTGTGGGAAATTATTTCCGTACGTCATTCATATATAAATTATAAGACGCATCTGTCCCTTTAAGAAATGGAACCATAGCACTGTCGTGTCACTTAAGAAGACATGGCTAAGTAAACAAAGTTAGAGTTAGTGCTGCAGCTGTGCATCAAGTGACATTCTGGCCAACAGCTATTTTGACATTGCTCCCGTTTTCAACCACATATCTGTGTGAGATGAGCTTCTCAAGCTTGACTGTGATAAAAACTAAAAACAGAGAGAGACTGACAACTGTTGAGCAAGAGCTTCGTGTGTGTCTTTCTACCATTCCTGCCAGGATATCTATTTTGTGTTCATTGAAACAGGCCCAGGTTTCACACTGAGTGCATGAATACATTTAAAAACATATTAACTATATGTACTACTGTGTTAGAGTGTCATTTTGTGTCATTTTGGTTGGTGGTGTGCCCCAGTATTTTGTAAATGTAAAAAATGTGCCACGGCTCAAAAACGGTTGAAAATCACTGGGTTAGGCTATGCCTGAGAGGTTAGCTGAGCCTGGGAGTTTTGGCAACAGTTACATGTTTAGGTTTTTTGTGCAGGAGCTCACCAAGTCAATTTGTATTTTTTTGCTCCTGAGTTGCTGGAAGAAGATCATTCACGTGGACACCCAAGGACCATTTGGATCTCTCTCAAAGGACACTTTGAGTAAATGCAACTGTTCACATGACTGTATATATGTTGCTCTGCATATCAAAGAGTAAATAATTTATTTTTTACTGATCATCTGCGTGGCATATCTAGCAAAACAGTGTGTGGATTGGTAAAGATGTGAACTATGTGTGATTTTAATTCCTCCACAGAACTGACTTGCATTCATTACATTCAACTCTAATATAAACTGATTCATACATCTACAAGATAGAAGTAAGGTCCTGGGATTCCAAAAATAGTGCCTACAGGACTACAGTTCCCAGCATTCTTAGAATGAAACTGTAACAGTTGAAAGACTTGCAGTTTGCATAGGAACTAAACTGCCATAGCACTTTTCATTGCTATGGAATAAATGACTACTGAACCAGAATGATCAAATCATCCCCTTAGTTGCATCTGACAGTGTTTCATGATTTAAGAGAAAAGATTAAAATGAGAATATAGAGGTGTGTGTGTGTGTGTGTGTGTGTGTGTGTGTGTTGTAGGCAGATGGGATTAATACATTCAAAATCAATCTCTTCCCACTTTGAGAATAATTTTATCCACCCTAGTGATTTTGGTAAATGAGATCAACATTGCATTCTTCTCAAATGTATGGAGGGATTAACCCATATTTTGCGATATCAAATAGTCATGTTTTCATAAGCCGTGTATAATTATCAGAGCTGCAACAATCCTATAATTAACTATCCAGACATCACCGCTGCCACGAAAAGAATTACAATCTCTTTAAAAGACAGCCGCCAGTCACTAGGCTTTATCTGAAAGAGAATGCAATTAGGCAAAGCTGGCTCCACGCCTTCCAATCAAATATTCAACCATTTGAGTTCATTATGGCATTTGAAGGAGTTGCATTCCAAGTGGGGAGAGCTGCACTAGAGAATGTGTTTTGCATGCCAATGATCCCACTTTCGGTCCTTGACAGCTCTATGTTTGATTTAGAAAGAGCTGGTCAAGATTAGCAGTTTGCGTTGCCTCTTCCTTTTTCCTGCCTAGCTTTGGAAAAGTGCTGTCTCCTTCATCAGTTGGGAATGTGAACTGAAATTCGCATTGAGAGCCTTGTGAGAAATCACATCGAGGTGTTGGCTCTTACAGGTTTCACTTAATTAAACTGGAGTAGGGGATGCGTGGTGAAGCCTGGTCTTCCTGCTGTTCCCTCCGCCATCTTGTCAAAGGTCAGTGGTGGGCCGCCGTAGCATCCATCTCGAAAGCTACTTACAGTACATTAGAGATGATGGGCTGCCAAGAAGATATCCACTTTGTCAAGCTTTGTCAGAGAAAAGTGCCCATGGGAAACTGATGGGTCTTTTCAGTCTTTCAGAACACTGTTAATGGACGGTTGGTAGTCATTTAGACAGTTGGAGCTCATTTGTTGCTAGCGAACCAGATGTCGTTCTTCAAGATACCATGCCTGCATCACGTTCCCCACAAAACTCAGCTATTAATTAGGGCAGAGACTTGAGCTTGTTCTGGACCATTGCTCCTAAGAATTCCCATTGCTCTGAAGGTGCTGGGAGTTGTAGTTCCCAAAAGTAACTTCACCAAGATCTCAAAGGGGTTACAGTTCAGATGCAAAATACATAATCTTGTATTGAGAAGGAACCAGTTTCCGATCTATTTCAAGTTCAATAGCAAGTAATATGGAAGGCTTTCTCTTCATTCACAAAGAATTGCATATCCTCTTCATTCTTGGTACTGCCAAAACACAACATTTCCATCCGTTTTCACAGCACTTATTCTTTTTTTAGGCTTTAATGTGATTTAAAATAACCTGCTATTTTCTCTTAATTTTATTGAAAAAATGGATTTTTTGAAGTATGTTCCTGGTATTTAAACAATGTTCTGGTGCTTGGCGGGAGAGACCGATTGGTGTGAGGTTACCTAGCTCAGCTAATAATTCTGATAATTTCTGCTACAGAAAGTTATTTCCCTTGTGGGTTTTTTCTCAATCAGAAAGCATGGTCTCAAAGTAGGAAGCTTCCATCATAAGAAAAAAAGGTAAAAATAAGAGGTCACAAAAGAGGGCGTTTAAAATATAGTTATCCAATTAAAAACAACAGTTTGTTGTTGTCGCCCTCAAGGACACTTGGAAACCTCCCTTGATAAACCACACGTTCAGCTGAGCTACAACAGGTTTATTTAGAATAACTGATTATAGGAAAGAGGTTAGAAGTCAGCTAAGATGCCTTAAAAGTGGCACCGGTATATAGCAGCACTGTTCAATGGTAGCAGCAAGTGGAATATAGTCCCGTGGCAACCAGGGATCAAGCAGGATACAAAAGTCTTTCTGTAGCAATCAGGAAACAAGCAATAAGGCAAACGGAGGCCCAAGTGGGCTAGATCCAAAGCAACCAGCGAGCTGGCGGTAAAGTCTTGAGCAGGGAGGCCGCAAGGCCCGTTCAGGAGTCCATGATCAGGGGATGCAATCGTTGGATCGAGATGATCTGCCTTTCCAAGACCAAACGGTTATAGTGTCCAAACCCTTTGATCTATTCGATGTGACTGCGTCGAACATCATGGTTCTCATGATGGGCTGCAGCTGCTGTTTAGGTAAACCTCAGAGACAAAGTATGTGCTCCCAATTAGTGCCCACATCTGTGAAGAGGAGGCAGTGAAGCTCCTGGTCCCATGCGCTTCTGCGTATCACTAGAAATAACAGCCGTGGCCTTGAATGTTTGAACTGGGTTGCATAGTGCTGAGTTCACTTGGGAAAGGCAGACAGGCTTAGAGGATTTTAGGATGCCAACATGGCTGCGGTGTGGTTCTGGGGAAACTGAGGCCTGGAGTCTGACAGTTGTTTATTTGTTCAGTCACTTCAAAGTCTTCCTGACCTCATAGACCAGCTCACGCCAAAGCTCCCTGTCAGCCGTCACTAACTGCAGCTCCTTCAAGGTCAAGGTCATTTCAAGGATACCATCCATCCATCTTTCCCTTGGTCGGCCCCTCTTCCTTTTCCATTCCACTTTCCACAGCATCATTGTCTTCTCTAAGCTTTCCTGTCTTCTCATTATGTCGCCAAAGTACTTCATCTTTGTCTCTAATATACTTCCCTCCAATGTGCAGCCGGGCTTTATTTCCTGAAGTGTGGACTGGTTGGATCTTCTTGTGGTTCAAGGCACTCTCAGAACTTTCCTCCAACACCACAGTTCAAAATCATCTATCTTCCTTTGCTCAGCCTTCCTAATGGTCCAGCTCTCACATCCGTAGGTTACTACGGGGAATGCCACTGCTTTAACTATGTGGATCTTCATTGTCAGTGTGATGTCTCTACTCTTCACTATTTTATTGAGATTGGTCAGTCTCTTCCCAAGAAATAAACGTCTGACTTCCTGGCTGCAGTTTGTGTCTGCAGTAATATTTGCACCTAGATATACAAAGTCTGTCACTGCCTCTACATTTTTCCTTCTATTTGCCAAATGTAATGCTAGGAGGTCATTGGGTCGGAAGTCTTTATCATGAGAAAAGAGAGTTACAAAAGAGGAATGTTGAAATCTATTTGCCCAACAAAAGCAACAATTGTTTTTTTATTTAAAAATCCTGTTAATCTGGAAGGGAGATCATTTGAGAAGCATTAAATGTCATGGCACAAACTGAATATGGAGGCATTTAGTTTTCCCAAGGTGAGGCAATGCCACCCAATGAGAATGCAGGTAGGGGTCATCTAGTTGCAATGCAGTTACACTGGC
The DNA here is from genome assembly GCA_030556195.1 of Anolis apletophallus. NCBI lineage: Eukaryota > Metazoa > Chordata > Lepidosauria > Squamata > Anolidae > Anolis > Anolis apletophallus. The sequence continues at coordinate 132,566,494 of JARBWK010000007.1, forward strand.
AAGAAAACAAAAAATGCTATCAGTTGACAATGGCTATTCATGCCAACTGCTATGGTGGTGTGATCCCAATTTAATCCAATTCAGTGAACATGTAAAAATAGTAGAAACACTCTTTTGGACAATTTGAATTTGGATAAGGAAAGTGTTTGGCTATCAATGCAAGCTGGACCCATATTATAACTAGTCAGTGTGGCATCAACAGGGTGAAAGCTGGGCAAAATCCTATAAACTGAACCAAACTGGGTTGCTGCTGTGGATCCAGCCAAAGACTGGATACCTGAGATTCTAGAGAAGCATTTATAGTCAACGTGGTCAACAAACCTGGACTAGATATTTGATTCTGGATAGGGGAGATTCTCATGTACTATTGATTCCCAATAATAATAATAATAATAATAATCTTTATTTGTATACCGCTCTATCTCCTTGGGGGGACTCAGGGCAGTTTCCAACATAGGAAAAGCATTGCACTTACATACGGACATACTGAATATTAATTAAAAAATCATTAAAAATATAACATCATACTATGTAATAGACACACATAGGTAAATTAAAAGCCAGTTGAGCACGTTTTCCATCGTGCAATTATTATGACAATTAGCACAAGAAAGACATAAGCACAACCAAAGAATTAGAGATTTAGAAGAGACCCCAAAGGGCCATCCAGTCCTATCCCATTCTGCCATGCAGGAATACGTAAGCAAAATACTCCTGATAGATGGACATCCAGCCTCCATTTCAAATCCTTCAAAGAAGGACACTCCACTGTTGAACAGTTCCTACCATCAGGAGGTTTTTGCTAATGTTTAGGTGGAATTCACATTCTAGGATCCATAGCAGTTATAGTGGTGTCAAACCGCTTTCTTTCTTTAGTGTTGATTCACCTTTATATGACCTAACTTAATGTAAATGGGGCCTCAATGCTCTCTTTCCAGCAGCTTCTAGCAGGCTTGTGAAAATTTGGTAGCTAAAATGGTTACTGAGAATATCTTTGGGACCAATGTTTATGCTATGCTTGAGTTGGTATAATTGCAAGGGCATAGGGAATGAGAACTATTATAAAATGTCTTGATTTTAATAAGGAAGATCTTGAAAACCTGATGAAGATAATTAGCAAGGCATGTTGGAAAGCATAGGGATCCTACGGCTTTGAATACAAATGAGAATGGGAATCTTTGCTGGTTTTTAAAAAAATTGACAATGCATATCAATAGCGAACCCACTAGCAATTATTCATAGAATCATAGAGTTGGAAGAGACCTTGAGGGCCATCCAGTCCAATGCCCTGCCAAGAAGCAGGAAAATCACATTAAAAAAACCCCAGACATATGGCCATCCAGCCTCTGCTTAAACGTCTCCAAAGAAGGAGCCACCATCACACTCAGGGGCAGAGAATTCTGAACAGCTCTCACAGTTAAGAAGTTCTTCTTCATGATCAAGTGGAATCTCCTTTCTTGTAGTTTGAAGCCATTGTTCTGCATCCCATGGCCCATCCTGACAGTACTTTTATCCCAGGAAACAGCAAACAGAAGGGTGGCCAGACACCGTTCCCTGTATATGTGGAAGTAATCAGTACAAAAGCCAAAAAACTGCAAGATTTCCAGGTGCATGAATATTGTGGTTTTGAGCTGAATATGTGGTTCTTTGGATGTCTGTATGTCCTTGCAATTGGAAATCACAGGGTTTCCCCGAGTTTTAGATGTTTGTTTCTGATTGGTCAGTTTCTAAAAAGAAGGTGACACTTGAGTAGAAGGCAAAAACTTTGTGTGCCAGAAACTTTATGAAACATGTGGAGGGCACATTTTCTCTGGCCAGGGCAAAATTTTTAACTTTGCGTTGGACTTCTGCTATTGAGAGTAATGAGATTGGGAGGAAGGAGAGGAGCCCAGAGAGGGGTGTCTGTCTGCCTCAAGAACAATGCTTTCTGTCTCCTCTATGGAGCAAGAGGCAGGAGGATGTGATCCTGAGGAGTGCGATAAGTAAATTCTCTGTCTTTAAAGAAAGAATCCCATGCAAAGAAGATGATTCCACATTCAAAGAAGACATTTTCCCCTGTTTCCCCCATTTTCCCCAGCTTCATCCTATAATTTGACCTCATGTATAATTCAAGGGCAGGTTTGAGAGTAGTATTTATATATGACAGTTCAGTCATGAGATATAATATTTGGCTTTGCACTCATAGCTTCTCACATGCACCAACCACTTGTAGAAACTACTAATTTTGCAAGTTAGCACCAATTCATAGTGTATAAATCTGTCCCATGATATATATATATATCCCCAGAAGAAAAAAGCACATTAATTTGGGGAAAGCCTGATGGAGGATTCTGATTATTTAGTGATAGTAAAAGAGCTTTCATAGTAATTAATTCAGCAGATTTACTGACATTAATAGAAGAACTCCAGTACTTTTTAAATAGGCTAAAAAATCCACTCTAATTATTGATTGTGAATTTTTGAAGTCCTAATACCAGTTCTTTTTCCTGCTGATTTTAATCATTTTTGCTAAGGGGGAAAAAAGAAGAAGTATGTTTTTTACACCCCACCTCCTAATGAGGTTTTTTTAATAAGTAGTGGCTGTGCAAAGCAAAATAATTGCAACTTTTATGTTGAGAACTGATTTTTAAGTGAAAGAGAGCTTCCATGGAACTCATAATCTAAATCAAGCATGGGGAAACTTTTTAACTTGGGGGTCGCATGGCGGGCTGGAGTGGGGTAGGCGGGCCAGGAGGGAAGGGGTCCTCACCAAACCCCCTCCCTGCCCTTTCCTCCTCTTCCTTTTCTCTTTCAGAGGAAGAAAGAGAAGGAAAAACAGGAAATGTTCAATCCACTTTCATAATTCAATGCTGTTGAATTTTATCATCCTCATGATGTAGGCTAGCTTGGGAATTAACAAAGAACAGTCTTAAAAGCAGTTAGCATAGCTAAATATTCAAATGTAATTAAACTATCAAAAACTATCAGAAAAACATAAGCCATTAAAAAGAAAACAGCAAGTAGAAAATCCATCACATTATGCATATCCCATCGCATCTCTAGATGTACTTTCAAGTTACCTGTCAACTTATGTACGCAAAGCAAAGCCAGAGGTGGTTTTTTTTCACTAATATTGCCCATATCACCTGATACAAGGAACATGTTGATGGAAAAACCTAAAATCATGGAATCACGTTCAACAAACGTGTTTCACTGTGAAATGTCATACACTCAGGATGAATCTACACTAGCAATTTGACACCACTTTAATCGTCATGCTCAATGCTGTGGAATCATGGGAGTTTTACAGTGTCTTTATCCTTCTCTGTCAGTACTTCACCAAACTACAAATCCCAGGATTCTATAGCATTAAGCCATGGCAGTTGTAGTGGAGTCACGTTGGAGGCTACAGACAATGCTGTTGCTGTTGCCCGTTTTTAGTCAAAAGATATTTAGCCGCATACACACCTATTTTTATCAGTTTTATACTAATTTATGCAATGCTTTTGATATGAAATAAATAACACTGCATCAATTCTGCAGAGCAACAAATACTGTTCTCCAAATTTCAAATCATATGTAGTCAAACTGACATTAACCACATAGAAGAAGGAAACTCAGTAGAAATTCAAAATTTTGCAAAAGTGCAATTATCCTTTGATGTTTCTAGAATCCTTTAAGGAGAATCCTTGACCCACATAAACCCAATCAGAACTGAGCATGCAAAGTTGATGTTGCCTAATGTATTGCTATGATGGAAAACAAAAAATCAGAGAAGAGGGAAGAGGAGTAAAATAGACTATCCAGGAGAAAGGCTAACTGGCTAACTGGAGATCTATACAGGAACATTCTTCACTTTCTTGTACTTGTAACAGTTTATACCCACATCCAGGACATTTTCAAGATGCTCTATAGGCTAAAAAAATTGGGTAGGAAATGCACTTGAGCTGAGAATAGGGACAAAAGATGAGCTAAATTTATTACAGAGCAGCGGAACTCTTCCTCAAAGGGCAAATCTTAAAATACATAACTATTAATCTACCCAGAAATCATTCTATGACTCATGGAAAATGATAATACATACTAGGAGAAAAAGCAACAGTTCATTGGATGCTGAATAATAGGAAATGAAAAATTTCAGCAAACCATTCTATTCCATGTGTTGACGAAGGCTTTCATGGCTGGAATCATTGGGTTGCTATGAGTTTTCCAGGCTATGTGGCCATTCTTCTGGAACATGGCCATACAACCAGGAAAACTCACAGCAACCCATTCTATTCTAGACCCCAGGGTCTCACACAGGGAGATATACTGGTTGAAATATGCAGCAAAGCATGCATCTATACCAGGCGTGGGCAATTGCCGGCCCTCCAGGTGTTTTGGACTTCAAATCCCAGAAATCCTAACAGCTGGTAAACTGGCTAGGATTTCTGGGAGTTGAAGTCCAAAACCCCTGGAGGGCCGGCAATTGCCCACACCTGATCTACACTATAGAATTAATGCAGTTTGACACTGTTTTAACTGCTACAGCTCAGTGCTATGGCATTATAGGAATTGTACTTTTGTGAGGCTCCAGCTCTTTGACAAAAAAGATAAAAACCTTGTAAAATTACAGTTCCCAGTATTTCATACCATTGATGCATTGCAGTTATAGTGGTGTAAACTGAATTAATTTTACTGTGTGGATGCACCCAAAGAAGATTATGGACTGAGAAAGAAGAATGCATTGCACAGAGTGGGGCAGAACTGATTCAGTAATGGAATAATTGCATCTTACTGTGGCATTTCGTTCAGTGTTTGTAAGGATTGCACTTGCATCTGAAACACTCCCGATTATGCTGTGTTTCTCACATATCAGAACTCAAGTCCTCATTATAGTTTTGTAAGGACTTTATCACACAAATGGGCATTGCAGGCTATCATATAATGTCATGTGCACTTCACTATTGGTTCCCTCCCTCTGTGATTCTCCAAAACCTACTTATTGACAGGTATAATCTGTTAATAGCTCCAAACCCCATTACATTTCTGTCACCTACTTTAGTGCAATGGGTCCCTTCCACATCTGTGCCAGCATGCTGGCAGCAAGATAACATTAGGGAGTGGAATTCACCTCCCAAGATTGGATTTTTCAACATGATGTTTTCCAATTGAGATAGATGGATGCTTTTTTAAATGCTGAAATCACACAATTGCATTCCCAAGAAGAAAACGAGGTCCAAACAAGGTTCGGCTGTATGGGTAGGGCAAGACACCACTTGGGACAGACCCATGGTTGTCATGAAGGCCATGAAGTCCCGAGCCACTCCTGACAGGGCAGTTTCAGCATGGATGTTGAAGTCACCCAGCACTATTCACTGCTGAGACTCCAACACCAAACCCAAGACCATCCTGGCAGCTCAGGAAGGGAGACTATTGAGCGGAAGGGTGGGGAGTACACCAACAGAATCCCTATTCTGTTCCAGTTATTCACCTTTAGGTAAATCCGCTCGATCACCCCTAACTGTGGGATGGAGAACCTGGTCAGGATGATGGAATCATGATAGATCACTGCATCTCCACCTCTGCGCCACCCAGGCCTTGCCTGCTACTTTACAGAAAAACCTGGTGGGCAGAGCTGAGAGAGATTACCCCCTCCCCTTCCATCTCATCCAGCCAGGTCTCTGTGTTACAGATCAGATCAGCATGTTCTTCCAGAATCAAGTCCTAGGAGGAAGTTGTTTTTCCATTTACTGACCTGGCTTCAACAGCAGCTCTCTATTCCACTCCTCATTTTGTTGATACTGAAACCTTTCCTCCTTCTGCATCTCCCCCTGCCCTGCATGACTCCAAGGGCTGCTCAGTGAATCTGAGGACTCTCTCCCTTCTCTTTCCTAAATGCAGCAGATTATCATATGGCAACAACTGCATCTAAAATCAGATAGCTAGATGATAAAAACAAGGTAATAGACTTGAGGTCAGTCATGCTGCCCCCAAAGTTGATCCTCCAAAAGGATGAAAACCCTTTGGTGGCATCCCCACCCCTGCAGACATCCTCCTTTTGTCCCCTAGCCTCTGAAGGCAAGCATATGTTTTTGCTGGAAGTCCAGACTTTGTATTTAGTCAGGGTCTCAGTCTCTGAAAAGTCGATCGTCTGTATTAGGAGCTGAGGTCAGAGGCACAACAAGCAGACACTGCCTCTTTCTTCCAAGCGCCCTGCTGATGTTTCTTCTGACTCTTCTGGATGATTATGTGTAACCCCATGAACAGGCCCCAAAACTTAAGATGCCATGGCATTTTTCTTGGTTGGGCTGTGTTATGATCATAGGACCATGGAATAGTGAACTGGCGCAATTGTACAATGGAAGAAAGAAGTAATATCAAAAGTGCTCAACCTGCTTTTTATCTTTCCATCATCTATGCTATAGTGGCTGAAATGAAATACCTGGTTGGTGTGCTAAAACATTTTCTCATAAACTTTAACATAAAATGCTACCATGACATGTGGAGGATGCTGGGGAATCAATAGAAATTTTTTGTGCAACCCCATACATATTTTGCAGAAAGCTTTCACAGCCAGAATCACTGGGGTCTTTTGTGATTTCCGGGCTGTAAGGCCTTGTTCTAGCAGCGTTTTCCCCTTTTGTTTCACCTGCATCTGTAGCTGGCATCTTCAGAGGATGCTCTGAAGATGCCAGCCATAGATACAGATGAAACATCAGAAAAAGTGCTTCTAGAACATGGCCATACAGCCCGAAAACTACACAACATCCCATACATGTCTGTTTAGAAGTGCCATAAATTTCAGCTGGACTTGCTCCCGTACAAGCACAGCTGGGATTGCAGCTTTAATTACACATTGAAATAGAGAGGTTTAAATGTATTCAGCTGTAGCTTGAATCAAACCTATTGTTGTTAGCGAGGCTGGGGGAATGACAGGTTTTGTGACCTCTTGTAAAGTGCCTTAGGTTTCCGGAAGGATTTGAGAAATATAGATTTCCACTGCGTGATCTGTATCAGTAACGTATTTTTATTGTTTTGCTTTTGGGATGTTGAAAGCTAGCAAATTTCATGTGCATAAGATCAAATGAAAAATGACTCTGTGTGTTGAAGGGGGAAAGACTGTATGTAATAACCTTATCTTGAAGCAATGCAAGTTTGGCATGACACACGCTGACAGAAAATGGTAAATTGAAAATTATACCGTCAACACTCCGTTGTCCTTGGAGGTCCTCAATGCATACACTTCAATCATGCTGTGTGCTGAGATCCCAGAAACAAGTGACATCCTAGTGGGATGTAAGGATGAAATGCCATTCTTTTGTCTCAATGTTTTTTTTCCTCTATGTGCAACACCACCTTTATGCTCTTCGTGGGCAAAAAGAGAACAATTTATCATGACTGCTAGAAGACACACAATAAACATTATTTCCCGGTGAATCATATCACTTCTCAATTCCTATAAATAAAATGTCGCATTCTGGCACCTTAACCATTTTTCTCCAGAAGCATGCCCTTAGGACAAATTCTGGCATTCTTTCTCCTTCCCAGTGACACCTTCCTCAACACATTAGAATCAATCCATAGACATTAAGATGTCAGGATCTTGAGGTCCACTATGTTAGCAGAGACTGAACATTGTGGAACACTTATGACACCAATGGATGCAACATTTTTGCTAACAGGATCTTCTGACAAGTGCATCATTGTGTTCCTGATTCCAAATGGCTTCCAAAAACTAATTCCCAGCATACCAAATTATTTATCTCAATGACTAAATACATGCTTTGCATGCATTATGGTCTTTGAATTGTCTTTAGTTAAATGTTGACTAGGATGTTGTAAAGCTCTCCTGAGCTGTTGGAAGCTTTCTGTCAATGATATCAGACTCTGCATGATTAGCTGCATGTTCTGAATGTTTCTGTTGCCCAGTATATACATACAGTCATAGCATGCATTTTATTTGTTTATATCTTACCCTATATCATAAAATTATACACAATGCCCCCCTGTTGCAGAATGAGTCTTCCTCAGATAACAAACCACAGCAGCCTGATAGACAGCCAATTCCTCCTCCAGTTTAGCAAGGAGGGTAGGATGAAGAAAGACACGTACACACTCACCCCTGACAAAGGTGATGGCCTCTTCTGCCAACACAGTGACAGGCTATGTGCACACAACTATGAGATGCTTGTTTAAATACTATATGGGATGTGGGCATTGGCTGAGCTGACTGGCATGATAAGGCGGGAGCTACCTCATGCGAAACTACTCAAAGCAAGCTTGCAGTTCACCTCTTGACTCATCTGATTTATGACTCTTGGCCTGTTTACTGATTCTTCTGCCTCAACTGCTTGGACTGTTCTGATTTACAGCTTATTAGCCTTGGGCTGCTTGATATCAGATCCTGTTTCCTGCTGCAGTTTTGAACTTTGGCCACTCTGAATTCTGATTCTTCCCTTAAGTGTAGGACAAGTTTGTTTTTATTTATGCATTCAGTCACTTCCGACTCTTTCTGACCCCATGGACCAGCCCATGCCAGAGCTCTCTGTTGGCTGTCACCACCCCCAGCTCTTTCAGAGTCAAGCCAGTCACTTCAAGGATACCATCCATCCATCTTGCTCTTGGTTGGCCCCTCTTCCTTTTCCCTTTCATTTTCCCTTCCATTTCCCCTGGCATTATTGTCTTTTCCAAGCTTTTCTGTCTACTCATTATGTGGACAAAATACTTCATCTTTGCCTCTAATATCCTTCCCTCCAATGAGCAGTTGGGCTTTATTTCCTGGAGGATGGACTGGTTGGATCTTCTTGCAGTCCAAGGCACTCTCAGAATTTTCCTCCAACACCACAGTACAAAAACATCTATCTTCCTTCGCTCAGCCTTCCTTATGGTCCAGCTCTCATATCTATAGGTTAGTATGGGGAATACCATTGTTTTAACTATACCATTGTTTTAACCATGCGGAGGACAGGGTGGTGCATAGATAAAATACACCAAAATGTTTAAAAGTATAAGGAATAACTTAATCATTATTTTTAAAATTAAAGTATATTGAAATAGTTGAAAACCTACATTAATCTGGAGACAAGTATTAGACCCCATCTCCCCCCTGGAATCATCGAGTTGGAATAGACCCCAAGGGCCATCCAGTCCAACCCCCTGCCATACAAGAACATACAATCAAAGCATCCCAGACAACTGGCCATTCAGCCTCTGCTTAAAAACTTCCAGAGAAAGAGACTCCACCACACTTCAAGGCAGCATATTCCACTGCCAAAGAGCTCTTACTGTCAGGAAATTTTTCCTAATGTTGCCAAGTTTTGCTTTTTAAAAATTAAGTTTTGACATCACATTGGGGAAAAAGTCAGCCTCAGTGCCAATTGGGTTCTCCAATGAGAAAATGTCCATTCCAAACTATGGTACCAAAGTAGAGAGGTCCCTCTCCCACATCTTCACACAGGATAGAACCATAGAACTGGAAGAGACTACAAGGGCCATCGAGTCTAACCCCATTGTGTCATAAAGGAGACAACAATCATAACTGAGCATCCAGCCTTTGTTTTTAAAAGCAGACCTCATTTCTTGGCAATCCTTCAAGTATGGAGGCCCCAAGTCCTTTACAGTGGTTCTCAACTTGTGGGTCCCCAGATGTTTTGGCCTTCAACTCCCAGAAATCCTAGCAGCTGGTAAACTGGCTGGTATTTCTGGGAGTTTTAGGCGAACACACCTAGGGGTCCACAGCTTGAGAATCACTGAATTAATAGTTGGGGTGAGTGGTGCTGTTAGTGGTCCTGGAATAAAAATCCTAGCGGATACCAAGGAACCACTGTATAATTTTTTGCCCTCACATTTTAAAAAATCACAATAAAAATGTTAATCCCTAGTCTTGTGCCAAATTGCCATGAGCAAGCATAGAAGACAAACTTCACTGGAGGGAGTATTCTAGCATGCTAGTAACCCGTGGTGGCTGAAGTGTAAATGAGGCCATGGATCTGCTTCATACTCTACTATGGGTATCTGAAGTCCTGAACCATAACCCACAATGGGTTCAGCACTTGGGAGAGCTTATTTAAAATTCACACTAAAATCTGGAACCACCAGCTGCCTCTGCCAAGAACTGATAAGGCCTCTCCTTTTCATTAATTGCCTTCCTAGCATGGGTTTGGGGTCAGGGGAGCATGGAGATGATCTTCCAGACAAGATTGTATGGTTTGGGCACACTCCTGAGGTTGCAGGTAGTCTGTGCATACATCACTTTATTGTAATTAACAGATCATTTGACCAAATATGTTTAAAGCATTTTCAAAACAGTGCCAATGGGTATTCAAAGCAGCAATATTAATTAGGCTCAAATAAGTAACTATGAAAATACAGCGTTAAATAAAGTAATATTACATAGACAAAGATAGTCAGGTCAAAAAGATCGCCTTTCATATCCTCATTTAGGACTGTACAGGTAATCACTAGCCTTATGAATCATGACTGCCAACAAACTGGCAGTTGCTGACATTCCTTATTATTTATTTATTTTCAACATTTATATACCGTCTTTTATTCCCAAATGTATCCGGAACAGGTTACAATTTGCTAGTTTGACAGTTCCCCAGTCTCAGCCTTACAATCGATAGTAGATGACACACAAGGAAAAGGGGTTGATGGCATGGATGTTAAGTTCAGTGGTCCCTGGAAAAAATCTATCTAGACATATTTTTTGGAAATACTTATTCTGAGGCAGGTTGCTGTGACTTTCCTCTTAGACTGAAGAGAGAATGATATGGCCAAAGTCATCCAGTTGGCTTCTATCTCTGAGCAGGAATTGGCACCCCAGTCTGCTAGAACCCTAGACTACATCTACAATGTAGAATTAATGCAGTTTGATACTATACTGCTTGTCAGAGCTGGGAAATCTGAGCTTTGAGGAAGTTCAGATTCCCAGTCTGCCTTGAGGTGGTATTGACCTTTGTCCCAGTTCTGTGAAAGCTGTGCTGACCTTTGCTCTAGTTCCTGAGAAGCTGTGCTGTGTCAGACTGGAAGTGATGCAACTTCCAGATGCCTGCTGAGTCATGGGGGAAGTGAGGTAACCTCCTCTGGACATGAACATTGGACACTGTTCTAATTATGCGGACTCAGAGACTTATGGAGTCATATCCCCTGGACTATGGGAACTGCTGACTCACCCGGATATGGTGCAACCCTCCTTGGACATTGCGTGGGCAAGGGGAGGGGGGTTGGGGTATAAAAGGTGTGTTTGGGTGGCGGGACTTTGCTTTAGCTTCACAAGTTTTGTATCTGCAATAAAATCGTGTTGGACCGTGCTACTATCTACGCTTGTTTCCTGACCGAGGTTGGAGAGTCATTACACTGCTATGGTACAATGTGTTGGAATCCTAGGATTTATAGTTTAGTGAGGCGCCAGCAGCCTTTGGCTCAGAGGGTAAAAAATATTTTACAACTATAGTTCCCAAGATTCCATAGCATTGAGCCATGGCAGTTAAATGGTGGCGAACTGCATTAATTATGCAGTGTGAATGCACTAAGTCCAAGACTATAGAATCATAGAGTTGGAAGAGATCTTGTGGGCCACCCAGTCCAACCCCCTGCCAAGAAGCAGGAAAATTGCATTCAAAGCACCCCCGACAGATGGCCATCCAGCCTCTGTTTAAAAGCCTCCAATAAAGGAGCCTCCACCACAGTCTGGGGCAGTGAGTTCCACTGTTGAACAGCTCTCACCATTAGGAAGTTCTTCCTAATGTTCAGGTGGAATCTCCTTTCCTGTAGTTTGAAGCCATTGTTCCATTGTGTCCTAGTCTCCAGGGCAACAGAAAACAAGATTGCTCTTTTCTCCCTATGACTTCCCTTCACATATTTATACATGGCCCTCATCATGTCTCATCTCAGCCTTCTCTTCTTTAGGCTAAGCATGCCTAGCTCTTTAAGCTGCTCCTCATATGGCTTGTTCTCCAGATCCTTGACCAGTTGGACACATTCCAACAAGCTGGAATGTGTCCTTCACTGGACACATTCCAGCTTGTCAACATCTCTCTTCAATTCTTGTGGTTCTTATTCAGGCTTGGACTTTTCACTGGTCAGGATGAAGCATTTGTCTCAATCACAGATGTGAAGTATTGTGAAAGGGAAGCACTTGCTATTACTTTATTTTTACTCAAAGAAAGAATTGCCCATGGACTTCGTAGCCTCAGGACCAGCTCCATGTTCTGTACTCTGTGACTTGTACGCATTTAGACAAGCATTTATTGTTCTCCCTTTGGCAACACATTTTGTGATAAAGTTGTATTGTTGTTTCTTAGATAGTGTTATTGCCATTGCATTCTTAACTGATTATAGTTTACTCATATTTATAACCCACCTTGGGGGGGAAATAATGAAGGATAAGATGAATGCTTCACTGTTATTACGGTGTCACCAGAGTAAGGCTGTGGTAAATAAATTAAGTCTCTATTTGCAGTTTCTTAAATACCTGTCTTCTCCTTGTCAGAAGGCAAGCTGCCTCTTTTCTGGCATGGGGAAAATTGATTGGGAAAGATGAAGGGGATTGATGAAAGCCGGCTAAACGCTTCCTTTTGTGATGCTGAATGACTGGCCACAGAGTCTGGAGCCTTCACCAAACAGGCTCACCTTGCTGGAAGGCCTCCATGCACAACGAGGAATGCTCTCCACGGCATCAACGGCTTTGTATTCAGACGTCTACCCCAGCTTTATGCTCTCGCTTCAAAGGCTTAATGTCGCTCCAGGGGATTTCGGTCTTTTTGAAAATACACATGCATCGAGCATCACGGAGAGGACTTTCACATCACATCATCTCCATCTTTTTGAAGATTATGGTTAATGTGGGTCACCTTTGAAGGTTTCCAAATCGCTGAAGTGGTTCTCCTCAAAAGTTCTCCGTGTGACTGGAGTGGCTCTCTGAAGTTCTTTTCAGCATTCCTCCAGAGGAGTTTTACTCTGACTGCAGGAACATCCCTTCAAGCTCATCTTTTTGTTTGTGTCTGGCTTTCGTGACCAGCTATAGACGTTTGATGTCTTTGTGCAAGCAATCCCTTATGAGGCATATTCCTCAGATGTGAATCACTTACTGTTCAGGCTCATAATATGTTAAGAAGTGACTGTGATAGTTTGGATCTTGGTTACATTTCACTAACCAGCCTTTTTTCAAACTTAGGTGTGTGCATGTGTATGGTCACGCCAGCTGATAAGCCTGCCCTGACTTATTCTGGAAAGCATTCCCTGTAACTGCCTAAAACCTCTCAGTAACCTAAGTAGGAAAGATGGAAATATTCCTTTGGAAATGCCACCAGCTATGGGAGATCTTGAAAGTGTCAAGCTATTATGAAGGCTTGTCTCTGCCTTCTCCTTTCCTCTGCTTTAGTTTCCCCTGTTTATAGACCTTCCCAATAATTTGGAGATCTTCCTTTGTATTAGGTTTTGGGTGGAGCTTAAAATCCTGTCACAGGCAAGTCTTGATTGGTCTATTCCACTTCCCTGTATAGAGCTCTCTTGCTGTACTCCTCCCTTTTCTACAGTAACTAGAGGCTTGATATTGTCTGGAATCCTAGGCCCAAGCAATCCAAACAGGCATTCTTAGCACCTGCTGCATTTAGCTGTATTATTATACCAATAGTCCAAAGGACAACAGAAGCTTATAACCAGCCTAAGCTTCACGGGAAAGAAGATTAATACAGTTTATAACCATCAATTTGCACCAGAGGCAGGAAAGACTCCAGAAAGATGACTGCAACCAGCAAATTCTCCTTTTATAATGTATTGTTTTAAGTTACCTTATTTTGGTTATCTTTTCACTATGCCTAAAGTTCCTCTGTCTGCTAATAATAATAATAATAATAATAATAATCTTTATTTATACCCCGCCACCATCTCCTCAAAGGGGACTCGGGGCGGCTAACATGAGGCCAAGCCCAAAAATACAATACAGCAAAATAAAATACAAAACAACAAAAAATTATATCACAATAAAATACATAAAGTAACAAGTGCAAAATAACATAATGAAAAATCGAACACAATGGGTAGGCCAAATGCACAAGATAAAATGATAAAACTCTGGATGAGATAGCCGTGGAAAAAGTGTATTTGTGAGGGAGGAGCTCATAAGGGATGAACATCTTATTTGTCAAATAGGATAATTCGTGATGTTGCAAAAGATAGTTTGAATTATGTAAATGAGCAGGAGAAATTCTCTCTAAAGGAATGCTCAATTTAGAGTCACTTCACACATCATACGGCACATATTGTTTTCTGTAGGCCTGAGTCAAGACTGAGAGAGTCTTTGCATTCCATGAATGTTTCTCCCATGTGAAGTGTGCCCTCCATTTGGGAGATCTGAAAGCTTCCACTTGAGGCTTGTTTTTTAAAAAATTCCCCTTTCAATGTGGATGTTGAAAATACTGGGTGAATCTTCCCACCCTGCATTGCTCATATTCCTGGCACAGAAGTAACAGCAGTCCTTCCAAAGCCTACAGTTGAGCTTGAAAAATGCCTGTATAATGGTGACCTCAGCATTCAATTCCTCAGGTTCACTGGGTAATGATGCCATTGAGGGCAAACAAAGCTCATTCCAATCAATGGGATTCTTCCCCTCACTTGTTTGCTCTTGGATTCATCAACTGTGGTTGCTTTCATATTATATAATTATAGTACTTAGATATTGCTTAATGGCTCTAAGTGCATCTTTGAGACCTTGTAATTTGTGGGTTGCTGAGATATTGGTGTTTCTGGCACAAAATTCTCAATACTCACAAAATTACAAACCCCAAGATATTTTACGATGGAGCAATAGCAGTTAAGGAGATATTGGTGCTATTCATGTGTGATTCATACGAAATCTATAATGGAGAATAGCTAATTTCTACTTTGTGTCTGCAAACACTATTAAACCAGTAATTTTATGCTTCTCTATATTTTCTATCTATACACCTAATAAAAGTGAAAGATGTGCATGTGTGTATGTGTCAGAGGTGTTCACTAACACAGACAGCCTCCTGCCTCCACAAATAAGCTATAGTTCCCAGTGCTGAGGAACCACCCAAAGCACTCCCTTCAAGGACTTTGCAGGTTACAGTGAGTTCCTTTGTCTCTCAATTGGTGTGGAATTTGCATGACCCCGCCCACTGCCTCTCTCGTAACTCTTTCCTACCCTTTCCTATGGCACACAGCAAACAGGGAAATTTAACTGAACATACTGGGGAGGGGGGGGGGGTTTGGGGGACTAACTCAACACGATGGAAGTTGTAGTTCACCCTCCATTATAGCAGCCATTACAGTGTCTTACAATCACCCAGTGACAGAAACCCACATACCAGTATATAATAAATACTTAATATAAAACCATTCTGAAAGCAAAATACTCAGCATGGAACTCAACAAAAGTTAACATATATTAATTACTATTAAAGACCAAGGCGACCGTAACAAATATTTGCTTCAAGTTAATTTTGACTTTCATTCTTTGTCAACCTGCCCTAACTACAATAAAGGAGGCCTCCCTTGAGAAAAAAATGACATATGAATATGTGTTCCAGCTTCAGAAAAACAATATTAGAAATGATTTTATTTTATTTTTGTTCCATCTTGTAATCCGCTCCTCCCTGCAGGCTTGGGGCGGATAACAGTATAAAATTCGGCTGGCATGTTGCCTCCATGCCGCCGTACAATAAAAACAAGGATAAAAACAACAGCATCATAGGTCCCGAGATTAGTTATGTCACATGTTGTAGCATTCCCCGAACCAGGGTGCTGCTTATACAGATGAGTACGTTTGATTTGTTCGCCTAGCCAAAGGCCAGTCTAAACAAGGCGGTCTTGCAAGCCCTGCGAAACGGGATGAGCTCCATGGCGGCTCGGGCATCGTCCGGGAGAGAGTTCCAGAGTACCGGAGCCACCACAGAGAAAGCCCTCTGCCTGGTTGCAGACAGGTGGCAGGCGCGGACCGATGGAATCAAGAGCAAGATTGAATACTTTAATTGAAGGCGTCAGGCTTCTTGTCTGAGTCAAATGTCCCACAGTTTTAATTTTAATATTTGTTTGTTGGTTTTTAAACACATGTTTATCAAAGCCCTTCCCTTGCTTCTTGTCATCTAATAATTGTCCGAAATGCAGATGACTGAAAAGTAGCCTACAATGACTGGCATTTATTGACAGTCTCCAAGTACTAACCAGGAATGTCTCTGCGTGGCTTCCAAGACAATATTCTTACACCAGGCATGACTTTAGGACAGGTACATGCAACTGTGACAGGCCACCATAGGTCTTTTGTGAACCATTTCCCACTAGCAGTAAAGCAGCAAAACTGGCCTATTAAGGTCAGTGGTTCCTTCTTAAAGCAGGTAGAGTTGTGGTTTGTTCCTTTGTTGCTGCTTTAATCTCAACTATTCAAAAGAGTGCTGGGTACCTAAATTCTGCTTTTAAGGGATGCTTGCTGAACAGTGCCACCAACTTCCTCTGACATCGCAGTAGTGCTACCAAAAACCTCTTTTTCTGTCGATGCATGCTTCTTCCCTTCCCTCATCAGAGAGAACCTCCTGCAAGTACGATGCGCCAGTCCACAAACATGAGTTTGAAAACCTCTATTCATCATTTAGTATGTATCTCCTTCTTAAAGACCAAGGCCACTTTGCTCCTACGCAAACGTTTCCTTCCCAGTTTTTGTCAAAAGAATTGCCATATTTAGTTATTTTAAAAGAAAAAAAATCAATGGGATTTCGTCCACAGTTTGGAAAGGTATTTCCAGCTGTGCAAAGTCCTTTGAACAGAGGCAAGGCCAGAGATGCATGTATGGAGTGGGTGGGACTGAGGCATCACTGCAGGGATTCCTCTAAAGGTTAATGAGGAACTGGAAGATTTATATACTAAAACAAAGGATTTTTTTTTTAAAAAGAAGCTGTTTTCAATTTTTTTCTTTTTAAAATGAGAGTATGGCTGTCTTCTAAGACTTGCAAACTTACCCCCCCCCCCCCATCCTTCTCATGGCAAGATGAGTAACTTCTCTCCAGATAGGTTGTAGAAAGTTTAAAACCCACCTATTAAATTTAGAAATGCACAGAGTCAAAAACCACTATAACTATTATAAGAATTCCATACCCCAATGTAGGGTCTTCATAAAATGTGGAAGATTATGACTGTCAGGCTTGCTTAGTGTAAAACTACATTCATATAAAGGAAGATCCTTTTATCCATGGTTTCTGGCTTCCACTGGGTTCTTGGAAAATATCTTACTGTAGTTAGAGAGTGATTGTACTACATTTATCGTCTGTTGAATATTGACATTACCTTCCAACCCCCGAAATAACGAGACAGACAACAGTAATTGGATTAAATTAGGGCAACTTTTATTTATTTTAAAGTTACCGATTTAAGTTTAACCTCACTAAACTCAGGTGTCAAGGGAACAAGGTGTGGCTAAGCCGAGGTATCGTCCGCGAGCGAACGACCCCTCGGCAACACTGGGAAACTCTCCTGAGTCCCCAGCAACACAAAACTGGGCAACCTTTCAAGGAAAAACACAAGAAAACCTCTCTGGAAATACTTAACCGGCTCTCAAAATTTCTGGACCAATGACATCCCCCTCAGCCTGAACAGACGTCCACCTGAGTGTATTTGTGCACTGGCCCAAACAACTTTGAAGAGTGCATGAGTGAATATGGGTCTATGGATTACCCTAAACTATTTACGCTGTCCTATTTATAGAACCGCCATCCCAGAAAGTCCCAGTAACAGTACAGGGTAGGCAAAAAACCCCCCCTATTTTTTTTAATTATTATTTTTTCGTAGAAGGGGAAAAAATTCCTACCCGGCCCCTAAGGCGACCACTATACTGTAACCGGGCGGGAGTGGTGGGTCAACACCTCAAACAGGAATGGAGCAGGAGGCTGCCCCAAGATAGGCAGCCTCCGCCCACTCCCAGAAGATTCCCAAGGAACCAATAGTCTCCCTTCGTGCGAGGAGGTAATTTCCTTTCCCCGCCCACTGCGTAGGCGGGGAAAGGGCCTTACCTTCCAACCCCCGAAATAACGAGACAGACAACAGTAATTGGATTAAATTAGGGCAACTTTTATTTATTTTAAAGTTACCGATTTAAGTTTAACCTCACTAAACTCAGGTGTCAAGGGAACAAGGTGTGGCTAAGCCGAGGTATCGTCCGCGAGCGAACGACCCCTCGGCAACACTGGGAAACTCTCCTGAGTCCCCAGCAACACAAAACTGGGCAACCTTTCAAGGAAAACACAAGAAAACCTCTCTGGAAATACTTAACCGGCTCTCAAAATTTCTGGACCAATGACATCCCCCTCAGCCTGAACAGACGTCCACCTGAGTGTATTTGTGCACTGGCCCAAACAACTTTGAAGAGTGCATGAGTGAATATGGGTCTATGGATTACCCTAAACTATTTACGCTGTCCTATTTATAGAACCGCCATCCCAGAAAGTCCCAGTAACAGTACAGGGTAGGCAAAAACCCCCTCCTTTTTTTTTTAATTATTATTTTTTTCGTAGAAGGGAAAAAAAAATTCCTACCCGGCCCATAAGGCGACCAATTAACTTTAACCGGGCGGTCTTGGTGGGACAACACATCGAACAGGAATGGAGCAGGAGGCTGCCCCAAGATAGGCAGCCTCCGCCCACTCCCAGAAGATTCCCAGGAACCAATAGTCTCCCTTCGTGCGAGGAGGTAATTTCCTTTCCCGCCCACTGCGTAGGCGGGGAAAGGGCCTTACCTTCCAACCCGAAATAACGAGACAGACAACAGTAATTGGATTAAATTAGGGCAACTTTTATTTATTTTAAAGTTACCGATTTAAGTTTAACCTCACTAAACTCAGGTGTCAAGGGAACAAGGTGTGGCTAAGCCGAGGTATCGTCCGCGAGCGAACGACCCCTCGGCAACACTGGGAAACTCTCCTGAGTCCCCAGCAACACAAAACTGGGCAACCTTTCAAGGAAAAACACAAGAAAACCTCTCTGGAAATACTTAACCGGCTCTCAAAATTTCTGGACCAATGACATACCCCTCAGCCTGAACAGACGTCCACCTGAGTGTATTTGTGCACTGGCCCAAACAACTTTGAAGAGTGCATGAGTGAATATGGGTCTATGGATTACCCTAAACTATTTACGCCACAGATGGAGACGAATGTCTATTCAGTCTCCATCCCCCACCAAGTCCTCAACACCACCTAACTGTAATTCGTGAAGATTAACTATTGCAGTGTCAGACAGTGAAAACATTCTGGCTCTCTCCATTTGTCGCACATTACCGCTTCACAGCCACTCGAGGCGCGGTATGAATGCCGACCAAATGAGACGAACCCGTGGCCATGCCTGCCACCATTGACTCGCCTAACAGGCTCTCTCCATTTGTCGCACATCACCACCACACAGCCACATATGGCGCGGTATGATTGCTGACCAAACGAGACGAGGCCATGACTGCCACAGCCTAAACAAATCCCTAATTGCCTAAGGAACAGGGCCTTACCTCGCAGTAAGCCCCACACATTGCCTCATCAATGGAGAACCAACACGCAGGAGGGGCTCACCCAAATGTAACCAGGGAATCAAAAAACCCCAATGAAGGGCCGTATCCCTTTCAGTTGAACTGACAAATTGTAAAACAAGGTGCTATCCAAAGGAGGTCCTAGCATAAATCACTCAGCCCAGTGAAAAAAAAACAACTGTACCCACTTATAGGGATCCTCCATCTCTGCACCTTCACCAACATGTCTGAAACGAGAAAAACTGGTTAGATTATCAAGCGAATTTATCACATAGAAAACGCGGATTTTTCATTTACCCATTTCTTTTATGATGTTTATTCGAAGTCCAACTGTGCAGCTGTAAGCTGCCACAATATTGAATGAACGGGTACCAAATTTACGATGCCCCAGCCCACTTATTCCACTACCTTTTCTGTTATCGCCCAGAGTTAATTTAGTCAATGGGGCCCCGTTTTTAATGACCAAAAAGTTACGGAAAATTGGGAAGCATGACTTAAAATGTGCTAGGGCTACAACAGGGCACAATTTTGGATTAATATATCTAGCTAACCTAACAATGCTGCCTTTAGCTCGCTGATCTGTCTTGGAAGATAATCAAATTGTCAAACCATCTGACCCATCTGTATATCTGAATTTAACAATGCACAATGGGATTTGTTTTTATTAAGAAGCAACTATCAAACTACTTCGGAAGCAGCGACAAATTGCTGTCACGTGGCAGCATGAAAACAAAGGTGTTATGGTAGGACTAGCAAATTCTAGGTCAAGTTTGCTTTAAAATCTTCAAAATTGTGTGTGTCGAGGGTTAATGATCATCACAGAATAGGGCCCAACGACAGGGCTAATCCAACATGATCTTGTGGATGGGGAATCATTAGTGATGTCTGGTAAGCCCTAAGCCTTAATCATTAAGCTAACTCTCTCAGTTTAAACCTGATGAAGCCTGGTGCCACTCCATACGAATCCTGAAACACTCCAACTGCACACAGGGTATTATCGAGAACCACAATGTGAAAGGATCAAAGATGAGTAAATTTGCGGCAACAAGATGAAAGTGCTTTAGGCACTCCTCACCCAGGGTGACTTAACGTTAGTGTGTGATAACATGGATGTTGAGAGATTATCTCATAGGCTGTACAGTCGACTAGGCAGAGCTCCATGTCCAGAGGAGCTACACGACAATGGGGAACCACTCGAGCAATGCCAGATGGTGGCAATCTCCTGGGTGTGTCATAACAGGGTGGTCACTGTTAAAAGAACCAGTGGCCCCACCAAGTACGCTCTGAACCGACTGGGCCTGGAGCCTACGATGGCACCTGAGGTGCATCCTTAAATCATTTACCGCCGTCACAGGATATCTATTAAAGCCAACAAGAAATTCCAACTGATTAAAAAATTAGCCTTCCAGACCTGTGTAAACTTGATGAGGTGACGGGTGATCTCACCTGATAGAGCCTCACACAGAAAATGGATTCGTGTGAGGGTTTCCTAACTTTGCTTCAGCTATTGGGACCCCCTGGTCATAGGCTAGGTGATGGAAAGACTTTAGCAGATTTCCACTCCCAAGACCCCCAACCCCCGTGGGGGATCATCGTTGCTCAATCTTCAAACTGAATCAAAATTGTCAAAACCGCCTCGGCCCATCTGCATATCCGAGTATAACGGTGCACGATGGGATTTGTCCATCTTGGGGAAGGAAACTAACTTGCTATCTTGCAGGCAGCGAAAAATGCTGTCAACGCAGCAACAAGGAACAACAACTGTTCTTGGCAGGACTGGCAAATCCTGGTCCCATCTGTTTCAAACTGCTTAAAAAACGTGGGGTTCAAGGGCTCCCGATCACCATAGGATGGGCCCTGTTGACGGGACCAACCCCACCTGATCCTGGGATGTGGAAAACATTAGTGGTGTCAGGTAAACCCTGAGCCATCAACCAGCTAATGCTGCCAGTGTAGACCTGATGGAGCCTAGTGACAAACCACTCCTAAGGTGATATACACAACTGGACCAGGTGTTGGTAAGGTAGTGGACTAACCTCAGGTAAACTGTATTGCTGCCACATTTTGCAACAAAGAAAAAACAGATAAGAAAAGAGGAAGATCCAGAAGTACAAAATTAGAACATATAAAAGTAACTGGATTTTAAAACTGTGACGCAAACACGAGTGAAAGGAGAAAAACCAATCTCCGAAGAGATGGTGAATGTACCACATGCAATGACACGGGGGGAAAACTTCTAGGAGTTTCCAGGAGCAACTCTGCAATGAATAACTCTTTCTGTATTATGCTGTGCCAGGCAGCTACTGAGGGTGCAGGATTTCAAAAACTATATACACCTGATTACCAATTCTATAGAACTTATATGTTTTCCCTATGTGGTTGTGGTTTCCTAGTGTGGATTGTGAAAAAGCTGACCCACGGTTATTGACAGTGCTGTATGGAGTCATGGCACTTGCAGTAATCTACCAATCCTTTGTTCAACTCCCCTTAAGAAGTACCACAGTCTAATCATCAATGCACACGAAGACATTTGGGGCCCCAACTAATTTTTTGTTCTCTTGGTAAGTGACTGATGAAGTGGAGAGTGGATATCGGGTGCCATTCTTCTGGCAGACAAGTCTGTGTCTGCAGACCACAGATTGTACTGGCCCTTAACATCAACCAATCTCACTAGACAGGTTATTAAACAATAATAATAAAATAAACCTGGTTTGGGTTGCTGTGCTTTTGTCGCTAATCAATCCCCCCAACCCTATCAGAATTCAAATTTGGAGTATTGAGTATTTATTTATTTGTTTGTTTGGACTTATCCGTTGCCACTCCCATCCGGCTCGGGGCGACTCACAACATTAAAAACAGAATTAAAACAGCATATATAAACACAGTAAAATCATAAAACAATACATCGACCCCTATACACGAGACCAGGTCGCACGACCTTCGTTATCCGCGATATGGTCCCTGCAGATTAAAGGCCAAATGTCTGTTTGAATAGCAAAGTCTTGCCAAATTTGTGCCAAATTTGGTCCAATGAATAAAAATATATCCTGCATATTGAAATTTACGTTATAATTCATAACAGTTGCAATATTCAAGTTATGAAGAAGCAACAAAAATGATTTTATGGTAGGGGGTCACCACCACATGAGGAACTGTATTAAATGGAAGAACAACGTCAAGGTCAATACTTCTCCTGCCTTAGAATGTGATCTTATGGAACTGCAAGGCAAGGAAGCAAACTTAAAATGCAGCCCAAGGCAAGCTTGCTGTCACACTGATCCTCGGGAGAAAACCTTTAAAGTGATAGGGACAATGTTGTTAGTAAACGACCACTTTGGGGAGGTGAGCCTTGATGGATAATGTGGCAGTTGATAAAAGCCAGCCATTGCATGCAGTGGCTTTGCTGGCACTGCCTGTTCAATGCTTGCTTTCAAAGGGGATTCCAGACAAGAAACAATCAGGACCAGCTAATCACCATCCAACAAAGGATCCCCCGGCAGGAAGCAGCCAAGCGTTGAAGCTGCAAGGCTATTCAATGCTAATCAGTTGATAAATTGCAATATTCACACTTGCCTCACAGACAAGAGTTCTTTTTCCTAGACTTGGACATTCCACAGATATATAAACCCCAATTTTCCAGTTTCCAACAGCCCTCACAACCTCAGAGGATGCCTGCCACAGATGTGGGTGAAATGTCAGGAGAGTGTGCTTCTGGAACATGCCCATACAGCGCAGAGGAATATTTTATCCTTAGATCATCTCCAGGATATTTTTAGAGAAAAACTGACTCAGTTTCTCTGGACACTGCCTCCTGACTGCCCCCTGTTCTCAGCCATTCCAAATATCATCTGTAAAGCAAAGGTTTGGCATACAGATCTGAAGCAGCAAACTCAAGTATGATCTGTAACACCTTCAGATTTAATGACACTACCTTTCCTCCTAAAAGGCCCTTCCTAAAGCACCACCACACATTATACAATATCTGTAAATTGAAGCCTTATATGAAACAGAAATTAATCTAGAATATAGTATAGCATGAATCCATGGATTCCATTTTCAGTTTCACATACCCATGCTTGAAAAATAAAGGGTGAAATTGAAGAATAATTAGGGGGAAAATAGGGTTGAACAAGTAACAGGGGGTTTTTTTTGTTTGTTTGTTTGTTTGGCCCTGAAACTGGAAGGGAAAAATGTTTTGCTTTGAGAAGGGGCTAGCCTAAAGTTCCACCCCTTTGTGCACTCAGGGATGCAATCCCTTTAGAGAAACTAACTTCCTCTTTCAGGCAGGCCATGCGGCCGCTCCATTTTGACTTGTGGATCTGCAATCCTGTTCAATCCTATTGAATAGAAGCCCATCCGTGCTCACAGCATGTAAGTTTGTGTTGTTTAGGACTTCTATATTCTGCACTCTGTTATATTTTTGGAGGAATCACTCCCAGAGAGGGTTATTTTTGAGCCTAACAGCTCTTGATTCCTAACAGTAGGCCCATAGATAAGGAGAAGGGGGGGGGGAGGGGATGCCCAGGCCTAAAGGCTGCCACACAGCAGGCCTGGGGCCCTGCTGCCTTGGGCATAAATACATATATAATTTCCATACCCCCCCCCTTTTATTATTATTTAATTACTGATTTATTTTTTCAAATAAAACAAAATAACCCTACAGAGGCTTGCAAAGGGCGAGGGGCCAGGGCAGCCTGGAGGACAAAAGCCCCAGGTCCGGCTCCCTCAAAAACCAACCTGATCCAGGCTAGGCAGGATGATCCAGAGGTGTTGTCTCTTCAACACCTCAAACAGGAATGGAGCAGGAGGCTGCCCCAAGATAGGCAGCCTCCGCCCACTCCCAGAAGATTCCCAAGGAACCAATAGTCTCCCTTCGTGCGAGGAGGTAATTTCCTTTCCCCGCCCACTGCGTAGGCGGGGAAAGGGCCTTATGCAAACAATGGCTTATCTTGCAATGTCCATTGTCTTAAGCACCACACATTAATGGCTAAAATTGCCTGACTCCCTCAAATTTAATCCTCACCCATTTATTCCATTTACAAAATCACAAACCTAACTACCCTAAGCAGCCATATCTATACCAACTATTGTTCACCCATCCTGTTCAAATCCCTTTAGATGGTCCACAAATCACCAACTACTTACAAACTACATTTTTTCAACCCTTCCTGCCAGCTCCAGGGTCAGGATGAGCACCTGGCCTTTCAGCCCAGCTTCTGCCCATCTAGCAGATCAAAAACAAATGTGAGTAGATAAATAGGTACCGCTTAAAAAAGCAGGGAGGCATTAAGGCACCCATTAAATTAGCGCCCACCCTGTCCACCTTCTGTAAAGACCTGAAAACTTGGATGCTCCAATGTGCCTTTGATTAATCGGTTCATCAGTTGTCATGGCCCTTCTAGCCCTAATTTCATTATCTGGCTTTTGCACTTTACAACTAGCCCTGCCCTTGCAGTTGTATTGCACTAGCTCTGAACACACTCATTGTGCTTAGCTACTGGTTGTTGGTTGTTGGTGGTTTATGTTTTTATGATGTCTTGTATGGTTTTTATTTCAATTTATTGTAATGCAATGTATCTTATTGTGCTGTATTTTAATTTTGCTGACCAGGTCTGGTCTCCATGTAAGCTGCCCCAAGTCCCTTTGGGGAAATGATGACGGAATATAAGAATAAAGTTATTGTTGTTATTATTATTATTGTTGTTGTTGTTGTGTGATGTATTGTCAAATGATGCACACAGATCAAAGTAAGGTGGCCTTTTGCAGCTGACAGATCGTGATTTTGTCAATGTTTATTGTTTTCAAATGCTAGATCTTTTGGCACGCACCCAGTATGTTGAGACCACCTGTACTGGTTTATGCCAGAACCTTTGCAGTTTGATTTTGAGGTTCTGATAATGGCTGAGTTTTCCTGTCATTTTTCATCAATTCGACTGTCACCTGGCATGACAACATCAATAATCCAAACTTTTTTCTTTTCCATAATTGTGATGTCTGGTGTATTGTGTTCCAAAACTTTGTCAGTCTAGATTCAAAAATCCCTCAGTACTTCTGCATGTTCATTTTCCACTACTTTTGCAGGTTTATGATCCCACCAGGTTGTTTTTTTTTACTACTGGCAGGTCGTACTTGTGACATAAGTTCCAATTAATCATTTGGGCCACATAGTTGTGCCTCTGTTTGTAGTTCATCTATGTGATTTTCTTATTATTTTTATTATTTCTTCCTCCCCCTCCTTCTCCTCCTCTTCTTCTTTGGAAAAACCCAAAAAATGCAGTTGATTTAATCAAAGGAGGAAGTTTACAAACAAAGTTCTTTGGCAGGGAAGATGGAGCAACAGGACCACCCCATGGCTGGAAACGAGCACAGCCTCCAATATGAAAAGGAGGGGAAAGCCTATATATAACTCTTTTTTGTACAGTTGTCTGTCTTGTCATTGTTTAATCGACATTTAATGTTTGCCGTATATGTGTTCTGTGATCTGCCCTGAGTCCACTTTGGGATGAGAAAGGCGGAATATAAATACTGTACATAAAATAAATAAGCTCCTTACTTTATTATCATATTATCTAACACAGAAAACAATATTTCCATTAAAGGTCCACACCATCATTGGCTCCAATAATTTCCCTTTCCCTTTTATCTTTAAAATCCCTCCCTGGATCACACCTCCATATTCCATCATAATAGAAAAGTGGCTGTTTCAATCAATGTGTTCATTATGACCAGTCGTCCTTGTTATATCATTCAATTAAAACATGCATTGAGATTGAGAAAACAAAAGGAGTAAAGATTTATTATCCAGTATGACCCCTATATTGATACTTTTCCTGCAAGGAGGGGAGTGTTTTCTTTCCATTCTGCAACCAATGCTAATGCAAAATCTTGGCTAGTTAGAGAGAGATATATATTAGCACATTTTCAATCAATTACCATTGTTCATGCATAATGGTGACCCTTAATTTGAAATGCTGTCACCCGAGCCAGCTATTGAAAAGGAGAAGCATATGCCAGGTTATCATTCAGATGTGCTGGCATCTCATTAGACCATGACCATTTTTCTTGAGTCATAATTCAGCAGGAAAACATTCTATTTGCAATGGGAAATTAATTATCCTAATTATGACCTGCTACAGGCATTATCATGATTTGTTGTCATCTTGCCTTGTTAAGAGGTGTTAAAAAGTTACAGGGTATAAAAGTATTTAATACATTGCGGTAGCTGTTCCATTGTATCTGCATCTTTCCATTCATTCTCAAATCGTTCTGTCAAAGAGAGATTCTCTTCTTGCAATGTTTTCTCATGCAGGTTTGATTTATTTATTATGTTGCAACTAGCACTGATGGCGTGGTTTGTCTTTTCAGGGCACAGGAGAACTGAATGTGACAATCAGAGCTCGACATGAGCCATTCCAATGGTAAGATGACCTTGAGTTTCAGCTACCTAGGTTTCAAATTGTAGTTAATTACAAGAACACATAGAACCATTGCAGTGCTTTGAGCTTTGAACTACGAGGACTCTGGAGACCAGGGTTTGAATCCCTGCTCAACCTGGGAACCCACTGTGAGACCTTTGGCAAGTCATACTCTCTTAGCTTTAGACTAGAGGAAGGCAATGGCAAACCCTCTCTGAACAAAAGTTAACAACCCCATGATAGGGTTGCCTTAGGCCAGGGTCACCATAAGTTGGAAACAACTTGAAGTCACACAATGACAACACAAGGTGACATAATCCCCCATGTCATTTAAGAGTAGAATTTCCACATAGTGGGATTTTGTTGTTGTTGTTTATTCATTCAGTTGCTTCTGACTCTTTGTGAACTCATGAACCAGCCCACACCAGAACTCCCTGTCGGCTGTGACCACCCCCAGCTTCTTAAAGGTCAAGCCAGTCAATTCAAGGATACCATCCACCCACCTTGCCCTTGGTCAGCCCCTCTACTTTTTTCCTCCATTTTCCCCAGCATCATGATCTTCTCCAACCTTTTCTGTCTTCTCATTGTGTGGTCAAAGTACTTCATATTTGCCTCTAATTTCCTTCCCTAGTGGGATATAACATCATTAAAGCAAGAAATAAAACACTATTAAAAGACATACAAGATACATAGTTAAAATACAAGTTAAAATCCATGGATAAAATGCAGATTAAAATTCATAACTTAATATGTTGTTTGGACTACCAAATGTTTTTTGACTACAACTCTCAACACTCCTTACAGTTGTCTATGCCAGTTGCCTACCAGTGAATTCCGGGGAGCTATTCCCACCTCTGTTTTGCAGGTTGTCTAGGTATTTATTTGTGCAAGAATATGTGATCAGACAGTTGTCCAAGTACATTGGAGAGTTCCTTTAAAGTTCAGATTAAAACCAATGGCAGTTTTGCTGCCTCACTGGCATTCAAACTACCAGTTGCTGCTGTCATTGGCACCAGGTGATTTTGAGAACAAAATTCAACTGGTGTACATGTTTTCATTATTTATAAATGTTTGCAGACTCCTCACTAGGAAAACATCAAGCCATCAATTTCTGGGCTAAATACAAAGTGCTGGTTATTACCTATAAAGCCCTAAACAGTTTGGGGCCAGGCTATTTGTCAAATCGCATTTCCCTGTATAGACCAGTTGCTCCCAACCTGTGGTCCATGGATCACCATTGGTCTGCAAGAATTAAAATATGATCCACAGCTTCACCATTACTACACCATTGCGACAAGAGTGACTGGTCTCAAGAAACCCTCTTACTGTGCTGAGGTTCATTAAATATGGTTTTCTGTGGGCAAGCAGGTGGCGACTACTGGGGGGCATATGTTCTGTATGAGAAACTAGAGCTGATGTGGTCTATCCAATGCAATTTTCTGAATCAGCACCCCAAATAACCAAACCGAGTCTAAAATTGACCAAAAACAGATTCGTAACCCTTTTGGTACATTTTTTGTTTTATTTCATTGTGTTGTAAACCGCCCCGAGCTGCTGGGAGTGGCGGTGTACAAGTCCAAATAAATAAATAAATAAATAAATAAATAAATAAATAAAGTTGGAGAATGGTCTCTGGTCAAAATGGTCCCTGATCAAAGTATGTTTATCTGTGGGTTTAAATATAAATGTTATTGTATATCGATGTTTAATTTTTTATGCTTTGTGTCTAAATGATATTTTATGTTTATGTTTTATTTTGGTTAGGTTAATTTATAGTTTATGTTATAGTCTTGCTCTTATTTTTTGGTTTTCACATGTATGTACTAGGCATGGTTTAGAACCCAAAAATAGGAAATCGAAAATCTAATTTGGGGGGTTTATTAGTAATAGAAAGACTTACAAAAAAATTGCCAAAAATTTCTAAAATGCAACGTAATTACTAACGAGATTCGTTAGTAGTTCATATGCCAGCGCATGCGCATTCCAGATGGTTTCGGCCTACAACTCCCAGAAATCCTAACAGCTGGTAAATTGGCTGGGATTTCTGGGAGTTGTAGGCCAAAACTTGAATAAATCACACTGAATTCTAGATGGGACTCTCCAAATAGGAAGGAGGGAGGGAAGGAGGGAGGGAGGGGGTATTCTATTCTTGGAAGCAGCAAAAAGGAGGAGGAGCCCCCTCGCTCCTCACTGCTTCTCTCTCACCCCGATCCTGAGGGAGCAAGGGCCCAAGTTTGCCCAGGCTGAGAGGAAAAGGAAGAGGCATGAGGCTGTGAGGAATGGTGGGAGTTGAAGTCCAAAACACCTGGAGGGCTGAAGTTGGCCCGTCATGAAGCATCTTCAAGGCTTTAGATCCTGGCAGGCAGAAGGGGCAGGGAGGTCCACTCCTCCTCCCCTGCCAGGATCTAAAGCGCATCAAGGCTTGGCACGCTTTAGATCCTGTGAGAAACCAACCTAATGTATAATAGAATGAATGCTAACTTATAGAGTAAGTGCCTAAATATTATAAGTAATCCAACTGGTCATATACCTACATTCCATGCACATGCAATAATACAGCAGTAATAACAATGGGTATAAGAAGAGGGAAAAAAATTCAAACCGAAGTATTCTGACTGGTCCCTCCTCAAGCAGTGCAAACGGGCTCTTCTCTATGAGCCCGGATTCTGCAGCAAGCAAACGCTGTGCCCGGGCTTTTGGCTTTCCCCGGGAGCGGCTGCCTCCTGTTTGCAGTTTGCACCGCTTGAGGAGGGACCACAGTCAGAATACTTCGGTTTGAATTTTACCTCTTCTTATATCCATTGTTATTACTGCTGTATTATTGCATGTGCATGGAATGTAGGTATACTACCCCAATACTCTTTGATGCTTTAGATCCTGGCAGGCAGGAGGGGCAGGAAGCCTAGAAAATGTAAACAGAGAGGTTTACTCAGAAGTAAATCCACAAAGGAGGGCACTTCATCCAAAGGGCCCTCCTTTGTGGATTTACTCATGAGTAAACCTCTCTGTTTACTTCCTTTTTGCAGATTTACTTCTGAGTAAACCTCTCTGTTTACATTTTTCCAGGCTTCCAGCCGAAAAAGAAGGAACGCAGTTTAGGGCTTGCCTTGCCATAATACTTATTGGCAAGGGAGGCGGGAGGGTGGTGAGAGAGAAGGAGGGTGCCCCCTTACGACCTAATAACGATACTTAAGAAAATCCTGGCCCCAAGTTCTATAAAGAAAGTCCACTTCCTGGTTGGCGTTCCAGATGCGGAAATACTCAAAAGTAGCATTTCTTACGAATTTCTTCCGAATCTTTTAATTTTCATAACTTTTTTCTCATGCCTAGTATGTACGGCATTGAATTTTTCCTTTATAATGTTGGAAACCACTTGGAGTTCCCTTAAGGGTAGAAAAGAGGTATATAAATGTAGTAAATAAATATATAAAAAGTGGTCAAGTGGTCCCTGGTCAAAAAAAGGCTGGGAACCACTGGTATAGACCATCACATGCACTGTGGTCTACAGAGGAGGCCCTCCTTTCAGTCCCACCCTCATCAAAACCTCTGTTGCTGGAAATGAGGTGGGGGTGGCTTCTCTGTGCTTGCTCCCCATCTCTGGAACTCCCTCCCTAAATAAAAACAGCCCCACACTCCACACTTTTAAAAAAACTTCTAAAATGTACCTATGCACTTATGGAGTGGAGGAGGATTAGGACTGCTAGCTAATCTACATGTATTAATCTACATGTATTAGATGGCTGTAATGATACGTCTTAAATGTAACACCATTGTCAGCCATTTTTAATGTCTCATAATTTGTTGTTAGGATGTACATTGCAATGTTTATTTATGTTTTAGTTTTTATGTCTTTAATGGATTGTTTTTGTTTTTATTTTATTTTGCTGCTTAATTCCTTATGGTAAATTTTCTGTTTTTACTCTTCATTATTTTATATTATTTGATGTGTTTCCACCTATTTTGAGGCATTAAATCTTTGCCTTTTTACATGTAAACCTGAGTCCCTCCAGGGAGAGATGATGGTCTAGAAATAAAGTTGTTGTTGTTGTTGTTGTTGTTGTTATCCAGGATAGGAATGGAAAATCTGCTTATTGTGCTTTTTTCCAAATTCATTTTGAAAGCTTCACATTCTTTTTATCCTGTTTATGAGGAAATTGGCATTTTGATAATTTCTCCTAAAACATAGACATGGAACAAAATTGTCGGCCATGTTTGCTGGTCAAATTCAATAGGACTCCATCTCCACAGCACATAATGTTTTGTTTTCAGCTAAATGTATTTTGGAATGCAGAATTCTTTCCTTGGGGATTTTTCAAATAAAAAGAAGAAAACAATTTAAAACAACAGATTACAAAAGTACGCTTTGGAAAAAAATGCCTAAAGAATATATACACAGTATGAGTGTGCAGGACAACTTGCTATATTCCCTGATTTCCCTGTGGAAGAAATTAGAAATTCCAAAATACATTGGGCTCAATAAAACATTATAGGCTCTTTGAGACTAATTTCTTTTAAAATTTCCTTTGCCCATCTGTGCCTTCGCTCTTTATACTTTTTATCTTCACAAATTCAATAACTACAGTAAGATAAAGGGGATACATTCCTGCAAGCCTATAGCCGAGGGGGTGGTTTACAGGTTCAATTCCCTCCCCTTTAAATTTTTCTTGTTTAATCATGAATTCTAACTGGTTAACCAAATCCCCATGCTAAGTCTAAGAGAAGCAAAAATTAGAGTTCCTCCAGAACTGCATGCAGTATCTCAACCAAATTTTGATAATTTATTCACACTATCATTGCCTACCTTTCTGCCAATTTACATTACAATAACAGCGATAGCCGACATAATGGAAGCAACCAAGTTTTGACAATGCAGATGTTTCATCAACATTTTTGACATGAAGATGACATAGGCCCTTCTACACCGCCAGATGATCCAGGCTATCAAAATGGAAAATCCGCATTATCTGATGTGAACTGGATCATCTCCATCCACACTGCCATATCCAGTGCAAAACAGATAATGTAGATTTTATACAGCTGTGTAGAAAGGGCCGTAGTCCACTGAAACTGACATCAGAATTAGACTCCGTAGGTTAAACTCCATAAGAAAAACTTAATGTCAAGGGGAAACCTTTACCTTAAACTAGGGACCATATCCTGGAAATACATCATATACATTTTTTCCTAAGGCAAGCATGTTGAAATATGTAGGAAGCTGGGAATGATGGAAATAAAATTCCCAACTCCACCTTAAAAGGAAAAACACAGCGGCAAGCGGAAGAACTTAGGACACTTGAAGTTTCTTGTTGCAAAGGTTGACTTCAGTTCTTTAATGTTGTAAAATTCATAAAGTATAGTCCAGTCAGCAAATATATCCACTACAAGATAAATTCTCTTGCATGGCAGTGCAAAAACACAAACATAGATACAGGAGGTTTTGTTTGCTCACGCTCCGAGACTCACAGATCCTTCTGCTACAGTAGTTTGCATCCATGAAGTGGTTCTCCAGAGAAAAACAAAACTACCACAAAACAGTAACAGGATAAACAGAGTCTTCAGTTTTCTTTGTCATTAGCCTTGGCAAAGATATCAGCGTGTCTTTTCAAACAAACTCTTTCTCCTCCTCCTTATCAGCCAAACTTTCGGCCAGACTTTCTTCTTCTTCAATCCCCACACATTTAGCACAGCAGAGAGATTTTATAGCAACCAGGGAACCACTCCCCAAACACAGCTCAGCACACAGCTCAGCACACAGCTGATTAATTGATTATTCCACAGTGGAAATCTACTCAGATACTACAACAGGTATAAACTGTTCACTTAACTCTTTATTTCCAACACCCCTCCTAAAGAGTTAAATTAAACATAACAATCGACAAATCTAATGAAAGCAGCACCACTTAGTGGTTTGGTGAAGACATCTGCAACATTTTCTTCACTGGGAACATAATACAAACAAATCCTATTATTCGGACCAATTCTTGCATATTTGCATATCTTGCACCCAGATATCTAGTTCGGCTCTTAAGTCCCTCTGACTTTGCTATTGCCAAGCAAGACTGTGAATCCACAAACACATTTGCAGGTTCATTTTGTTCCATTCTCATATCTCGGATCACTCCTTGTATAAATTCCATATCATTACAGGCTTCACTCAGAGCTGATAATTCTGCTTCAGTTGTACTTTGTGGCACAAGTGATTGCTTCCGAGACTTCCAACAAATTGGAACTCCAGCAAACTTAATCAAAAAACCTGACACAGACTTTTTGTCAACCATATTTGCAAAACTACTATCAGAAAAACTTCAATACTTTCCGATGAGTTTGGACAAATCTCCAACACTTTTGATACAGTACCTTTTAAATACCGCAACACTCTTTTACTCCAGCCCAATCCGTTTCAGTGGGATTCTCAACTTTCCTACTAAGCACCCCCACAGCGAAACTTATGTCAGGCCTAGTAGCATCTGATAGATACAACAAACTACCCACTACTGATCTATAGACATAATTATTTAGGAAAGGTTTCCCCTCCACGCTAGAAAGAAATTCTACTGCCATAGGGGTATTGGCTACTTTAGCATTTCCATGAATGTTTCTCCCATGTGAAGTGTGCCCTCCATTTGGGAGATCTGAAAGCTTCCACTTGAGGGCTTTTTTTAAATCCCCTTTCAATGTGGATGTTGAAAATACTGGATGAATCTTCCCACCCTGCATTGCTCATATTCCTGGCACAGAAGTAACAGCAGTCCTTCCAAAGCCTACAGTTGAGCTTGAAAAATGCCTGTATAATGGTGACCTCAGCATTCAATTCCTCAGGTTCACTGGGTAATGATGCCATTGAGGGCAAACAAAGCTCATTCAATCAATGGGATTCTTCCCCTCACTTGTTTGCTCTTGGATTCATCAACTGTAGTTTGCTTTCATATTATATAATTATAGTACTTAGATATTGCTTAATGGCTCTAAGTGCATCTTTGAGACCTTGTAATTTGTGGGTTGCTGAGATATTGTTGTTTCTGGCACAAAATTCTCAATACTCACAAAATTACAAACCCCAAGATGTTATACGATGGAGCAATAGCAGTTAAGGAGATATTGGTGCTATTCATGTGTGATTCATACAAAATCTATAAGGGAGAATAGCTAATTTCTACTTTGTGTCTGCAAACACTATTAAACCAGTAATTTTATGCTTCTCTATATCTATCTATACACCTAATAAAAGTGAAAGATGTGCATGTGTGTACAGGTATGTGTCAGAGGTGTTCACTAACACAGACAGCCTCCTGCCTCCACAAATAAGCTATAGTTCCCAGTGCTGAGGAACCACCAAAAGCACTCCCTTCAAGGACTTTGCAGGTTACAGTGAGTTCCTTTCTCTCTCAATTGGTGTGGAATTTGCATGACCCCGCCCACTGCCTCTCTCGTAACTCTTTCCTACCCTTTCCTATGGCACACAGCAAACAGGGAAATTTAACTGAACATACTGGGGAGGGGGGTTTGGGGACTAACTCAACACGATGGAAGTTGTAGTTCACCCTCCATTATAGCAGCCATTACAGTGTCTTACAATCACCCAGTGACAGAAACCCACATACCAGTATATAATAAATACTTAATATAAAACCATTCTGAAAGCAAAATACTCAGCATGGAACTCAACAAAAGTTAACATATATTAATTACTATTAAAGACCAAGGCGACCGTAACAAATATTTGCTTCAAGTTAATTTTGACTTTCATTCTTTCATGTCTCTGCGTGGCCTCCAAGACAATATTCTTACACCAGGCATGACTTTAGGACAGGTACATGCAACTGTGGCAGGCCACCATAGGTCTTTTGTGAACCATTTCCACTAGCAGTAGAGCAGCAAAACTGACCTATTAAGGTCAGTGGTTCCTTCTTAAAGCAGGTAGAGTTGTGGTTTGTTCCTTTGTTGCTGCTTTAATCTCAACTATTCAAAAGAGTGCTGGGTACCTAAATTCTGCTTTTAAGGGATGCTTGCTGAACAGTGCCACCAACTTCCTCTGACATCGCAGTAGTGCTACCAAAAACCTCTTTTTCTGTTGATGCATGCTTCTTCCCTTCCCTCATCAGAGAGAACCTCCTGCAAGTACGATGCGCCAGTCCACAAACATGAGTTTGAAAACCTCTATTCATCATTTAGTATGTATCTCCTTCTTTTCTGTAGGCCTGAGTCAAGACTGAGAGAGTCTTTGCATTCCATGAATGTTTCTCCCATGTGAAGTGTCCACAAACATGAGTTTGAAAACCTCTATTCATCATTTAGTATGTATCTCCTTCTTAAAGACCAAGGCCACTTTGCTCCTACGCAAACGTTTCCTTCCCAGTTTTTGTCGAAAGAATTGCCATATTTAGTTAGCTTTAAAAGAAAAAAATCAATGGGATTTCGTCCACAGTTTGGAAAGGTATTTCCAGCTGTGCAAAGTCCTTTGAACAGAGGCAAGGCCAGAGATGCATCTATGGAGTGGGTGGGACTGAGGCATCACTGCAGGGATTCCTCTAAAGGTTAATGAGGAACTGGAAGAGTTATATACTAAAACAAAGGATTTGTTTAAAAGAAGCTGTTTTCAATTTTTTTCTTTTTAAAATGAGAGTATGGCTGCCTTCTAAGACTTGCAAACGTATCCCCCCCCCCCCCCATCCTACTCATGGCAAGATGAGTAACTTCTCTCCAGACAGGTTGTAGAAAGTTTAAAACCCACCTATTAAATTTAGAAATGCACAGAGTCAAAAACCACTATAACTATTATAAGAATTCCATACCCCAATGTAGGGTCTTCATAAAATGTGGAAGATTATGAGTGTCAGGCTTGCTTAGTGTAAAACTACATTCATATAAAGGAAGATCCTTTTATCCATGGTTTCTGGCTTCCACTGGGTTCTTGGAAAATATCTTACTGTAGTTAGAGAGTGATTGTACTACATTTATCGTCTGTTGAATATTGACATTATGCAAACAATGGCTTATCTTGCAATGTCCATTGTCTTAAGCACCACACATTAATGGCTAAAATTGCCTGACTCCCTCAAATTTAATCCTCACCCATTTATTCCATTTACAAAATCACAAACCTAACTACCCTAAGCAGCCATATCTATACCAACTATTGTTCACCCATCCTGTTCAAATCCCTTTAGATGGACCACAATTCACCAACTACTTACAAACTACATTTTTTCAACCCTTCCTGCCAGCTCCAGGGTCAGGATGAGCACCTGGTCTTTCAGCCCAGCTTCTGCCCATCTAGCAGATCAAAAACAAATGTGAGTAGATAAATAGGTACCGCTTAAAAAGCAGGGAGGCATTAAGGCACCAATTAAATTCGCGCCCACCCTGTCCACCTTCTGTAAAGACCTGAAAACTTGGATGCTCCAATGTGCCTTTGATTAATCGGTTCATCAGTTGACATGGCCCTTCTAGCCCTAATTTCATTATCTGGCTTTTGCACTTTACAACTAGCCCTGCCCTTGCAGTTGTATTGCACTAGCTCTGAACACACTCATTGTGCTCAGCTACTGGTTGTTGGTTGTTGGTGGTTTATGTTTTTATGATGTCTTGTATGGTTTTTGTTTCAATTTATTGTAATGCAATGTATCTTATTGTGCTGTATTTTAATTTTGCTGACCGGGTCTGGTCTCCATGTAGGCTGCCCCAAGTCCCTTTGGGGAAATGATGACGGAATATAAGAATAAAGTTATTGTTGTTATTATTATTATTATTGTGTGATGTATTGTCGAATGATGCACACAGATCAAAGTAAGGTGGCCTTTTGCAGCTGACAGATCGTGATTTTGTCAATGTTTATTGTTTTCAAATGCTAGCTGAGATCTTTTGGCACGCACCCAGTATGTTGAGACCACCTGTACTGGTTTATGCCAGAACCTTTGCAGTTTTATTTTGAGGTTCTGATAATGGCTGAGTTTTCCTGTCATTTTTCATCAATTCGACTGTCACCTGGCATGACAACATCAATAATCCAAACTTTTTCTTTTCCATAATTGTGATGTCTGGTGTATTGTGTTCCAAAACTTTGTCAGTCTAGATTCAAAAATCCCTCAGTACTTCTGCATGTTCATTTTCCACTACTTTTGCAGGTTTATGATCCCACCAGGTTTTGTTTTTTTTACTACTGGCAGGTCGTACTTGTGACATAAGTTCCAATTAATCATTTGGGCCACATAGTTGTGCCTCTGTTTGTAGTTCATCTATGTGATTTTCTTATTATTTTTATTATTTCTTCCTCCCCCTCCTTCTCCTCCTCTTCTTCTTTGGAAAAACCCAAAAATGCAGTTGATTTAATCAAAGGAGGAAGTTTACAAACAAAGTTCTTTGGCAGGGAAGATGGAGCAACAGGACCACCCCATGGCTGGAAACGAGCACAGCCTCCAATATGAAAAAGAGGGGCAAGCCTATATATAACTCTTTTTTGTACAGTTGTCTGTCTTGTCATTGTTTAATCGACATTTAATGTTTGCCGTATATGTGTTCTGTGATCTGCCCTGAGTCCACTTTGGGATGAGAAGGGCGGAATATAAATACTGTAAATAAAATAAATAAGCTCCTTACTTTATTATCATATTATCTAACACAGAAAACAATATTTCCATTAAAGGTCCACACCATCATTGACTCCAATAATTTCCATTTCCCTTTTATCTTTAAAATCCCTCCCTGGATCACACCTCCATATTCCATCATAATAGAAAAGTGGCTGTTTCAATCAATGTGTTCATTATGACCAGTCGTCCTTGTTATATCATTCAATTAAAACATGCATTGAGATTGAGAAAACAAAAGGAGTAAAGATTTATTATCCAGTATGACCCCTATATTGATACTTTTCCTGCAAGGAGGGGAGTGTTTTCTTTCCATTCTGCAACCAATGCTAATGCAAAATCTTGGCTAGTTAGAGAGAGAGATATATTAGCACATTTTCAATCAATTACCATTGTTCATGCATAATGGTGACCCTTAATTTGAAATGCTGTCACCCGGGCCAGCTATTGAAAAGGAGAAGCATATGCCAGGTTATCATTCAGATGTGCTGGCATCTCATTAGACCATGACCATTTTTCTTGAGTCATAATTCAGCAGGAAAACATTCTATTTGCAATGGGAAATTAATTATCCTAATTATGACCTGCTACAGGCATTATCATGATTTGTTGTCATCTTGCCTTGTTAAGAGGTGTTAAAAAGTTACAGGGTATAAAAGTATTTAATACATTGCGGTAGCTGTTCCATTGTATCTGCATCTTTCCAATCATTCTCAAATCGTTCTGTCAAAGAGAGATTCTCTTCTTGCAATGTTTTCTCATGCATGTTTGATTTATTTATTATGTTGCAACTAGCACTGATGGCGTGGTTTGTCTTTTCAGGGCACAGGAGAACTGAATGTGACAATCAGAGCTCGACATGAGCCATTCCAATGGTAAGATGACCTTGAGTTTCAGCTACCTAGGTTTCAAATTGTAGTTAATTACAGGAACACATAGAACCATTGCAGTGCTTTGAGCTTTGAACTACGAGGACTCTGGAGACCAGGGTTTGAATCCCTGCTCAACCTGGGAACCCACTGTGAGACCTTTGGCAAGTCATACTCTCTTAGCTTTAGACTAGAGGAAGGCAATGGCAAACCCTCTCTGAACAAAAGTTAACAACCCCATGATAGGGTTGCCTTAGGCCAGGGTCACCATAAGTTGGAAACAACTTGAAGTCACACAATGACAACACAAGGTGACATAATCCCCCATGTCATTTAAGAGTAGAATTTCCACATAGTGGGATTTTGTTGTTGTTGTTTATTCATTCAGTTGCTTCTGACTCTTTGTGAACTCATGAACCAGCCCACGCCAGAACTCCCTGTCGGCTGTGACCACCCCAGCTTCTTAAAGGTCAAGCCAGTCAATTCAAGGATACCATCCATCCACCTTGCCCTTGGTCAGCCCCTCTACTTTTTTCCTCCATCATGATCTTCTGCAACCTTTTCTGTCTTCTCATTATGTGGTCAAAGTACTTCATCTTTGCCTCTAATTTCCTTCCCTAGTGGGATATAACATCATTAAAGCAAGAAATAAAACACTATTAAAAGACATACAAGATACATAGTTAAAATACAAGTTAAAATCCATGGATAAAATGCAGATTAAAATTCATAACTTAATATGTTGTTTGGACTACCAAATGTTTTTGACTACAACTCTCAACACTCCTTACAGTTGTCTATGCCAGTTGCATACCAGTGAATTCCGGGGAGCTATTCCCACCTCTGTTTTGCAGGTTGTCTAGGTATTTATTTGTGCAAGAATATGTGATCAGACAGTTGTCCAAGTACATTGGAGAGTTCCTTTAAAGTTCAGATTAAAACCAATGGCAGTTTTGCTGCCTCACTGGCATTCAAACTACCAGTTGCTGCTGTCATTGGCACCAGATGATTTTGAGAACAAAATTCAACTGGTGTACATTTTTTCATTATTTATAAATGTTTGCAGACTCCTCACTAGGAAAACATCAAGCCATCAATTTCTGGGCTAAATACAAAGTGCTGGTTATTACCTATAAAGCCCTAAACAGTTTGGGGCCAGGCTATTTGTCAAATCGCATATCCCTGTATAGACCAGTTGCTCCCAACCTGTGGTCCATGGATCACCATTGGTCTGCAAGAATTAAAATATGATCCACAGCTTCACCATTACTACACCATTGCGACAAGAGTGACTGGTCTCAAGAAACCCTCTTACTGCGCTGAGGTTCATTAAATATGGTTTTCTGTGGGCAAGCAGGTGGCGACTACTGGAGGGCATATGTTCTGTATGAGAAACTAGAGCTGATGTGGTCTATCCAATGCAATTTTCTGAATCAGCACCCCAAATAACCAAACCGAGTCTAAAATTGACCAAAAACAGATTCGTAACCCTTTTGGTACATTTTTTGTTTTATTTCATTGTGTTGTAAACCGCCCCGAGCTGCTGGGAGTGGCGGTGTACAAGTCCAAATAAATAAATAAATAAATAAATAAATAAATAAATAAATAAATAAATAAATAAAGTTGGAGAATGGTCTCTGGTCAAAATGGCCCCTGATCAAAGTATGTTTATCTGTGGGTTTAAATATAAATGTTATTGTATATCGATGTTTAATTTTTTATGCTTTGTGTCTAAATGATATTTTATGTTTATGTTTTAATTTGGTTAGGTTAATTTATAGTTTATGTTATAGTCTTGCTCTTATCTTTTGGTTTTCACATGTATGTACTAGGCATGGTTTAGAACCCAAAAATAGGAAATCAAAAATCTAATGGGGGATTTTTTTTATTAGTAATAGAAAGACTTACAAAAAATTTTCCAAAAATTTCTAAAATGTAACGTAATTACTAACGAAATTCGTTAGTAGGTCGTATGCCAGCGCATGCGCATTCCAGATGGTTTTGGCCTACAACTCCCAGAAATCCTAACAGCTGGTAAATTGGCTGGGATTTCTGGGAGTTGTAGGCCAAAACTTGAATAAATCACACTGAATTCTAGATAGGACTCTCCAAATAGGAAGGAGGGAAGGAGGGAGGGAGGGAGGGAGAGGGGTATTCTATTCTTGGAAGCAGCAAAAAAAGGAGGAGGAGCCCCCCCCCTCGCTCCTCGCTGCCTCTCTCTCACCCCGATCCTGAGGGAGCGAGGGCCCAAGTTTGCCCAGGCTGAGAGGAAAAGGAAGAGGCCTGAGGCTGTGAGGAATGGTGGGAGTTGAAGTCCAAAACATCTGGAGGGCTGAAGTTGGCCCGTCATGAAGCCTCTTCAAGGCTTTAGATCCTGGCAGGCAGAAGGGGCAGGGAGGGCCCGTCCACTCCTCCTCCCCTGCCAGGATCTAAAGCGCATCAAGGCTTGGCACGCTTTAGATCCTGTGAGAAACCAACCTAATGTATAATAGAATGAATGCTAACTTATAGAGTAAGTGCCTAAATATTATAAGTAATCCAAATGGTCATATACCTAAATTCCATGCACATGCAATAATACAGCAGTAATAACAAAGGGTATAAGAAGAGGTAAAATTCAAACCGAAGTATTCTGACTGGTCCCTCCTCAAGTGGTGCAAACGGGCTCCTCTCTATGAGCCCGGGATTCTGCAGCAAGCAAACGCTGTGCCCGGGCTTTTGGCTTTTCCCGGGAGAGGCTGCCTCCTGTTTGCAGTTTGCACCGCTTGAGGAGGGACCACAGTCAGAATACTTTGGTTTGAATTTTACCTCTTCTTATACCCATTGTTATTACTGCTGTATTATTGCATGTGCATGGAATGTAGGTATACTACCCCAATACTCTTTGATGCTTTAGATCCTGGCGGGCAGGAGGGGCAGGGAAGCCTGGAAAAATGTAAACAGAGAGGTTTACTCAGAAGTAAATCCACAAGGAGGGCACTTCATCCAAAGTGCCCTCTTTGCGGATTTACTCATGAGTAAACCTCTCTGTTTACTTCCTTTGCAGATTTACTTCTGAGTAAACCTCTCTGTTTACATTTTTCC
Source organism: Anolis apletophallus (assembly GCA_030556195.1). Taxonomy (NCBI): domain Eukaryota; kingdom Metazoa; phylum Chordata; class Lepidosauria; order Squamata; family Anolidae; genus Anolis; species Anolis apletophallus. The sequence continues at coordinate 132,607,933 of JARBWK010000007.1, forward strand.
AGGCTTCCAGCCGAAAGAAGGAGCGAGTTTAGGGCTTGCCTTGCCATAATACTTATTGGCAAGGGAGGCGGGAGGGTGGTGAGAGAGAAGGAGGGTGTCCCCCCCTTACGACCTAATAACGATACTTAAGAAAATCCTGGCCCTCGAAGTTCTATAAAGAAAGTCCACTTCCTGGTTGGCGTTCCAGATGCGGAAATACTCAAAAGTAGCATTTCTTACGAATTTCTTCCGAATCTTTTAATTTTCATAACTTTTTTCTCATGCCTAGTATGTACGGCATTGAATTTTTCCTTTATAATGTTGGAAACCACTTGGAGTTCCTTTAAGGGTAGAAAAGAGGTATATAAATGTAGTAAATAAATATATAAAAAGTGGTCAAGTGGTCCCTGGTCAAAAAAAGGCTGGGAACCACTTGTATAGACCATCACATGCACTGTGGTCTACAGAGGAGGCCCTCCTTTCAGTCCCACCCTCATCACAACCTCTGTTGCTGGAAATGAGGTGGGGGTGGCTTCTCTGTGCTTGCTCCCCATCTCTGGAACTCCCTCCCTAATTAAAAACAGCCCCACACTCCACACTTTTTAAAAAAACTTCTAAAATGTACCTATGCACTTATGGAATGGAGGAGGATTAGGACTGCTGGCTAATCTACATGTATTAATCTACATGTATTAGATGGCTGTAATGATACGTCTTAAATGTAACACCATCGTCAGCCATTTTTAATGTCTCATAATTTGTTGTTAGGATGTACATTGTAATGTTTATTTATGTTTTAGTTTTTATGTCTTTAATGGATTGTTTTTGTTTTTATTTTATTTTGCTGCTTAATTCCTTATGGTAAATTTTCTGTTTTTACTCTTCATTATTTTATATTATTTGATGTGTTTCCACCTATTTTGAGGCATTAAATCTTTGCCTTTTTACATGTAAACCTGAGTCCCTCCAGGGAGAGATGATGGTCTAGAAATAAAGTTGTTGTTGTTGTTGTTGTTGTTGTTGTTATCCAGGATAGGAATGGAAAATCTGCTTATTGTGCTTCCTTCCAAATTCATTTTGAAAACTTCACATTCTTTTTATCCTGTTTATGAGGAAATTGGCATTTTGATCATTTCTCCTAAAACATAGACATGGAACAAAATTGTCGGCCATGTTTGCTGGTCAAATTCAATAGGACTCCATCTCCACAGCACATAATGTTTTGTTTTCAGCTAAATGTATTTTGGAATGCAGAATTCTTTCCTTGGGGACTTTTCAAATAAAAAGAAGAAAACAATTTAAAACAACAGATTACAAAAGTACGCTTTGGAAAAAAATGCCTAAAGAATATATACACAGTATGAGTGTGCAGGACAACTTGCTATATTCCCTGATTTCCCTGTAGAAGAAATTAGAAATTCCAAAATACATTGGGCTCAATAAAACATTATAGGCTCTTTGAGACTCATTTCTTTTAAAATTTTCTTTGCCCATCTGTGCCTTCGCTCTTTATACTTTTTATCTTCACAAATTCAATAACTACAGTAAGATAAAGGGGATACATTCCTGCAAGCCTATAGCCGAGGGGGTGGTTTACAGGTTCAATTCCCTCCCCTTTAAATTTTTCTTGTTTAATCATGAATTCTAACTGGTTAACCAAATCCCCATGCTAAGTCTAAGAGAAGCAAAAATTAGAGTTCCTCCAGAACTGCATGCACTATCTCAACCAAATTTTGATAATTTATTCACATGATCATCGCCTACCTTTCTGCCAATTTACATTACAGTAACAGCGATAGCCGACATAATGGAAGCAACCAAGTTTTGACAATGCAGATGTTTCATCAACATTTTTGATGTGAAGATGACATAGGCCCTTCTACACCGCCAGATGATCCAGGCTATCAAAATGGAAAATCCGCATTATCTGATGTGAACTGGATCATCTCCATCTACACTGCCATATCCAGTGCAAAGCAGATAATGTAGATTTTTTTTACAGCTGTGTAGAAGAGGCCATAGTCCACTGAAACTGACATCAGAATTAGACTCCCCAGGTTAAACTCCATAAGAAAAACTTAATGTCAAGGGGAAACCTTTATGTTAATACGTTTTTTCCCTAAGGCAAACATTTGCTTGTCTAGAGCCATATGAATAATATTATATTCATGCACTGATATTACCTATTTTTCTCCACTAAATTATACAGAAATAAAGCATTGTGCTACTTGTACAGTTGAAGATGTCTTAGAAACTTTATGGGAAGGACACCCTTCCATAATACAGACACCCTTCCATAAGCCGGTTGATATAAATATTAAAGTACGAGTAGCTGTATCGGAAGTACTGAAAAGACAAATAATACTTTAGACTATCAGTTTCAGTCTCTGTGATGCTCTCTGATTAAGATAGCTGAAGAATAATGGGAGTTGGGTATGTGTCGGAGTTGAAGATTGGTTGCCATTATTCTTGAGAACATTCATTGAAAGCAGATCGCCTGCCTGACTCACAACCTTGGAAAGGTTCTTTCAGGTTCACTTCTTAAACGACCTCACATGCTATCTCAATATACCTTTCTGACTTTAACTTACTATATTTGGACCAGCTACTATTCTTATCTATTACAAGAATGTTTTGCAAAGAATAGGGGTCGAATTGGGAACATTGCTACAGAATTTAAATAGGAAAGAGATTTTACACTATGCAAAAGTTAGGCAGGTATCCAGTGGCATAGTTCAATTACTAAATCTGAAGCCAGTTGCATTGCTAAGTCTAGGATTCAATTAGTCTGTGCTGTATGATTGGTTGCCGTTCATTCTCCAATAACACTATGTAGCACGATTTTGTTCCTGGATTATAAATGTCATTTCCTAACTGTTTCTATCATAAAAACATGGAAAAGTTTATTAAACTGCAAAAACTTACAGGAAAACCTGCAGCACATTTTGTTATAGTTTTCCAATGAATATCTCATCAAGTCTGGACCAATTCAACATAGTTTGTGGCAGCCACAAAAATGAAGTTTCTGGAGTATAACAACTACTTTCAAAGGAAGTACGGCAAAGTTAAACAGGAATGACACTTTCAAACCAGGAACAATTTTTTACATAGTATATTTGGGTGACATATAGAGTCATATAATGAAGGAATCATAGTTTGAAGGGACTCATCAGCAATCTAGTCCGGTCTGAGTCCCTCGATAGAGATGAGAAGGTCGGGGTACAAAAGTTTTAAATAAATTTAAATAAATAAATAATAGTCCAAGCCCTTGCAGAATCTTCAACTAGGACAGGGCTGTCTAACTTCTAACCGGCCAAAGGCCAGAATTTAGGTCACTGATGACCTGGGGGGCCGCTCCACCCTGACCACGGCCCCACCCCCGCCCCCTCCTCCTAAAGTGTCATGCTGGGCGGCAGAAGCGGGCGATTTCACCCGTTTCTGAGGCTGGCGTGACACTTTAGCAGGAAGGGCGAAGCCAAGGGGAGCCCTCCATGGCTTCACCCTTCCTGCTAAAGATTCCTCCTCCTCCTTCCCCTTGGCGCCGCGGGCGATCGGGACACCAGCGGCGCCGGAAGGAGGAGGAGGCCCGCCCTCGCTCCTCCCTCCCGCCCTTCCCGGCGCAGCCGGTGTCCCGACGCCGTGGCGCCGGGGGAAGGAGGAAGAGGAGGAGGAAGGGAGTATTTCTCCTCCTCTTTCCCCCGGCGCCACGGCGATCTGGACACCGGCAGCACCGGGAAGGAGGAGGAGCAGGCCCGCCCCTTGCTCTCTCCCGCCCTTCCCGGCGCAGCCGGTGTCCCGATCACCGCGGCGCCGGGGGGAAGGAGGAGGAGGAGGAGGAAGGGAGGATTCCTCCTCCTCCCCTCCCTCCCCCCGCCGCTGCGAACCGGATCGCAGCAGCGGGGCAGAGAGCGGGATGGAGGGGGCGAGGCAAAGAGGAAGCGCTGGCTCCCTTCCTTCTCCCTGCCCCACCTCCTCCTCCCCTCCCTCCCCCCGCCGCTGCAATCTCACAGCAGCGGCGCAGAGAGAGGGACAGACGGGGCGGTGCAGGGAGGAGGAGCTGGCTCCCTTCCTCCTCCCTGCCCCGCCTCCTCTTCCCCTTCCCCCCAGCCGCCTTTAAAAATTTTTTAAAAAATAAATATTTTTTTAAAAAAATTAAAAATTCTTTCAGGAGGGTAGCGGGGGCCGTGTCCAACAGGCTGGGGGGCCGTGTATGGCCCGCGGGCTGCCTGTTGGACAGCCCTGAACTAGGACATCCTCAGCTTCACTTTGAAAATGTCCAGAAAAGAAGACCCCACCACTTTTCTAGGCAGTTGGTTCCATTTCTGAATAACACTTACTTTCATGATATTTCTTCTCATGTTCAGTTAAAATCTATCCTCCTGTAACTTCAAATAATTAGATCCAGTGCTACCCTCTGAGGCAGCAGCAAACAGGTGGGCCTCCTCCTTCTTTCCTCTGTGTAGGGTTTGAGGTATTTCAAGAATGCAATCATGTCAGCTGTCAACCTTTCCTTCATCAAAGGTAACATGCCCAGCTCCTTCAACTGTATCTTATATTCTTTGTTGGGGTCCCCGGTGGTGCAATGGATTAAACCTCTGTGCCAGCAGGACTGAGGACTGGCAGGTCGGAGGTTTGAATCCGGCGAGAGCGCAGATGAGCTCTCTCTGTCAGCTCTAGCTCCCCGTACGGGAACATGAGAGAAGCCTCCCACAAGGAATGTTAAAACATCAAAACATCTGGGCATCCCATGGGCAATGTCCTTGCAAATGCCCAATACCAGAAGTGACTTGCAGTTTCCCAAGTTGCTCCTGACACAGAAAAAAAGCTTTGTTTTCCATACCTGTTACCATCCTTCTTCCCCTTTTGTAAATCTTCTCCAACTTTTCTATACCATTCTTAAAATGGGATGCCCAACTAGTGTTGGAAATAGTGAAATAAATAATGATAATAATAATAATGAAGAGAAACAACTGGAAAAGCTGACACGATATGAGGATTTAAAAATCGAACTGCAAAGACTCTGGCACAAGCCAGTAAAGGTGGTCCCAGAGGTGATCGGCACACTGGGTGCAGTGCCTAAACAAAGCAGGACCTCCCCGGACAATCTTAACCTTCTATTTATATATTTATTTCATACCATTGTGCCCCATCCTTCTCACTCCCTGGGGTGGGGGGTGGGGACTCAGGGCACAACAGGCGCACAAGTTTTCATTATGTGAATGCTCCCCTGGGCACCGCCAAGACTTGGGGTTCCAGGCTCAGTTATGAGTCCAGGAGAACTCCCAAGTTGCAAACCTGCGTCAGCATGGGGAGTGTAACCTCATCCAACACAGCCTGTAAGCCTATGCCCTGTTTGGCCTCTGCCTTGTCTGGATTCAATTTCAATTTGTCCACTCTCATCCAGACCATCACAGCTGCCAAGCACTGGTTCAGGATCTGAACAGCCTCCTTAGTAGCCTTGTTGAATAGGAAATTATCTGTAAGGCACATCAGGAACTTGCTAGAAATGCTAGAGTCATTTGTTGGAGAGCCGAAAGTAACAGAAAGTTTTCCCATAACTACTAATACTTACATCTTTGTGATTTCTGAGAATTGTTTCTGAGAAGTATCATCTACCATCTCTTCTTATTTGATGGCCTGCAGTAAACTCCTGCTACAATGTTGTATTTATTCATCTCTTTATTTCTTTTTACCCAAATGTTCTCTGCTGGCCCAGCTGACCACTTGTGTGGACTTCTGTAAAGTGAAATTATCTTTGACATATACTGCTACCTCCCCTTTTCTGCCACATCTATTATTTTTGAAGACATTGTACCCTTCATTTGTAATATCCTAATCATGGGAGTCATCCCTCTCCATTCGCCTGTAAAGTCATGTTTACTTTCCAGCACTAAGATTTCAAGCACATCTTGTTTGCTTCTCAAAATGTGCATGGGTTTGTAGTCATTTGCCCTTACCTATTAATGTCCTGGTTTTTCCCCCTGTGGATCCCATTTTTAAAAGCTTTTCTCTAGAATGTACTTTTTTGTGTTTAGGGCTTGTTTTTGGCTGATTTTTGAGCTATCATCTCCAACACATGAACAATTTAGTTTAAATCTTGCCATGCTACTATCAGTCATTATTCCCAATCTTGATGAGGTTTCACTGGATGGCCTAGAAAATTCCTACACTAGTATCCTCTCTAGGAATTTGCTAGCTCCTCCAGTGGGATTCTATGGTAACTTCTGGATGAAGCATACTCAAGAATTGTTTGGAGGACCTAGCAAATTCTTAGAGACTTGACTTTGTTGTATGTGGTGAAATCATGAGTGCCATTTCTGCAATTATGAGGGTCATACTGTACTCTTTTTTCAACTGCATGAGTCCTATCAAGAAAAGTGGCCCTGAATTCTCCCTCTGCATTCCCCCAAGGACTTCTTAAATACCCACGTATTTGGTGTCATGCTATGACATGAGCTGCTTAGTGCCTTGTGAGCCATCTGCTTCATCACTTAATTAGGCTAGGATTAAGTGCCTTTCAGCAAATGCCTTTCCTAGCTTTATCCTGCAGAATTTGGCAGGGTTCTTCCACATAGTACAATGAGATTTACATTTTTCATGAGGCTCAGCCTGTTCAAAGCATGATTTTCCTGAACGAAAGCCTCCGACATGTGTTCCTTTGTCAGGGACAATGCAGGGGAACCAAAAAAAGATTAAGACTAGCACAAGACAATAGCAATGAAATGTCACTGATGTTCAAAGGCACAAACCAACTTTTATTCTTCTTTTTTCGCTCTCCTATAAAGTGCAGAAGAACAATGCAGGCAAGGTTTCCTCTGCTCATGTGCCACTGCTTTGACTGTTGCATGGATGAGGAAGAACCTTCGAGAAGAAGAAGTTACCTGTGACCTTGTCTCTAACCATTTCAACAGCATGTACGTACCATGCCTTGGTCACTGCTGTTAAGGGAGATTTCCAATTATGGAGAAGAAAAAGACTTAGCTGCCTACAAGATGGAGGTCTTGTTGACAAGGCACTGATGGCAACGCCCTGCCTAGCGAATATTCTTCGTGTACACCAGGGGTGCCCACACTTTTTCATCATGCGAGCTACTATATGAACAATCAAGTTGAAAAGATCACCTGTTGTGCATGTGAACGTGCACGCGCGCACGCTCCTACTGCAGCCTTTTGTCCGCGCGGGGCTTCTTTCTTGCCTGCCCACGAACTCGCCGTTGAGGACACAAGCAGGAGCAGCAAGTGGAGTCTCCATCCCCGCAGCCCCCTCCTCCTCGGGTTCAGCCCCAGGAACACGGCGGAGCCCTCCCTCCCCGCCCCCAACCAAGGAAAGAAAGCAGCCCCACAAAGCTCGCTCGCCCAGGTCTCGGCTTGGAATGGGAGTCCCGACGGCAGCAGCAGGGCTTGCGGCGGGGCTTGCTTGGCTTTGCCCCACTTTGCCTGGCCTCCTTCGCCTCTTTCTCTCTCTCTCTCTCTCTCTCTCCCTCTCTCCTTCCAGTGCTCGCCTGCCTGCCTGCCAAAAGGATCCGAAAAAGTTCTCCGGATTTCTTTCTTCTCTCCTTGGCTCTCTCTCTCTCTCTCTCTCTCTCTCTCACACACACACACACATTCCCTCCATCACTCCCACAGCCTCGCATCCTATCCGTGCGGGTGCCCCCCAGCAGCAACCAATGGGCGGTCATGTCACCACACCGTGCGTGGCAAGACGAGCACCAGGGCCCGCCCACTAAAGCCTCATTTTGGCAAAAGAAGCCCCACGAAGGCGGCGGCGGGAGCGCATGTGCGCGTGCATGGCAGGAGCACGCCATCCGGCTGGTGAGGTCCAAAGATCACCTGGAAGAGGGCCAAAGATCACCTAGGTGCTCCCGATCACCATAATGAGCACCCCTGGTGTACACTATGTGGATCCAACACTTTATCAGTGGATCCAATTTGAATGGGAATGAAAATCTGCTACTCAAGATACTTTTCTACCTGAGGCAAGTAACATTGTGACTGAGGGGGCATCTAAACTCTTAACTCCCAGCATCCTAGTCCAACATGCAAAACACTATAATGCTGGCTCTTAAATCAAGGCAGTTTAAGCCAGTTATGCTTATTTAGCAGGTAAAGGTTTTCCCTTGACATCGTGTCCGACTCTGGGGGTTGGTGCTCACCTCCATTTCTAAGCCAAAGAGCCAGGTTGTCCATAGATACCTCCAAGATCATATGACTGGCATGACTGCATGGAGTGCCATTAACTTCCCGCTGGAGTGGTACCTATTGATCTACTCACATTTGCATGTTTTCGAACTGCTAAGTTGGCAGAAGCCGAGGCTAACAGCGGGAGCTCATGCCGCTCCCTGGATTCAAACCTACAACCTTTTGATCAGCAAGTTCAGCCACTCAGTGGTTTAACCCACTGCACTACTGGGGGGCTCCTGATTTGACACATGAGAGTAAATAACACTTTCACCTTTCTCCCCTGTAATTAGTAAAAATATAACAATAACAAACTAAATAACAAACCACTGATGAACAAACCATGTATTGACCCTTCATTACCCTCAAATTCATGCTGCCTGAAGTGGTTGCCCAGTCTGCTTCATGGGAGGCTTGGACCAGATCTGTTGATGTGAGGTTGGATTTATGGATTTTATGTCAACAAGGTGTTGAATCTGTTCTGGGTTTTAATGGAGCCTTTTACCAAAACAGACTCAAAATTTGGATAGATCCTTTTGTACATTGACTAAATCCCAGAAGGGCTCATAACATCCTACATACATTTGCTGGAGTTTATGTACAAACTCTGAAAACCAGGGTTTGAATTCTTGCTTAGCCACTGGGGGACTTTGGGCAACTCACACTCTCTTGCCAAGAAAGATTTGCAAAAAAGGAGAGTTCAATTTAAAGTCATGCTAAGTCAGAAATAACTAGGAGACAAATAGCGTTAAAATCCTAGGAGGGCTTTTTCTTGGCCCCAATGCCATCACAGACACATTTGTGACTTTACTGGAAACAGTAAGAAAAGGACAGGTACTAGAGCAAGACCCCCAAGCAAGTAAAAGCAAATTCCATTAAATCTAATTGTCTTAATTTAAGATATATTGACACTTCAAAAAGGATTCTCTATTGGACTGATGTCAACATTGTCCTCTCGGAATTTGGAACAGCTCTGTTTGGATTATGAAGTCCAGAATCTGTGAAATCTTCCTCTGGGCTTCCATCTGTTTACTAGAAGTCTTAGACTTCTCTCTCTATAAATGTTATCAGGAAAGTGCAGTGAACTATGGGTGTTTAGTAATTGCTTCCTATTGTGCCATTTATGCAGTGGGCAAAGTAATGGTAGTCAAAGCATTGTGGGCCAAGTTGAGAGCAGCAACACCTTGTGGGCAAAGGTATAAAGTATCCTAGGAAATACGTGCAGTAATTACACCATTGACCGAAACTGAGTTGTGTCTTTTCCCTTCAGAGGTCTTGTTTCCTCTTCCTGAATACACATGCAGCTTAATTTCAAAACCTCTCTGTCAATATTTCTTGAAAAATAAGACAGGGAAGAATAAAGAATGCTGCAATCTCCAGCCAGCTAACTGACCTCTGTTGAAATACTACTCTTCTGGTACTGAGGCACTGGTCTGGGTAGAAATTGTGTCATGTTCCAGATATTGTTGGTTCACAGTTTCCAGAGTTCCTCACCACTGGTATTGGTGGCTAGAGCTGCTGGAACTTGCAGTCTAATCCACATTTTCATGTACAACTGTAGGTGCTGTGCCTCAGAGGAAGGCAACGGCAAACCCACTTTGTAGGAGTCTTCCAGAGAAAATCCTGTGATAGGTTCCGTTCACTTTGGGCCACCATTGATTAAAAACAACTTGAAAACACAAAACAGCCATTCTAGATCACAAATCTGTAAGTGCAATAAAGGACACCAGTCAATATGAACAAAAAAGGTAAAGTGCACCCTAAATTTAAGTGTGAGCCACTCAATCCCTTTTAGTTGTTGTTAGGATGAGATTTTCAGTCATGTTCAAGGCAAAAGTTTTGTCTCTGATGGCCTGCTCTTTGAGATCAGCAGAAAGTAGCCACTCAGATATATTGTCTTCCCCTTCAATTGGCTAAGACATACCTCCGTGCCACACATTTTCTTGAAGGTAAGTTTGATTGATTTCAATTGTAGTTCCATAATAAGCTTTAAATGGCGAAACCGCTCAGATCAATACAAACATCAATAAGAGGGTTGAAAGCAATTCTAGACTCTAGCTCTGATCCAGAGAAGCTCGAGTACCCACATCCCCAAGTGGATTAGGTTTCTTTGATTTCTTTTTCATCAGATCAGCAGCCTTGTTCCAACATTTGAAACCACTGCAGGCAATACATATAGACGTCCTTTTTGCTGTTTGTTAAATGTAGAGATGTAAAGACTATTGCTAATAATATCACCTTGATGGGAACAAGTGTCTCAATATGTCTCGATAACAGTAATGGGTTTTTTTTAACCTAGTGATTTTTCTTAATGTGGGACAGTTTTGAGAATATTTTTGTTTTAAGGAAAATATTTATTTATTTGTGTTATTTACTTTGCTTTATATCCTGCTCTCTCTCCATCACTGATAGATTCAGAGCGGCTAACATTCGGCAGCAATTCGATGCTATTCAAATATAGTGCAATATGGAGCCCCCAATGGAGCAATGGGTTAAACCCTTCAGTGGTTCGAGTCCGGGGATCGGGGTGAGCTCCCATCTATCAAATCCAGCTTCTAATGTGAGGACATGAGAGTAGCCTCCCACACAGGGGTGGTCCTACAGGTAGGCCAAGTAAGCGGCCGCATAGGGCACCATCTGGGAAGGGGGCGCCATCCTGGCCGCATGGGGCGCCATCCGGGCCCTGCCGATGTTCCTCAGGCAGCACCGCAGCTGCCTGCTTTTGGGCCCCGGTCTTGTGCACTCCGCCGCTGCTTCTGGGCTTGCGCTGAGGTTTTCGCGCAGGCGCAGTTGCTCCGGAGCTGAAGTTGAGCGCAGGAGCAACTGCACATGCGCGAAAACTTCCGCGCATGCCCAGTAGCTCCCTTGCGCAGAAGCCTGTAAGCAAAACACTCCCTATTGGTCAGGCAGGGAGTGCTTCCCCTCTCCCTTTGTCTCCGCCGCACGCGTTTGCGGGGAAGGAGAAAAGAATCAGTGAAGGAAGTGTAAGTGAAGGAATGAATGAAGGGCTTTCCTCCTCCTCCTCTGTGACCTCTTCTCTCCCTCCTTCCTTTATTTGGCTCTATTTCTGTCTAGACCTGAGGGGCCTGAGGCTATGAGGAGTTGTGGGAGTTGGAGTCCAAAACACCTAGAGGAAGGGAGGGCCCAAGTTTGCCCATGCTGTGCAGCCTGTATTCGACCTCATTTGAACATTTTGGCTGTTTTTCTATTTACATTTACATTGGGATCCTAATTTTGGACTTATGGGAGACTCCTATGAATTATGAGATGGGTGGTAGGTAATATATTCTGATTTTGATGCATTTACATTGCATTTCTTGTTGATTACTATACAGTTCTGCTTAATATTGTCATACAATATAATAAAAATACAATATAACATTAGAATAATGATATATTTTATATTACATGTAATATTACAAACAATATTGCAGTATAGTGGTATTGTACAAAATAGTAATATATAATATTTTATTTTACTTTATTTTGGGTTATTTGAGTTTTATAGGAGTAATGAAAATATTTAGTAGAGGATAATTTTATTTAAATAAATAATTTTATTTATTATTTTATAATAATAATAATATAATAGAATGTTATATTATATTATAATGTCAATATATTATAATATAATTATATTGTAATGTAGTATAATATAATTATGATATAATATAGTATGAGTATGGAATAATATATTGTATATACATTGATATAATATAATACTACTAATGGTATTGTGATATTATAATTGTATATTTGTTTTACATAGGAGGGGCAAAATAATGTTTTTTTTGGGGGGGCGCCAAAATAATGTTCGCTTACCATTTAAAATTATCTTAGACCGCCCCTGCTCCCACAGGATGGTAACAACAGCCAGGCGTCTCCTGGGCAATGTCCTTGCAGATGGCCAATTCTCTCACACCAGAAGCAACTTGCAGTTTCTCAGGTCGCTCCTGACACACAAAAAATACAATACTAAAACAAAATGCATAAAAATCTGAAAACACAAAAGTTAAAACAAAACAAAAATGCTTTTATGAGAAAATCACACCCTCTAAACCTCATAGAAAAGCATGGGCCAACCCTCTCCAAGCAGATCTTGCTAAGAAAACCCCAACTAATGTCCCCATTAGTTGAAAACAATGTGAAGGCACACAGCAATACCAAGAATCATGGAGAAAACAAAGTTAAAATATGGGAAAACACCAACAAAATACACAGTCTGTTCTAATCTCAACCATGGGTGAGGAAAAATATTTTATTTTTGTGAATAAACCAAAGCCTCACTAATTCTGCCAAAGTTTAATCATGTATATTTCAGGAAAAAAATTAAACAGCCTGTGATGCATGTACATAAACTGAACCAAACTCTGTGGCCCAGAAATGGATTTTTCCAATTTGGAAGAATTTCATTTTCAACTGCAAATATATTCTCCAGTCTTGAATGGGTGTGTTTTGTATTCTTTAGCCTCCCTGCCTCACTTGTCTTTACTGCCAGTGAAGTCGATGAGAACTTTTGTAAATCTCTTGGTTTCAAACAAGAACCTTTGGAAGCATTTCCCCAGACTGCTCATAATAACTGGCAATCCAATAAGTACTTGATCTGTTTCGATTCTGACCATCTTTAATCCCTCTCCATTTCCAGGAATAACGCTTTATGCAGAAAGTCCCTGTTCTAGTGGTATTAACTCATATCGTCATCTGCTTTGAGGGAAACCAACTTTCGATCTGTGTAAGTTTTTATCGCCAGTCTTAGTGCTGGCATTTACTTGTTTTATTGTTTGTTGTTCTGCTCCTTTGCAAGCCATGAAGCCCGGAGAGAAAAGTGGGAAAGTCAAGTATATGAAATAAACCAGTACAGAAATGTAAAGGGATTTGCCATGGTTTACCATCTTTTGCATTCACTATGGAGGAACAGGTATATCACACCAGGGATGGTAAATGTCAATTCTTCAAGTCCCAGCAGATGATAATTTTTTCATCCCTCAATGACAGGAATCTAGACATGTTTTCCACAAAATTTATGCAAACTTACCCAGAAAACCACACAATTTCCAGAAGCTATACAATGTCTCCTGAGAACTACATAGCTTTTTATGAAAACTATGCAGCTCTGCTCTTGAAAGGATTATTTTCAGCTGGCGGCACATGTGCTTTGCACAATTTTACCTTTTAAAATACAATAAACACCAATGCTGCACAACAAAAATGTTGAAACATTTTCCTAAGTCAAATATATCTTAGCTGTTTGTATTATATAAGCGGAGCATCCCATATTCAGATTTCCAAAGTCTGGAATAGGAATAGGAACCACATTGAATTGCGGAGATATTAGGCATGGCATCTTGATTAGAGAAAAGGGAGGATGTTTACGAACAAAGAAAAGCTCTTTGGTAAGGAGATGGAGTGATATCACACACACACACACACCATTGCCAGAACCGAGCACAGCCTCCAAAAATGCCAAAATATGGAAAAAGCCTATACATACTGCTATCTGTTGTTTGTTTTGTCATTGTATAATCAGCATTGAATGTTTGCTGTATATGTGTTATGTGATTCGCCCTGAGTCCTTTTGGGGTGAGAATAATATAAATACTGTAAATAAATAAATGAATTTTACTACATCATTTTATCTTATGGAACTTGAGCACCCACCAATTTGGGTATCCACTCATTGTTTCAGAACCAAACTCCAGTGGATATCAGGGGCCTGCTGTATAAAATCATAAATGCAGTACTTTTTCAGACTTGGGCTATGTTATGTTAAGTTATCCCATCTCCAAGATATTTCATTATGTGTATGCAAATCTGGTCAGCTCTCTGTATTTGCTAGGGTTAGGAGAACAGAACCCCTATAGGTTTCTGTGAGTTTTCCTGTCTGTATGGCCATGTTCCAGAATCTTTGAAGCTACAAGGCCATTAAATGCTAATCGAGGTAGCCAAATGTAACATTCAGACTTGCCTCAAGCAGACAAGAATTATTTCTCCCACCTGCATATTCCACAGATATGTGAACCTCATTTGCCAAGTTACCAACAGACCTCACAGCCTCTGAAGATTCCTGCCATAGATGTGGGTGAAACATCAGGAGAGAATGCTTCTGGAACATGGCCATACAGCCCAGAAAACTCACAGCAACCCAGTGATTCCAGCCATGAAAGTCTTCAACCATACATAGAACCCTATGGAAGTAAAAATGACAAATTATATATATTTAAAAATCTGTTTTTGTGTAAGATAATATCTTTCTAGGGATGTCTAAGTCCTCCAGCATGACTGAGTGGTCAGCTTCTGCTGGATGATGGCAATATTGAGTGTGGTGTAATGTAAAATAAACCATGTGTAGTTCACATTTGATCAGCCCACACACTACCGTGCTAGAGAAAGAAAATATGCCATGCAGATAAACAATACAGAAGTAGTAGTGGACTCTTCGTAGTTCAGAACAACATTTGTACAATGTGATCAGTTGCATCAACTCACATAATGCCCTTTTATGAGAGATTTAGAAATAGTATTTCTTTTGTTCATGTGGAAATAAACTCATTCTGCAGCTCATGGAGAGGCAGCATACTCCAAGCTCTGACTCTCTCTGCTTCACTCTTCTTTTCTCTGAACATCTGCATAACTCAAGCCTGAACAAAATGTAACAGTATCCAAAAATCCCAGGCTTAGCCTGCTCCCCAGGCATTGCCCAACCAGCTTCATGCATCTTATTTTACAGTTGACACACACACACACTAATTCCTTGCATGCTCCAGCATAGAGAACATTCTAATTAAATCAATGAATGATCAAATAATCCACAATAAAAACCCAAAGTTCCAAATACTTCTGGTCCCAAGCATTTTGGATAAGGATGTTCAAGTCGAGTAAATTAAATGAACTGCAGTTTAGGACCATGGATTATGATGGATTTGCTAACAATCTAACCATCTTAAATATGATATTGCTTAGGCCTTCAGCATAACATAGCCCTGAGAACATTAGACAGAAGAGTATCTGGGGGGGAAATCTCAGGTGATCATCTCAGTGGTTCTTTTTGTCTTATAGTCAAAAGTTTGCAATGCAGAAAAATATGCTGAGCCTTTCAGAAAGTGAAGTTCTGTTCTTTGAATGCAAGAAGCATCCTTTACTCCCTTGCCCATGTCTGTAGAAGTACACTATAAAACAGGCCTGGGCAAACTTTGGCCCTCCAGGTGTTTTGGACTACAACTCCCGCAATTCCTAACAGCCTGCCGACTGTTAGGAATTGTGAGAGTTGTAGTCCAAAACACCTGGAGGGCCGAAGTTTGCCCTGGCCTGCTATAAAACATTCAACTCTGCTTAGGTAATAACAAGAAATAGCTACCTTAGACATCATCTGACTGAATAAAATTTGCGTATCTTGCTTTGAAGTCAGAAATAGAATATCATATTAGCAAGGGATTACTCTTTGGCTTCCTGGTTTCGTAACTGCTCTAGGATTCAATACGAGAAGTCTTCCCTTTGAGCAGGGCCGTAGCCAGGATTTTGTTTCGGGGCTGAGTTTGGTTCGGGGGGGGCTGAGACTGGGTGGAAGAGGGTCTACCCTAGCAAACCTTTTGTATTGTTATCCCAATAACCCCATTAATGTGGGATACAATGAGCATGGTGATCAGATCATGATATGAATAAACATAACAGTTTAAATAATGTACCAGTAAGGCCTTTTCGCGGACCACCCTGAGAATTTCGGGGGGCTGAAGCCCCCTTAGCCCCCCCCTGGCTACATGCCTGCCTTTGAGGAATGTGGGGCTCTCACAATGGGAGCTTACTGTTGACTGACAGCAATACCACTCAGTACAAATAGGCATTTTTTTAAAAAGGTAATCTATTTTATTTCATGCTATCTGCTTCCCATTGTGAAAACTTTTTTAAAGGCCAGCTTTCCATTCACTGACCTATCAAGTGCAACTGCAGCTCCATCCACGTTAGATAAGGGAGTTGGATCTCAGCGGCCGATGATAACTTCCAGCCAAATGAAAAATCTATAATCCTGTCCAGGGCAAAGTCATCTTGAAGCTGAAACACCTTTTGAAACATTATGAATGTTAAATCATTGTTGGGGAAGCTTTTCTTAGCTAGAGGATCTGTCTTGTGATGGAGAAGACAAAGCATATGCCACTGCTTTGTTGTTGTTCTGTACCTTCAAGTAATCTACAAGTTGAGGTGACCCAAAGAATATCACAAGGCTTCCTTGGGAAGATTGAAAGAGGTTTGCCATTGCTTTCCTCTAAGGCTGAGAGGACGTCGTTTTGTATCAAGGTTGTCCTATGGGTTTCTATAGCCAAGCATGGATTTTAACTCTGGCCTCCCAGAATCCTAGCCATTCGAATGGTAGGCACAGTCAAAACAAAAAGGAAATGAAGCTAAATTAAATGTGGGAAGGAATACTACCTCTCCCCCTTACAAATTCTGATTACGTTTTCTTACTCACTAAGAAAAGAGAAAACTTCATTTTCAACATATATATGTACAAATGTATAGACACACTGAAGTCTGTGGTAGCCCCCTCCTGTCCCAAGGATGCAGCTACACTGTAGAATTAATGTATTTTTACTCCACTTTAACACTCAATGTTATGGAATTCTGGGAACTGCAGTTTGGTGAAGTATCCGCATATTTTGGGAGAGTAGGCTAAAGACTTGGTGAAAATACAACTCCCAGTATTCCATAACATTGAACCAAAGCAGTTAATTTGGTATCAAATTGAATTTATCCTTCAGTGGAGATACACTCATTGAAATAGCCAATCTGGCCATGGTTACACACACTTTTAATACATCCCAGTTGGTTACTGCAATGCAATCTACTTGAAAAAATTTCTGGAAGCTCTTCAGAAATTCCAGCTAGTCCAAGGCCCCATCTACACTACAATATAATGCAGTGTCATAATGCAGTTTAACTGCATCAAACTGCATTTTATGCAAGTGTAGATCAGGCCAGAAATTCTGCAGTGAGGCTGTTCACTGCGGCTGGTCATAGGGATCATATACTATATTTCACCACATAATAGTCACACACCCCTTTTGGGGGGGAAGCGGGGTGCAACTATTATGTGGTGGGGACTATTACACAGTGAAATGAACTCATTTAAAGGCTTTTTTCCAATGCATAATAGTCTCTTTGAGAGTGCAGCAAGTGAAGTGTTACTCGCCTTTGTGACAGAGTCAAAAGGGAAAGCGGGCAAGTGGGTTTGGAAGTTGAATCAAACCTCATGGCACCAAAAGGAAAGCCATACATACATACCTGGGCAAGTGAACTATGGGTGTGACTATTATGTGAAGAAGAGCAAAATACCAATTTTGTCTTCTTCCAATGGGGTGTGTGACTATTGTGCGATGGTGACTATTATACAATAAAATACAGTAATTCCTTTGTTGTAATAGCTCCAGTGGTTGCAAGTCCATGTGTGGGCAGAATCCAGAGTGATAGATATGCTTTTAAGGCTGCCTTGCATCTTGTGCTGGGAGAAAGGCAGGATATAAAATAGATGATAAGTTTAGGGAGACAGACAAATAAATATGTGGCTTGGATCTGGACTCTCCGTAAAATTGTTGTTGTTGTGTGCCTTCAAATAATTTCCAGCATATGGTAGCCCTAAGGCAAGATCCTCCATTACGTTGCTAATCAGAAGCAGCTTCTTCGCAGATTGCTTCTAGCGAAATCACATCAGGAAAATCAATGTCACCACTCAGCCTCTGCGATGGAGTAGCTTGTGGCTGGCAACATGGGGCATCCCCAATGCACTATGGGCCCAACTTTGGAGATATCTCCAGGCTGGTACAGGTCCAGAGTAGTTTTCCCCAGATTATCTGGGTAAGTGTAGACATGACTTAAATACAACTGAATTTAAAATGTCCCAGTTTCTTTCTTTCTGCCACTTTACACCTTCATTCCCACTTACCATAATGAGTGAAAACTGTAGTTTAATTTAATTAACTATATGGGGGTGAAGGTAGGAGAGAGCAACATTTTCCTCTTCCCAGTAGGCTCAAGCAAAAGCAAACTGCTGCAGCCTCTCCTAGCTTTCATGTTATTCTTTATTAATAATGTCTTTATTTTGACTCATTCTGATGTTACTTGACCACATGCATCTTAAATTTCATCTGTGAAATGTTAGCATGTATACGGTTCCTATTGTAAAATATTGCAATATAATAACAATTCATGCACCCCATCCTTTACTGAGGTATGAAGTCTTGCAATTGGTTGTATCCTTGCAACTCAGTACTGTTGGCTCTCCACGTTTTCAGATTTAAACTTTTATGAATTTGATTGTTTGTGAATTTGATTGATATTGTATCTCGATGAATCTCTAGGTTGTCCAGTGTGACTTTATTGTCAACTTCTGTCAGAGGTTGGCAATAGTTATATTGATGATCTAGAAATTCCTAGCATTTTTTTGCTTTGCAGTTTTTCCACTTCTGTGGGAGCCTTTCATCCCTAATCTCTGTGGAAGTGAAGGGCCTATTTGCTCATCATTTGTGTTTTTGAATTTAGATGGTGAAGTCTTCTTGCTTTCAAACTACTCAGTTTCTTTGTTCCCATTTGCACTTCCACTGTCCTTACTTTTTTCTATTTAGGAGCTTTCAAGTTATTTTCTCTAATGCACAACACCCAGCAAGGAATGCTGCTGATAAATTATAGCCAAAAGACTGAAACTCCAAAAACCCCTGTTTATTGCAGCAATGGCTTAATACATTAGAAGGCTAAGGCGGCTTTAGGGAATGTCAGGCTCAGCAAAGAGCAGGTACAGCAAGTTCATCTAAGGAGACTTTGGTGCCTTTCTTGCTCATTCTACAGCCAAGGAGATTAAACCAAGTCTGAATAGTAGCTTTATTGGGGGGAGGGTGAAATCCCCCTCTAGTATGACCTGAAAATGTACTTGTTGGCAGTAATGTTTGCACCCTCATTGCTTTGCAAAGACAGAAGAAGAAAATGCAGAGTTTAGAATAATTTCAGTTTAGAATGATTTCGGTTTAGAATGATTCCATATCCAGCTCCATTCAGATCCCCATTCAGGTCCTTGCATTCCAAATCCACACTCACCTAGAATTTCTAGAGGAGCATTTGTGAATAGGGATGACCCAGTTTTAGAAGGTCTCTTCTGGAAAACGATTGAGTGGGATTTCATTCCTTCAGTGCACCCCTAACATCACCAGTGTTAGCACTGAGCATTGCTTACTCAATCCCTTTAATGTGGGTTAACCTACATTGTAGAATTACTGTAGTTTGACACTATTTTAACTGTAGTTGCTCAATGATATAAAATCCTGGGAGTTGTAGTTTAGTGAAGCACCAGTCCTCTTTGGCAGAGAAGGCTAAAGACCTTGTAAAACGACAACTCCTGTGATTCCATAGCATTGAGCTGTGGCAGTTAACACTCATGAATTCCACAGTGTAGATGCACCATACGACTCATATGCACCATGGGCCAGAAAGACTGAGCAAGGCAAGTGAAAGCTGTGTTGTATCTATTCCTCACAGTTGAAAGGAGCAGATGAATTGGAGGAAAACCAGAGGAGGAGATGAAAAAGGGTGTCAGAGTTGACTTCCTTGTATGAGGTGGTCTGTTGTTGGACTCTCAGAATGCCAAGCACTGTCAGTGAGAAATTACTTTAAAGTTGGTTTCGCTACAGTTTCATGTGGATTTACCAGTATCATGTGGATTTACCAGTACCTGTTAGGTTTTTTTAAATGTCAGGAATGACTTAAGAAACCGCAAGTCACTTCTGGTGTGAGAAAATTGGTTGTCTGCGAGGACGATACCCAGGGGACACCTGGATGGTTTTAAAAAAATGTTTTATCATACTTGTGGGAGGCTTCTCTCATGTCCCCACATGGGGAGCTGGAGCTGACAGAGTGATCTCATCTGCACTCTCCCTGGATTCAAACCTCCAGCCTGTCAGTCTTCAATCCTGCCGGCACAAGGGTTTAACGCACTGAATCACTGGGGGCTCCTACCTGTTAATGTCTTATATTTGGATGATAAGTAATCTGATTGTTTTAAAAGTATGTGGGGTGGAAACAAAATTGACAAGCTCATTTTTCTAATTGCAATGACATTCTTTTCTGGATTCTATGACAAATTAATTTCAGCAGGTTTTTCCTTTATAGGAGAACCTGTCTCTGTGGGAGCTACATCCTCAGACTTTGTGTGGATATATCTTAAAATGTGGCTAATGGTGAACCATACTAAAATGAAGGAATTTTGATCCAAGAATATCATAGAGTCACGCTTAAAGTCTTAAAATGCCTAAAGAGGACATACTTTGATGGATATGTATAAATGAAACAGCAGATACCATTCCTCTAGATTAGCAAGGAAACTCTCCTTCATCCTTCCCCTCTTCCTTTCTGCCTTCTTTTCTTCCACTTCTGTCTCTTGGCCTAAATCCAATTTTTACTCACTCCACAGTAAACCTAGTGAATCAAAAGCTCGACTGGCAAGTCAATATTTGTGGAAATCCCATTGATGCAGTGGGTCTACTCTAGAGGCACTTGCACATAGATTTATGTCTCAACACATTTTTCCTTCCCCCTTCTGTTTTAAAGGTCAGATTCCTTTATCTCCCCATAAATCACATAGAAAGGAATGCCTGCCCCTTTTCCAGGATGAGGTGGATATTAGCCACTTGGGGGTTTTCAGGCTGTTGTACACTATTTATTAAATACCCTCCATTGACTGGGCTCCAGAGGCAGCTGCAGGCAGTCTCTTGGTGCTTTATGTGCCCACATCACAATCCCTGTGAGAAACGCAAACGCCAAATGAGGGAGACTGGGTATAGATGCAGGGATTTGTTATTCTAAGGAAAATGTTTCCAAATACCAAATTAATTGGGGGGAAACCTCACCACAAGGGGTAAGCCAGAATGAAAAGACATTGGATGTTGAGGGTGAGAGGGAAATAAGTAAAACTTAGGGCTTTGAAATTGGATCAGTCTATTTTAACAATCCTCAAATGGATAATTACATTTCTTCCAATAGTAAAACGACTAAAGGGACTGCGTTTACCCAATGCTCTTTATTCTATCACCCCCATATACATATAATGTGTGGGTGAATTTATGAAACACAGGATTACACTTTTGCAAAAATATTTTCAGCATATATGTGTGTGCGTGTGTGTGTGTGTGTGTGCATGTGTGTGTGTATAGATCAGGGGTGGGCATCTTGCGGCCCGGGGGCCGGATGCGGCCTGGCAGCCGATGCTGACTGGCCCCTGGCTCCCTCAAGGCTTCCTCTTGAAGAGAGGGAGGCCAGGAGCAAGAGCATGCCTTTGCCGTCCTCCTCCTGGCTTCACTTCCTGCTCGCGCACTCCCCCCTCCCTCTTGCCTCGGGCTGTTTGCCTTCTTCTGTTTGCTGTCTTCCCTCTCTGTTACCTTCCTTCTTTCCTTCCCTCCCTCCCTCTCTTTTTCCCTCTCTCTTTTCCCCTTTCATTCCTTCTCCCTTCCACAGGAACGCAGCAAGGGAGAGGGGGCGTGGCTGGAGTGCGTGGGGGACGGGGCTTCCATTCTCTCCCCTGCTTCCTCCTCCGTGGCTTCCAAGCCTTCTCTTCTGCCCCGCTCTCTCTCCCCCTCCCTTCTCCTGCCTCTTTGGGCATATTCAATATTTGTGCCAAGTTTGGGCCTGACCCACAGTGCTCTCTGGAAGTAGGTGAACTACAAAAGGTAAATGCAGAGCAAACCTTTTCAGTACTTTCTGTTGGTCTCATGAAAGTTCAGTGTGCCAAGTTTGGTTCAATATGGCTGAATGGCCATCTGTGAGGTGTGCCTTGATTGTGTTTTTCCCTTATGGCAGGAGTAGGTTGGATTGGATGGCCCTTGGAGGTCTCATCCTATTCTAGGAACCCATTGTTATTATTATTAATATTATTATTATTATCAGAGGATGAATGGCCATCTGTAAGGAATGCTTTGATTGTGTTTTTCCCTTATGGCAGAAGAAGGTTGGACTGGATGGCCTTGGAGGTCTCCACTTTAACAACCTGTTGTTGTTGTTGTTGTTATTAGCAGAGGCTGAATTAATATTATGCCTTAATATTAAGGGTTATAGGCCCATGTGGAAAGTGCCTGTGATGTCTGATTTCCTTTCCACACCTCTGAATAAAATCCCATGTTCTCTGCTTTGATCCAGATTATATGAATGTGGATTCTCAGATAACCCAGTTCAAAGCAGATATTGTGGGATTTTCTGCCTTCATATTATAAGCCTGTGTGGAAGGGCCCTGGCAGAAGGAGGTTGGACTGGATGGCCCTTGGAGGTCTCCTCCTTCTCTAGGAATCAGTTGCTGTTGTTGTTATTATTTTTATTAGCAGAGGCTGAATGAATATTATTATTATCATCATTATTATTATGAATAAATTCAGGGGCTTATTACATTCACATTTAGTTGAATTCAGTCTTAAAATATATTATAATGCTCTCACTGAAATAAACTTCCAAATATTTTGCTTTTATGGCTCTCTGAGTCAAAAAGGTTCTTGACCCCTGATATAATGAATCACAAATTATACAAATGTTCACATTTTGTTAACCATTGTTTTATAAAATTTTAGTGAATACATGTCATTTTTCCTATGACAACCTCTCTTATGTGGCCCCTTGGAAAAAAATAATTGCCCACCCCTGGTATAGATAGATAGATAGATAGTAGGCATGATAACAAATCGAAAAATGGCGATTCTAAAATCAAATGGGGGGGGGGGGATTTTTTGATTAGTATATTAAAGACTTACAAAAAAATTTGCAAAAAGTTCTAAAATGTAACTTAAGTATTAACGAAATTCTAAATTGGTTCTAAAGTAGGAAAAGCAGGGAAACAGTTAAAAATCAAGGGGGGGAACATTCCCCTTCACCTCTGCAGTGCAATTAAGTGGAGCTGTACATGTATAACATAAATATAAGAGGTAGTAGCTACTAGCTCTCAGGACAATTGTGAAAGTGAAGTACGATCCCCCTTATTATTTCCCCTTTCCTCCTTTCTTCCTTCTCTACCCTCTTCTTTCATTCCTTCCTTTGCTCTTTGGTTCCCCATCCCTTCTTTTCTCTTTCCTTCCTTCCCTCCCCCCTTCTCTACTTCTTCCTTTGTCTCCTTCCTTCCTTTGTTCACGTTTTATTTCCCTAATAGCAATTAAACAGAAAGATATATGTATAATATATAGACTTTCTGCTGTGCTTTCTGCAACCGAACTTGCCTATCTCAGATTGGCCTCTTTAGTCATCAGCGCGCTTGTAAAAAGTGTGGGATGAGTCCTTCCTGAATCTTCGTTCGTGAAGTAATGCCGAGAGAGAGATATGTATTAATGCAGTGGTTCCTCATGTTGTGGTGACCCCCATCCATATTTTCGTTGCTACTTCATAATTTTGTTACTCTTATGAATTCTAATGCAAATATCTAATATGCAGGATGTATTTTCATTGTTACAAATTGACAAAAGTTAAAGCATAGGGATTAATCACAAAAACAATATGTTTGGGGGAGGATGGACAACGGATGATGGGATTTGCAGTACCTTCGACGAATTCAGCTCTGACTTCCACAGCTGAGACCCCATGAATGACAGACCTGGACCAAACTTGGCACACAGAACCCCATGACCCACAGAAAATACTGGAGGGGTTTGGGAGGAATTGACAGTGATTTAGGGAGATAACTCTGAACCCAAACAATCCTGGATCAGGACCAAACTTGGCATGAATACTCAATATGCCCAAATGTGAACGCAGATGGAGTTTGGGGAAAATAGACCTTGACATTTGGGAGTTGTAGTTGCTGGGATTTATAGTTCACCTTCAATCAAAGAGCATTCTGAACTCCACCAATGACAGAATTGGGCCAAACTGGAATCCGGGCGAGGGCGGGGGGGAGAGGAGGGGCGAAGGAGCAGGCAATCAGCTGATTGCCTCTCCTTCGCCCCTCTTTCTCCCCCGCGCCGGCGCCCATGCTCACCCCCTTGCCTCTCTCTAGCCCGATGCATGGATCGAGGCTAGAGAGAGGCAGAGAGGGGGGGGCCTTTCTCCTCTCTCGCCAGCCTGTCATTGGCGAGAGAGGAGGAGGAGGCCCTCGCTCACCCCCTCGCCTCTCTCTAGCCCCGATCCTGAGGGAGCGAGGGCCCAAGTTTGCCCAGGCTGAGAGGAAAAGGAAGAGGCCTGAGGCTGTGAGGAATGGTGGGAGTTGAAGTCCAAAACACGTACCTGGAGGGCTGAAGCTGGCCCCTGCGATGGGGCATGGCAGAGCAACGGGGAAGAGAAGGAGGGGGAAGCGTGGAGGCCTACACTTTCCAGGATGCATTGCCTACCTAGCAGCAGCGTCACTTCCTGTTCCCCATAGACATGCGGGAAAATGGAGAAGCTGAATGAAGGCGGGCCGGAAATGAGGGGGAGAAGACAGGGAGAAGTGAGTAGTACAATAATTAATTAATTAATACTTAAGAATTTCTTACGATCATAACGCAAATTGTTGGCCTCAAGGACCGTAAAAGGAAGTCTACTTCCTGGTTCGCGGCAGCGATACGTAAAATCTCAAAAGTCCCATTACATACGAATCTCTTACGAATCCTTTTAATTTCCGTTTCATTTTTCTCATGCCTAATAGATAGATACTGATAGATATGTAGGGAATGAGAAAGACAGACAGACAGAGACAGAGGGGTGGAAAGGGAGAGAGGCAATAGGAGAAATCCCTTATAAAATATATACTATCCAAGTGATAACATTCATTTTAAGTTCATTTACTTTTCCAAATTGTCCAATTGAATGGTGTTAATTTATTCAGACCCAACAATATCTCATTAATTTATTTATTCAAAATTAATGCAATTACAGTCAGACTTCCACATATGCTGGGATTAGTGGTGCAGGATACCCACAAAAGTGGATAAATATAAAAGTAAAAAGCTGCTTTTTTAATTTGAGAGAACATCTCTAGAGTCTAAGTCTTCCAGTACCACTTTATGGTCAACTTCCAGAATATGTTTATTTATTTTATTTATTTATTTATTCGATTTAATAGACCGCTCTCTCTGGAGCCCAGAGCGGTTTACAGCATAAAACCAGATAAAAACACATAAAAACAGCATATAAAACCAATTAAACCCCGCTCCCCACAATAAAACCCCGGCAGACGACAATAATGCAGGCAGCAAGATGCGGCAGGATGGCAGGTTATAGCAGGCATCAGTCAGAGCCAAATGCCTGCCTAAATAGCCAAGTCTTTACGGACTTGCGAAATGCCATCAAGCCCTGTAGAACTCGCGTCTCCTCAGGCAGCGAGTTCCAGAGGCTCGGCGCGGCCACTGTGAACGCCCTCTGCCGCGTACTCAATAGCCTGTAGGTCTTGATACTAGGCACCTCCAGTCTCTGTCTGTCTCATTCCCTACATATCTATCAGTATCCATCCATCCATCTATCTATCTATCTATCTATCTATGTTGTCTATAAGGTTGCAGTGGAGGACCTAGAGATTCCTAGAGAAATCATATAAATCAAATCTGAGAATAATTATATCCTCAAGAGTTAAAATCACAAATGTGGAAGACTGATGGATGTGTAACACCAGAATTGCAAGTACACACTGTTGCATTGTCTTCTATTGCTGGGGAAAATGACGGGAAAAGGAAGAGGGCGAGATAGATGGATTGTATCCTTGAAGTGACTGGCTTGACTCTGAAGGACCTGGGGGTGGCCATGGCCAACAGGGAACTCTGCTGTGGGCTGGTACATGAGGTCATGAAGTGTTAGAAGTGACTGAATGAATAAACAACAAAATAAAAACTAGATACCTGAAGAATATTGATAAATTATTTTTTTAAATCCCCATGTGGAGCATTATGGATCGGAATCCCATTGGTGTCTTATGCATGCATGAAGTTTTCCTAAGGAAGAGATTAGGCAACCTCTATATCAGGGCTGCCCAACTGGCGGCCCGGGGGCCATATACGGCCCCCAGCCCCTTCCCTATGGCCCCCTAAGCTTTTTAATAAAAAATAAAAATTGAAAAATAAAATAAAGAATAAATGTTTTTTTAAAAACTACTTCCGGGTTCGGAGCAAGTATCGTGAGAATACGCAATCCACACGGGATTTCGCTGTCAATGCGAGATCACGCCGGCGTTGACAGCAAAATCCCGTGTGGATTGCGTATTCTCGCGATACTCTTCGGCTACTCTACTACTGGATCGCTGAGGCCCACAGATGCGATTAGGACCTTCTTCGACTCAGTCGGTCGTCGCCTCTCTCGTCGTTCAGGTACTCCTGGATCCTGCGCGTTTGGAAAAGGTAGGCCGAAGCAGGGGGCTCCTCAGGAGGCTCCTCATTCCCTCCCCCCATCTCCCCTCATGTATTAAATATAAAATTAAATATATTTAAAGATACATTAAAATAATGGGGGAGGGGAGGATGGAATTAAATATATGTAAATATATTTAATATTAAATAAAAAATAAGGGGAGAGGAGAGGATGGAATTAAATATATTTAATATTAAATAAAAAATAAGGGGGGAGGGGAGGATGGAATTAAATATATTTAATATTAAATAAAAATATTTTAATATTTTATCCCTGCATTTTATCTCAGTAAAAGATTATATTGAACTGTATGCATGCCCCTTTTGAATTCCCACCCTGCATTTACTGTTAGTAAAAGATTATATTTGACTGTTAGTAAAAGATTATATTTGACTGTATGCATGCCCCTTTTGAATTCCCACCCTGCATTTAATGTTAGTAAAAGATTATATTTGACTGTATGCATGCCCCTTGTAAAGCAGGCTGATCGGCCTCAGTGTTCCCATTAAAATTCTGTTATAATCATTCAGTTCCATTATTTTATTTATTTATTTTATAATTAATAATGCAACTAGGAATTGTAAGTAAATTGGAGCTGGGGGAGGGTCGGGGGTGGAGCCAGGGGGAGGGGCGGAGCCAGGAAGGGGGTGGAGCTGGGGCGGAGCCAGGGCGGGGCAGGGGGCAGACCCTTTGCCCCCCCAGGTCATCAGTGACCGGAATTCAGGCCCCTGGTCCGATAGAAGTTGAACAGCCCTGCTCTATATCTGTTGCCCCCTTGGGCCCCTTGGCACTTGACCTCCCTGGACAACAAACAAGGCAGCTGAGGTACAACAAGCTTTATTGATTATAAGGAAGCAGGGTAAGTATATAGTCCAGGAAGCCTTTAATATGTAGCCTCTGGATAGCAGCAAATACTGGATTCAGCAAGGCTTGAGTATCCACAACGGCAGGATCTCAAGCGGAGGATTTTCAGGAACAAATGCGGGATGCGATAGATAGTCTCTGAGCCCCCAACCGGCGCAAGAAGGTTGGCGGCTTTAGGTACTGCAGGCAAAGTCGATGCAAAAGCAACACAGCTTCCCTGCAGGGCTCGACGATGAACAGGAACAAGGCTAGATGATGGAACGAGGCAGCCGAGGAAGGCTGGCTGGCTGGATCTTAGTAGCTGGCCGAAAGGCCCGGTTCACATTGACATCATGGCAATAGCGGTCGTTGGTACGAGATGCTGACTTGCAGGATCTCACAGCCTTTATAGGATTCCTGACCGTAGGGCCCAGTGCGTCGAAATATCAAAATGTAGAGCTGTGTTGATTTGAACAGCTATATTCAGTTTGTAGAAGCAGAGTTCAACATGCTATGCCATTGAGTGAGAATCCCCCCCAGTTATAGAAATTAGGAAACTTTCGCAGGGGACATCACAACAGTTGTGTGTTGATCAGTCTTCTCAGGCTAAACTCATTGTACAGAGTCATATAGATTTGGAAACTGGTCAGAAGACTTTTATGTGAACATTTGAGCTGATAAGGCAATGCTTACTCTGAATCAATGGACTGATTCTGACAATGAATCAACCATGCATAGGCTTCAAGGGGAAAGATGACCTTCCAGCTTCTTCAGAATGGCAGGAGTTTCAATTCCAGTATCTGTCAGTATCTAGAAATGGCCCCAAAGTACTGATTGTATATGAGTCTCCTGCTTTGAAAGCATCCTCTATGCCCAAAAAGAGATGTATGTATGAATATATACTGTTGGTCAATTACTCTGAGTTTTAGGAATGCATAAAAGGATGAATGAGATATCCTGATTTTGGCCAGCTAATGGATACTCATACTCAGTTCTGGACTTCAACTGGCTTTGTCTATAAAATCTGGCATATATCAAAACCTCACATTTTGTGTGCACTGGCTTTACAACATTTATGTAGCAAAGGTTTGAGTACATCTGCTGAGTGCTGGCACTATATTTCACCTCCTGAATCTCTTAAACATGTGCCTTGGTTATGCCCATTGGTTACTTTCCTTTGGGGAAACGTTATCTGTTAAGGCACTTTTGTTTTACAGCAACCTTTGAATTTTGTAGACTTAACATGTACTCTATTGGGCCACATCTTGAACATTAATTCCGGTCAGTGGAAATGGCTTCATTGTGCGCTTTTACTGGCTAAAAGATATATTTTACAGCTTTGGAAAGACAAACACTCTCCCTCAATGGGTTACCTAATGGATACCAAATCTCATAACGCTTTCAGCCTTTGAATATATGGCATATAGACATCAAATTTGTATACTCATCTGGATGTTTTGTTCTCTTTGCATGAAATAGTCTTGCATCATCCACACTGCTCAGAGAGCGTTTGTTTTGGCTACGTCAGATTGCGAGTCCTGCGGGCTCCCCAAGGCCGCGGGGATCCATATCTGACAAAATAGTTTCTCAACCAAGTTTTTATTTCCCTTAATTTCATTAACAGGCTTGCTTTCACTTAAAAATGATGTAAACTGTTGGGGTGTTTATTCTTTATTTTAAAACAGCAAAAGTAAACAATTTGTTATGTATAAGGTAGAAAAATGTTAAACTATATGGAAACCACTGAAAAGAGGGCATTTTTTTTAAAAAAATCTCTTATATATGTATGTTGGTGTTTTCAGATGTATGTTTAGTCATGGTAGAACTGTATATTACGATTTGGCCGAAAAGGATGCCGGTACAAGCACTTTGCTTCAAAAAGTACAAGTATAAACATACAGATAAATGCAAGACATATTATACAGTTTGACATCCATTTAAACCTCCCGCTCCCTTCTCTGATTGGCCAGAAAAGAGACTGGCTAAGATCCATACTGGGATTGGCTGACAGCTCTGGTGATGTCATAGCTTCAGGTGGGGATTCCCTTGGTGAGGAGAATGGCGGGTGGAGATTGGTCATGGTGAAGAATCAATCAGCTGCAACGCCACCCCCTGTGAGTGTGCGGTTTGGTAGAGAACAATACTAATTATATGTTGAAGAGTTTTTGATTAGCTCAGCTGTCCAGTTCCATGTTAAACAAAGATATGGAGCTCAGGAAACAAAAGTGTGAGAGTCAGGGGACAAAAGGTACTGATCCCGGGCAATCAAGGACTCAGCTATCAATAAAAGAATTATAAATGCACACTCTAAGCCCCTGTTTCCACAAGGGAGCAGCAAGCTCTCAGCCTCACGTGAATTATACAAACATTTGGCCTATCTAGCTGGCAAGGGAAATTGCCTATCTGCATATATACACAATGAACTTGACGATTATCTCGCTTGGGAAATAGCCAGAGGGATTTGCACAATCTTTTTATTCTCAGGAGATTATTTCATCAGGGTCATGAAGGGGGTGGCTGTTTCTGGGCTATATTTTGATATATTTCTACAAAGCAGTTTAGAAACATTTTATATAAGAAATAGATACCGTACACAGTTGAAAGATACAAGTTACACAAACATTGTAAAGTAGATGTAATTCCATGAAATGCCAAGCAAAGAAGATGATTCCACGCAATTTCCCCCCATTGAGGGATAAAGTTCTAAGTTTCTTCTTGATGAAATTGATGAAATCAATGAACAATTTGTGGATGTTTTCACAGAAAGCAACCATTCAGGGGAAATTTTGGGTCAGGGCTAAGATTTACAACAGAAATTCCCCCGTTTGATATTGGGTGGATAGATGAAAGTATGCACCCAGTGCTTGGAAGTAACTAGTTATTTGTAGGGTGATCACATCTTTATAATAAAGTGTTTGAGATCTGGGCATTATGACATATTTATTTACATCATTTATATTCCACCCTTCTCACCCAGCAAGGGACTCAGGGCGGATTACAATGTACATATACAGGCAAACATTCAATGCCATAGACACACAACATATATAGACAGACACTCAGAGGCAATTTAACATTCCAGCTTCTGGCCACCAGGGGGAGCTGTCGCATTCCTTCATTCTTTTGTTTACTTCCTGGAGATTTTATGGCCTTGTAAATCAGTTAAATTAGCATTCCCACAAAGTGGTACCTAAATTTTCCTACTTGACAGATGCAACTATCTTTTGGGTTGCAAAGGTCGATAATGAGCTCTCAATTTGGTTGAGAGCTCACCCGACCCGGGCAGGCTTCGAACTCATGGTCAGTAGAGATCTTATACAGCTGACTCCCAGCCAGCTGCGCCACGGTCTTGATGGGTTTGGGATTTATGCATACTACAACTCCATGCAGTCACCACTTTCTTATGGTGGACCTTTGCTGTTTTCAAATTGTTCTCAATCTAATGGATGATTGCCTGAGCAACCACGTAAATGGAGTCACTTAGAGTTCAGCTAAGAGGGCAGACAGTTTTTAAACACTTTATTTTGGTGTCAAAAGGTAAGGATTCTTTGGGGGGAAGGGGGGGGAGAGCAGTCACAAATAGAGGAATTGCCCTTATTTGAAATGACCTCCATTTACTCTGTCTCATCAATTGAGGCATCACAACTGTGATGTCTTTCCTATCCGGTTCTTTCAGGTTTGAGAGACTTGCATTTGTTGAGGATTGTTAATAATCCAGGAGAGTGAGGTGGTCTTTGTTAAGTCTTCTGAATGGGGCAGAAGTAGGCTTCTGCCCTTGCAGATAAGGATGGTGTAATCTAGGGGTCTGTGAAAAGAAGATAAAGGACAGACTGCAGAGTTTGAATGAGATAAAAAAGGAAAGTGAAGAGTCACAGTTTGGAGTTCTGAAAGCCAACAGCATATAGGGTTTTTACTTGAAAGCCTTAAATTATGGTAGTGCATTTGGACAGAGCCTGGGATAATTATATTTTAGACTACAACTCCCAGAGTTCCAAATCACAGCATTTATTACCAACTGAAGAATTTGGGGAGATGCAATACAAAAATAACTTTTCCAAGTTCTTCTGTTGTACCTTCATCTGTGCTCAGGCTGTATGCATCTAGGCAACAAGAGGATAGGAGATTTATGAAACTGAATGGAGAGCAATAAAGCATTCTTATCAAATATAAAGAAGGCTAATATACTGAACTTACAAACAGAAGGTGTATAAATAGCACCAGTTCAATTCAGTTTGGGTGTGGGGCAGATGGTATATACTGTAGATGAAATCAGCACCCCAGCAAAATGTTACACTGATTTGCTGAGGAAAAATGTAGTTATTTATTTATTTATTTATTTATTTACGATATTTCTATCCCGCCTTTCTTGAATCCAAAGGTGACTCAAGGCAGTTTACAACCAGGCAGCCATTTGACGCTTTAACAATATACACTTAAAACCACATTTAAAACAGAATTGAAAAGTACACGCAATAAGACCTTTAAAAAAACATTTTAATCAATATATAAAACCAATACATTAACTGTTAGCCTCGTTGTCCAGCAACATCATCTGAGCCATTCCAATATTCAATTTCCCAGAATTCTGTGTTTGTCTATTGCACTAGATTTCAAAGGCTTGCTCAAATTGCAACATTTTCACATTTTAACATAAGGTCAAGAGAGAGGGAGCTGATCTAATTTCCCTGGGGAGGGACTGCCACAGCCGAGGGGCCACTACTGAGAAGGCCCTGTCTCTTATTCCCACTAGTTGCACTTGCAAATAAGGTGAGACTGAGAGCAGGGCTTCCCCAGACAATCTTAGATGGTTCATAGGGAGAGATATGTTCAGACAGGTAAGCTGGGCCAGAATCATTTAGGGCCTTATAGGCTAAAGCCAGCACTTGGGGGACATATAGGCGCATGTAGTGGGAGTAGCTTATTGTTGTGTGCATTCACCTTGATTCTGCCATGGAGACCTGACACCAAACTTGTCACAGGAGTTTGTTCACAAGATTTGTCCAGGGAGGGTGTGGTGCAATTGGCTTCCTCTGAAACTGAGAGTGACATTCAGTCCGCTGGTCACAACGCTAGCGTTGTTATCCTTTTTACCAAATAAACAATGCAAGTTTACTGTAGAAAACTCCTAAATTGTCTTTGTTGTCCAAAATTAGAAACGGACAAGAACTGGAAATCTGAACAGCAGCTTTCTATCCAAAAATGACAACTAAAATAATGGAGAATGGCATCAAATGAGGGAAAATGACAAATCGGTCTGTTAACCCCCCCCTCCCCCAAATCATGCCCTAGGACATGACACATTTTATGGCATATGGCTTAAATTTATCATATGTGGTAACTATAACAAAGATGTTTTCATCTCTTCTATAAGCTCATGGCTATTTATATAAATCTGTGAAACCATGACAACCATGTAGTAGTTTGGGTGTTGAACTCTCTGGAAATCAGAATTCAAATCTGGTAAGAACTGTTTGACAGTGGAATATGCTATCTCCTTCGCTAAACGTTTACAAGCAGAGAATGAATGGCCATCTGACAGGAGGGCTTTGGTTGTATAGTCCTACATTGAGGAAGGTTGTACTGGATGGCCCTTGTGGCCTCTTCCAGCTCTATGATCCCACATCTCCCAAGCCTGCCCTGAGTTTTGATGACAGAATGGGTTTTACTAGATTATGAAAAAACATTTGGGCATATTTCCTGGTGTGTTTGGAAGCTTACTTATGGATTATATGTAGGTGAACTTCTTCTTTGCTTGTTCTTTCGACTCACATCTTTGGGGCTTTTAAAATCATGTCTGAAGCGACTTGAGATAACTGCAAGTTGCTTCTGGTGTGAAAGAATTGGCTGTCTGCAGGACATTGCCCAAGGGATGCCCAGATGTGTTACAATCCTGTGGGAGGCTTCTTTCATTTCCTCACATGGGAAGCTGGAGCTGACAGACAAGAGCTCACTCCAACTTGTGGATTTAATCCCTTGTGCCAGTGGTTCAGCTGGCACAAGGGTTTAACCCATTGCACCACCATGGCTCCATGGGCTGAAGAACTTAGAAAAGCTTGTACTCCAAAAAGGACTTTTTCTTCTGGATTCCATTCCCCATTTTACCTGGAGGCGGAACATTCCTCATATGAGGCTTACGTTCTTCCATTGAGACAGAAGCTTTCCCCAAGGGACCTGGTTCCATGCTATCACCTTTTATCTTTTTATGTTAAAAAGGGTCCTTCATTCTTGGTGAATGATCAAATAACCAGATTAGCCCATTTAAACAGATTGGAAACATTCCCAGAATTGTGCTGTTTAGCCTTCAGGGAATGTAAAGTACAATGCTTCTCCCCCTTTCTCCTCCCCTTTTTCCACTCTATTTTCTTCTTTTTCCATTTTTGTTTTTTTAAAGAGCAGCTTTTCCTCATTTAGGGCTCGAATGTGTGGTGATGAATACTAAACACCAAACTGCTTACAGAGTCTAAGGCAAATTGGAATCTCGATGAAAAGGAATTGGAGTGGTTTGTAATGTGAACATTGCCTGCATGAATATATAGGTTTGTTTGCATTGGTTTTCTAGCTGTTGTTCTCAAAAAGGCCTCCAAAAAGAATAAACAACTTTATCGTCCCTTTAGCAGCCAAGGTCCTCTCAGAGGAGTTTTCCCGAGTGCCAAGAATCCCGCACATTACTCAGTTTTGCTTCTGTATGCCTGTCTGGCCAGACATTTCCCCCAGTCAATTCCCATAGTCAATAAAAAGTGTCCAACTATTTCAGTTCATTTGCAAAAGCACTCTGATTATGTTCTGGTCTTAGTTACATTCAGCCCTCTGTATCCATGGATTCAACTATCCTTGGCCTGAAAGTATTTCCCTGCCCCCAAATTCCAAAAAGCAAACTGTGAGTTTTCCTTTTTATATAAGGAACACAATTCATCCATGCAATTGTATATAATGGAACTTGAGCATCCATGGATTTTGGTATCCACAGGGTCTCTTGGTATCAAAAAACACAGGGGATACCCAGTGTCCACTGTACTTTGATGGATCATACCATGGCCTGCCTGGTTTACCTAGGGCAGTGGTTCCCAACCTTTTTTTGGGACCAAGGACCACTTGACCAGGGACCACTTGACCAGGGGCCACTTTGACCAGGGACCACTCTCTAACATTAGTACTCAAAGGGTTATAAATCAGTTTTTGGTCAACTTTAGATTCAATTTGGTTATTTGAGGTCCTGATTCAGAAAATTGATTGGATAGACCACGTCAGCTATAATTTATGATACAGAAAACATCCCATTCAGTAGTCACCATCTGCTCGCCCATAGAAAACCATATTTAATAATCTAAAGCTGATGTGGTAATAGTAATCTTTCATGGGTAGGCAGCCCCTCCCACCCCAACATTCCTGTTGCCTTGGCACTATAAGAGGATTTTGTGAGAGCAGTCACTTTTGTTGCTGTGTGATTTCAAGGCAACAGTGTAGCAATGATGAGGCCACAGACCATATTTTGTTCTTGCGAACCACTAGTGGTCCATGGACCATAGGTAGGGAACCACTGACCTAGGAGCATAGCTCCAGAGGTGGCAAAGTGTAGCCACCTAAACAGGAATTCTGCCCTCTAATCCATTTTTCCTTCAAGCTTCAAATTTCTAGGACTGCAATACTTTAAAACTTCAGTTGACTGCCTGCAACTACAGTTTAGACCAGGGCTTCTTAAACCTCTTCTACTTGCGACCCCTTTTCACCTGATAATTTTTATGTAGCTCTGGGTATATTGGCATATAAAATAGGTAGACAAATTAAACATGTACTGATAATACATCATAAAGAGATTTATTTTTAAACAATTCTTTGGTTCACATTTTTTAATGAAAGATGAAAGCAAATGTGCATACTAATAAGATGGGCATGCTTGTTTTATTTTTGCATTAAGAATGGACTCTTGACTGAATATTTGATCCTGCAGGACATAGAGCATCTTCAATATTTTCATGTCATGCTGGAATGCTTGCTTTGCAGCCTCAAGTGGCAGCTGATAGCATTTGCTGCAGGTTGTTACAAAGAGATTCTTGTAAATGTCTAAAACAGCCACTAGGTGGCAAGCTAGACACATTTTTCATAACCCCCAAATTTAGTCAAGAGATCCCAAACGGTCTCAACCCACAATTGAAGAAGCTATGGTTTAGACATGGAAAGAAAGGCAAAATTTCCAGTGGAATGAAACCCAGCAAAGATATGTTTTTGAGGCATGAATTAGACCAAAGGAATAGGGCTTTAGTAGCTGTAGAAGGAGGGAGGGAATGCCAGTGTATTTTCTTGCTTCTTGGCTGGGGGTTGGATTGGATGCCCCATGAGATCTCTTCCAAATCAATGATTCTATGATTCTGTGCATGTCCATCAGACTAAAAGAGACATATGCAAGCAAAGGTTAACTTATGTCTGCTTGCTAGTGTTTGCTTTTTGGGAAATTAATGAAATTAATGATGGAAAATAGATCCACCACCTATAAAACCATCTGCTGTCACTCAAAGTATTGCCATTTTATTTATCAGTATGTACAGAGGTTGTCTTTGCTGCCATTGCTGAGACCACCAATCCCCTCTTCTTCACATCTTCCTTAGGTGTCACAATGTTCCAATCTCTGTAACACCAATTTATTTGTAAGTTGAACCATTGGAAAGCAAAGCTATCTCAGCCACCCACGTGGACAACCGGATTTTGGAGCATTTCAGATTGCCAAGATACTCAACCTGTATTTCAAATATTATAAATCTCCTTGTAGTAAACCACCCCTTGGCAAAACAGATAAATGCTTTAAATCAATCGACCCACAAATGATAACTACCTCCCTCAAGTCAGAATAACTGCTCTTTCTCTTTTCTATCAAAACAGAGGAATCGTTTGGCTTGCCTCCAGTTCATAGCAAAATCTCAGCAGAAGCGGCAGAACTCCCTGAAATATGCATCTTGCAGTTTTGATTACAGCGACGATGATGACAAGATATTTCTCGGAGCCAATTTGCCAAGCTTCAAAGGCAAAAATGGATCCAGCAGTGACTGGGGTTTCATCAGATGGAGAAACTGTAAAATAAAAATTATACCCTGACATGCTTCTAATAAAGTTCCCTGCGCTCCCTCCTCCACGAGCGGCATCCCTCTCTGAGCTTTGCGAAGGATGGTTTAATTGCCTTTGTTCGTACATTAGAGGAGCTGATTGCCGGGCTTCTATTTAGATTGATTGTTCTCCTGCTCTTATTAACGAGTGGCAAGTTAATGGAGATGAACAGAAATGAAAAACGGGGGCCGGTTCTCATTTAGCATCCCCTG
This sequence comes from Anolis apletophallus, assembly GCA_030556195.1. Taxonomy (NCBI): domain Eukaryota; kingdom Metazoa; phylum Chordata; class Lepidosauria; order Squamata; family Anolidae; genus Anolis; species Anolis apletophallus. Next base: position 132,644,555 of record JARBWK010000007.1, read on the forward strand.
CACCGCTGGGTTTTGATTTGGGATACTTTATTTCTCATTTGTAGCCAATGACAATAAAGTGGCAATACTTTGAGGTGGTTAGGATTTGGCTAGGAAGTTGATAAAATGTCTTGTGACCTTTTCAGTTCAGGTCTAGTTCTCCTCCAAGATAGATCTTCATTGCTGCCTGACATTCCTTTGTACCTCCCCCTCCTCCTTTCCTGTTTTCATGTATAAAAAACTCACAGAGGGAAAGTACAAGAGGCGTTCATTAAAGATTTCCCCTGACCCACTTATTATTATTACAGGATGCTGAAGCTTCACATGTGTGATGATATAGGTTTCTGTAGGTTACGTGCCAATTTACAACTCAGAGCTGAGAACAGTCTTGATTTTACAGGTGCTGAAGTGGCATGAGATTTGGTAATGGATCCAGTGGAATACAGAGCGATCATCACGTTCCTTTACTTGAAAGGCTGCCCACCAAAGGACACGTTTGGTGAGATCAAAGAGGTTAACAGTGATGATTCTTCATTGTATGATATAGTCAAGAAATGGCACCATCCGTTCAAATGTGGCCAGACTTTGGTGGAAATAGCTCCAGTTCCAAGGCAACCCCACTCTGCTATTGATGAGCACACCATACAGCAAGTGGAGGCTGCCATTTTGGAAAATCACAGTACAGTGTTCCTTCTCTTATTGCAGGTGTTACGTTTCAGGACCACCCGTGAAAAGTGAAAATCCGCATTCTGAGGGTGAGACAGAAGTGAGGAGAGATTTAAAGGCACTGCACACCTTTTTTTGCTAGCTATAAGGAAGAGGCTAGAAGGCCATGATTTACATACTGCTTTGTATTTCCTCTCTCTCTCTTTTATGATTGGTGGCCTCTCTCCTGAGGAGAGGGTAAAACCCCCTTCCACACTCCATTGTAGCCAGGAGGCAAAAACCCGTGAAACAGCAAGTCCACAAAAAGTGAACCATGAAGTAGCAAGGAAACACTGTATAACCATTTGTCACCTAGCCCAAACGGTCAAGATTAGCATGATGTCCATGGAAAAAATCACCGAAGACCATCTTCACATACATAAGGTATATGCTCAATGGGTCCCCTGGCTACTCACACCTTTCCAGAAGCAGGAATCAGTCAAATGGTTTTTCGGGTTGTATGGCCATGTTCTAGAAGCATTCTTTCTAGACATTTCACCTGCATCTATGGCAGGCATCTGGGGATGCCTACCATAGATGCAGGCAAAACGTCAGAAGAGAATGCTTCTAGAACATGGCCATATAGCCTGGAAAACCTACAACAACCCAGTGATTCCGGCCATGAAAGCTTTCAACAATGAGTCGAATGCTCTCAGGCTGTAACAATGATGTGCCACGGAAACCCGGAGGACTTTTTCAACAGTCTGATCACTCAGTATGAAAGCTGGGTACATCACTATGATCCTGAGACTAAAGTCCAGTCAATGCAATGGAAGCATCATGACTCACAGCCTCCAAAGAAAGCACTTGCCCAACTCTCAGCCGGCAAGGTCATGCTCACAGTATTTTGGTACCAGCATGAAGTAGTATTGATGGATTTCCTAGCAAAGATGACCATGATCACTTGGGCATACTATGACTGCTGCAAACATTGCAGGAGACCATCAAAACCAAGAGACGTGGCATGCTCATCAAACGTGTCCACCTTCTGCAAGACAATGCACCAGTTCACAACTGTCATGTTGCCCAAATGGAAGCATGCTCCTGTGACTTTGAAATTCTAACACATCTCCCTTATTCACCCAACCTCACACCATCGGACTTCCACCTCTTTCCAACAATGAAGTTATTTTTGATGGGCAAGCATGTTTCAGGTGACGAGACTCTGATTTCCCAAGTCACAATGTGGCTTTTGGAGCAACCTGTCGACTTCTACAAGTGAGGTGTTTACAGTTGCTTAAAAAGATGGGAGAAGTGTGTGCCCCTAGGTAGCACCTATTGAAAGAAGCACTCACCACTGTACCAAGTTTCATTGCTCTCAGTCCACAGGAAGTGGGTCAGGGGAAATCTTTAATGAACCCAAGGGATATCTCAACCCAGGAGATCAGCAGTGTATCAATATGTGTCTCCCCGAAGGACTGGTTTCTATGGCCAAAGGGATTTGCTGAGATTGTTGCTAGATTCCCTGGACAGCTATATTCCTCCATAATTTTCTCAACAATAACTTTTATTTGTTTTATCAGTCTTTTGATACTCCAAAAATATCTCTTTCTTTCCCAAATGTTTCTCTATCAGAGATATAAAAGCCAAAACCTGATAAAGTCTTTCTCATGCAGGTTGCTGGGTAGGATGTGTGCTGCATATTTGATTCCTCAGTTACTCTACTAAATTAACAGAAACAAAGACCAATTAGCTCCCTATCAATAGCAGCTTGAGAACATAATAAAATAGACTAAAAGCCTGCCAAATCCTGCATTTTCCTCTACAATGGCCAACCAGATGCCTCCTGCAAATGGTATTGAGTGACAAACTGCCTCTGAGAGTAGTACAGTGATAATTTTGAATACAGAGATCCTCCTCTTTACAGCAATGCCCTCAAAGAGTCCAAAAATGCAGGAAGTGTATTAATCTATCAATATAAACAATTTCTTACCATTTTAATAATTCTATTTTGGTAATTGGTAAAACTCATTGCTCTTGCCAAATTACCCACTGAAGTTTTAGATTATAATGGGAAGGTAAGAGCTGCTTAAGCGTGGGATAGACTGCCTTGGATTCTAGTGGACTTTCCTTCTTTGGAGGTCTTGAGAAGCTGGATGACCATCTTTCAGGAGTGCTTTAACTGTGCATTCTTACATGGTAGACAATTCGGCAAAAGGGCCCTTGTGGCTCATATTTCCATGCTATGATTCTATTACAACAGGGGCCATGGTGCCATAATGGGTTAAACCTGTGTGCTGCTGAACTGCTGACCTGAAGGCTGGCAATTTGAATCCATGAGGCAAGGTGAGCTACTGTCTGTCAGCCCTTGCTCCTGCCAACCTAGCAGTTTGAAACCATGCAAATGTGAGTAGATAAATAGGTACTGCTTCGGTAGTGAAAAGCAAAGAGATGCTCCAAGCAATCTTGATGGCCATACAACCAGGGGGTGACAATGCAGGCTTCTTGAAAATGGAGAAAAGCACCTCCCAGAGCCAGAGATGAGCACCACTCCAGATACCGGAAATGAAAAGAGAAGCCTCTTCCTTTGTTTGTGTTTGTGTGCCTCAATGTGATTGCAAAGACATGGAATGCTTGCCTGTGTACATAAGAACATAAGAACATAAGAAGAGCCATGCTGAATCGGGCCTCAGCCCATCTAGTCCAGCATTCTGTGTCACACAGTGGCCCACTAGTTGTACACAGGGATCTCTAGCAGAAAGGAGGGCAAAACCCTCACCTGCTCCTGACTCCCCACAACCAGTACCCGGGGAAAATCCTGCCTGCCTCCATCAACACAGAGGTGGCACTTGGATGTCCATTTCAGTAACTACTGATTCCCTTGGTATCCATGAATCTGTCTAATCCTGCCTTGAAGCTGTCCAGGCTGACCGCTGTCACAACCTCCTCTGGAAGTGAGTTCCATAACCCAATGACCCTCTGGGTGAAGAAATAAATGCTGTAATCCACTCTGAGTCCCCTAGGGGAGAAGGGCAGAATATTATTTATTTATTTATTTCTCGCATTTATATCCCGTCACTTCTCAACCCCCGAAGGGGGAATCAGGACAGCATTACAATTAAGCCCTGTTAGAAGCTATTACAAAATTACAATAATAAAATTACATATGAAAGCATCACATCATAAACAAAATCTTCTAGCTGTCCCGTCGATCCACTCCTGTAGGTTATCATCAATGAGATCGAGAGACTTCTACACGGCTGCACCTTCCCTCTGGAACTCCATGCCGGATGAGGTTTGCGCTATCACTGACCTAGCCCCGTTTCGGAGAGCTTGTAAGACTTTATTGTTCAAACAAGCTTTTAACCTCACCGGTCCATGAAGTCTGACATAAGTTCAGAGTTAATTTGCGATTATTGTAGATGGTTGTTTCGGGATAGTTGCATTTTGTGCTTTTCTGCTTTCATGTTTTATGCTTTTTGTAGGATGTATTAAACTGTTATTGTAATGCTGTATGTGTACCATGTAAACCGCCCTGAGCCTGCCGGAAGGAGCGGTATATAAGAGTGAATAATATAAATAAATAAATAAATAAATAAATAAAACAATACAGAGTTAATACCATACAAATATAAAGTATATTATTATTATTATTTTACTTGACTTTTATGTCCTAACAGAGTATTATATTGAATAGCTTTTGTGTATGGTAACATGTCATTTTAAATAACTTTTCAATGTACAGTTGAAATCATTTCCCCACTTATGTTACATTGAAAACATTTAAAGGGTAGCAAGGTGGCAAGCAATTTGAGTGTACGTCAGAACTCTTGAACAACCTGTGACAAAACAGAGAAACCTTTAATAAAAACAAAAATTATTCAGGAAACGCAAAATATACATCTATAGAATAAAATGGAAAAGATTCATGGCTCGGGACAGTACTTCTTAGGTTCCTTCTACACTACCATATAAAATCCAGATTATCATCATCATCATCAGTTTCTCACTTGTTAAATGCCCTCCATAAAAATGCTCCAGGCGATTTACATAAAACAATTGCATTAAAAAATACACAATACCAAATAGACTGCATTAAACATTAAAAGCTCTGCTAAAAAGCCAGGTCTTGAGTGCCTGAGCAAAGGGACGCAAGTCACACATGGCCCTCAAGTGGGGAGGCAAGGAGTTCCACAAGACGGGGGCAGTGTAGACTCATATAATCCAGTTCAAAGCAGATATTGTGGATTATCTGCTTTGATAATCTGGATTATATGGCAGTGTAGAAGGGGGCTTAGAATATATAATATGGAAAACTGGCAATGGTTTGTTTCCAAGATGCTAAAAACTGGCACTAAATGTGTGCCCATTGTTTTTCTCCCTTGAAGTGGTAATCACTTTGAGTAGCTCTAGCTTTGGCTGTGTTATTGCTGCTGCTGCTGCTGATTTTCTTATCCACCCCTCCTCATGGTTCGAGGTGAGGTAGAACACTAATATCACTATTCCCATTTCTCTGGAAGTAACATCTACATTTTGTATACACAGACTGATAGATAATGTGCCAGTGTCTTCAATTTAAAATTATTCAGCCACAATATTTCCCCAGATATCCAAACTCTATTTGAATGAAAAACTTCTGCTAAAGGTTACCATAGACTCACCCCTGAGAATCTAAAATATCCTTGAGAGATACTCTCTCTGGGAATTCGTTAGGCAATCTAGGCCAGCACTGTGGTGACTTCTAGTGGAAATATACCATATAATTGCCTAGAAGTCCTAGAAAATTACTGAAGGGAACATATTTTGTCAAATGTTGGTAGGTACTGGGTTCTATGGGCATGGAGGCCATTATGGCAAGCTATTTAATATCAGCAGGCTGAAAGCCAAAACCAAGGTCACAACAGCATCTGCTATAGAATTCCAATATGCTGATGATAACATAGTTTGTGCTCATTCAGAAGAGGACCTACAAGCCACTCTAAACACTTTTGCAGAAACATACAACAAGTTTGGCCTCTCACTGAACATCGAGAAAACCAAAGTACTCTTCCAGTAGGCAGCAGCCAATCCCTCTGCAGTACCAGAAATACAGTTTAATGGTGTAACGTTATAAAATGTTGACCATTTTCACTACCTTGTCAGCTACCTCTTCACAAAAGTTACATTCCCCCTGAAGACGCAGGTTTGCAGCTTGGAAGTTATCCTGCACTCACCGCCAAGCCTGGAACTCCAGGTCTCGGCGGTGGCTGGGAGAGCTTTTGCACAATTAATCCAATGGTCGGCAACCAGGATACTCACTGGAGTGGTGTACAGGGAGCATACAACCCCTCTGTTATGCCAGCTCCACTGGCTGCCAATCAGCTTCCGAGCACAATTCAAAGTGCTGGTTTTAACCTTTAAAGCCCTAAATGGTTCTGGCCCAGACTACCTGTCCAAACATATCTCCTGGTATGAACCATCATGAAACTTCAGATCATCTGGAGAGACCCTGCTCTCAACCCTACTGACATTGCAAATGCGATTGGTGGGGATGAGGGACAGGGCCTTCTCATCAGTAGCCCCCCTCCACCTGAGGAATGCTCTCCCAGAGACATCAGAGTGGCCACCTCCCTCCTGTCTTTTAGAAGAAAAATCACGATCTGGCTTTGGGACCAAGCGTTCGATTAGTGAGTAGTATGTTAAATAAGATTTTAGCACTTATGGCAATGATTTGACTCGGACTGGATTTTAGACTCTGATTTTAATAGATGTGTGTTAATCATTTTATTTATTGTTTTAATATTTATAATATTTTAATGTATTGTTGATTGTTTTATTATGATAACACCATATGGTGTTTGTGAGGCTGCCCTGAGTTCCCTCCTCGGGGGTGAGAAAGGTGGGGTATAAATATAGGAAATAATAATTGACACTGAAATACTGCACCGCCTGAGCTCTGTGAGTGCAACATTTTTCAGAATGAAGCAGAGAATGTTTGAGGATTGGGACATCCGTAGGGACACCAAGGTGCTTGTTTATAAAGCTAGTGTCCTCCCATCCCTGTTATATGCCTGAGGAACATGGACTGACTACAGACATTACACTCAACTCGTAGAACGATTCCATCAGCGTTGCCTCCGAAAAGTCCTACAACTCTCTTGGGAAGACAGCCGGACAAACGTCAGAGTGCTGAAAGCAGCAAAGACCACCAGCATTGAAGAGTTGCTCTTACGCCATCAGCTCCACTGGACTGGCCACATTGTCCGAATGCCCAATCACCATCTCCCAAAGCAGTTACTATACTCCCAACTCAAGAATTGAAAATTGAAGGTTTGTGGACAGGAAAAGAGATTTAAAGATGGGCTTAAAGCCAACATTAAACACTTTGGCATAGACACCAAGAACTGGGAGGCTCTGGCCCTTGAACACTCTAACTGGAGGTCAGCTGTGACCAGCTGGGGAATTCAAAGAGGTATGAATGGAGGGAGACAGAGAGAAACATGCCAAGAGGAAGACACATCAAGCCAACCTGAACTGGGATCGCCTTCCACCTGGAAACCAATGCCTTCACTGTGGATGAACATGCATAATTAAAAATAGGGCTCCACAGTCACTTATGCATCTACTGCCAAGACACTACACTTGGAAGGCCATCACACTCAGACAACGAGGGATTGCCTAAGTAAGTAAAGTCAGAAGTACTGCATTATGTATCCAACCAATGGCAGCTAGTGGGCCTGATGTCATTAGGGCAGTTAATGAATTCCATGTTTTAGACAAATCTTTAAAGGAGATACCACAAATAATTTTACATCTTTTTTGTGAAAATGAAACCTCATTGTATTTATTTTATTTTTATTAATATAATTAAAAACATGAGAAAAAATTGCATCAAAAGTGGGAGAACATATTCATTTTGGATAGAAAAGTAGGAAAAGGAAAAGCAAAATGCAAAGAAAAAAGAAAGAAAAGAAAAATCAGAAAAAAGGCAAATTTGTTGACTTCTATCTAGTCTTTGGTGGTCTTTAAATCCTTCTTCATTCAAATCACTTATGTCCAAACTATCTACTTCCCCTCTGTCTTCTCCTTGTTTATGATTTACTCAGTATTGTTTAAGATTTACTTCAGGGCTGTCCAACTTCTACCAGCCCAAGGGCTGGAATTCCGGTCACTGATCACCTGGGGGGCCAAGCCCCCAGCTCCGCCCCCTCCCCACCCCAGCTCCGCCCCTCCCCCAGCTTCGCCCCCACCGGCGTGGCGAGGAGGAGGAAGGAAAGCCCTAGGGGGCCGCAGTGTGAAAAGACCTCAGAGGATGGCTAGATGTGGGTGAAACGTCAGGAGAGAATGTTTCTGGGACATGGCCAGGCAGCCCAGGAAACTCACAGCCACCCATTATTATTATTATTATTATTAAACTCACATTATTATAATATCTTATTATGTGAGTTTAATAATAATAATAATAATAATGGGTGGCTGTGAGTTTCCTGGGCTGCCTGGCCTTCTCTCTCTCTCTCTCTCTCTTTTTTTTCTCTTTCTCTCTGCCTCTCTCTCTCTCTGCCTCTCTCTCCTTCTCTCTGCCTCTCTCTCTCTCTCTCTCTTTCTCTCTGCCTCTCTCTCTCTGCCTCTCTATAAGAACATAAGAAGAGCCATGCTGAATCGGACCTCAGCCCATCTAGTCCAGCATTCTGTATCACACAGTGGCCCCCAGTTGTACATGGGGATCTTGAGCAGAAGGGAGGGCAAAACCCTCACCTGCTCCCGACCCCCCACAACCAGTACCCAGGGAAATCCTGCCTACCTCAACCAACTCCGAGGTGGCACTTGAATGTCCTTTTCAGTAACTACCGATACACTTGGTATCCATGAATCTGTCTAATCCTACCTTGAAGTTGTTAAGGCTGACAGCTGTCACAACCTCTTCTGAAGTAAATTCCATAACCCAATGACCCTCTGGGTGAAGAAATATTTCCTTTATTAGTCCTAATTTTCCTACCTTGAGCTTCAGGAGTGCCCTATAGACCTAGAGTTTTTTGACAAAGAAAATAATTTTTCTTTATTCACCCTTTCTATCCCATGCATGATTTTATACACTTCGATCAAGTCACCTCTTAGACGCCATCTTTCAAGGCTGGAAAGACCAAGGCGTTGCAACCTGATTTCATAAGGGAGCCGCTCCATCCCTTGGATCATTCTTGTTGCCCTTTTCTGTACCTTTTCCAGTTCCGTTATATCCTTCTTAAGGTGCGGAGACCAGAATTGTACACAGTACTCCAAATGTTGCCTTACCATCGATTTTTAGAGAGGTAATAAAACATTTGCTGACCTATTTTCGATTCCCTTTCTGATCATGCCTTAGCATAGAATTTGTTTTTTTTTCACTGCTGCTGCGCACTAGGTTGACATCTTCATTGAGCTGTCCACCAAAACCCCAAGATCCTTTCCTGGTTTGTCTCGAAAGCTTTGATCCCATCAGTTGGTAAGTGTAGTTGGGGTTCTTTGCCCCGATGTGCATGGCTTTACACTTGTTTAGGTTAAAATGTATTTGCCACTTTGTTGCCCATTCACTCAATTTCGAGAGATCTTTCTGGAGCTCTTTACAATCAGTTTCATTTTTAACTACCCTGAACAATTTAATGTCGTCTGCAAACTTTGCTACCTCAGAATTCACTCCTACATCCAGATCACTAATGAATAAATTAAAAAGTAACGGACCCAAAACTGAACCCTGGGGTACGCTAGGCATGGGAAAAATGAAACGGAAATTAAATGGATTCGTTAGAAATTCGTATGTAATGGGACTTTTGTTGTTTTACGGATCGCTGTCGCAAACCCGGAAGTAGACTTCCTTTTACGACGCTTCGCGGCGCCATTTTTGTATCTGGGTCGTAAAGCGTTCGTATGGCTTCTTTGCCCTTACTAAGCGTGTTTTGTCATTGGCTGATGGATACCAGGTGGTACCATCACCCCACCATCACTCCACCTTCCCTGTAGCCAATCAGAGGCAAAGAAACACTTGGAGGGCGGGGTTAAGACCCTTTAAATACCCGCGCTCCACGAGGCATTCCTCATTCTGCTTTCGATTTCGCAGCAAGCAGTGGCCAGGGGGAAGCTAGTAGCGGAGAGGATTTTGCCAGAGCCTGCCTGCCTCATCTTCGCAGGCCTGGCCCTGGGGAGAAATAGAGGGGGAAAGGAGGAGGAGGGAAGGATTATTCATCAATTGAAAGCTTTATTATTCTTCATTCATCTAATTTTTTTGGCAAAGCCTGGCTGCCTGCCTGCCATCGCTTGGTTTTTGCTATTGGTTAATCTGTGGCATAAGCCAAATATTTCCTTGCTGAATTTATTTATTAACAGTAATAAATCCATCCATCCAATGCTGGAATGATATTATTAATTACTCATTTTTTTCTTGCCAAGGCTTTTTTGTTCCCTGGTGCCTGTCCTGCCAATTGGCATAGCTGTGATTTTTCCTTGTTACATTAAATTTTTTTGTTAATCCAGCCATCCACAATGCTGGAATGATATTATTAATTGACAATTTTTTCTGGCAAAAGGCTTTCTGCTGGCTGTTAGTGCATTGGTGTTACTGTTTTCTATTGTAGTGGTTAGGTTACTCTTGTGCATAAGCAAAACATTTCTTTGTTACATATTTTAACAGTAATCCAGTATTCATCCAATGCTTGAATGATATTCATTGTTTTTTTCAATTGGTTACTCTTGGGCATAAGCCAAACATTTCGTTGTAACATTTATTATCAGTAATATACTATCCTTAGGCAGCCTTCACATACATTACATACAGTTGTATCTCCAGGGGCTTCCTGGTCACGCCAGGCCTAGAAGCTCAAGTCTATAGAGTGCGTGTTGCAGGGCAGAGCTGCCCGTGCCCCTTCCTTCCTTCCTTGCGTGTTCAGGGACAGAAGCGTGTGTTCCTTTAACATACATACAGTCACTTGTTCCTCCAGAGGCTTCCTGGTCATGCCAGGCCAAGAAGCCTAAGTCTTTAGTGTGCTTGCTTGCTGCTGGGCAGAGGTGCCCGTGCCCTTCCTTCATTGCTTGTTCAGGGACAGAAGCGTGTGTTCCCTTCACATACATACAGTCAGTTCTAGTCCTCCAGGGGCTTCCTGGTCACGCCAGGCCAAGAAGCCTAAGTCTTTAGTGTGCTTGCTTGCTGCTGGGCAGAGGTGCCCGTGCCCTTCCTTCC
>JARBWK010000007.1:132665393-132939880 GCA_030556195.1 Anolis apletophallus
GAACCAAAGAGCAAAGAAAGCAATGAAGAGGAGGGTAGAGAGGTCACAATTGTACTGAGAGCTAGTAGCTAGCTCTTATATTTATGTTATACATCTACAGATCCATTGAATGCACTGCAGAGTTGAAGGGAATGTTCCCCATTGATTTTTGACTGTTTCCCTGCTTTCCCTACTTTAGAACCACTTTAGAATTTCGTTAGTACTTAAGTTACATTTTAGAACTTTTGGAAAATTTTTTGTAAGTCTTTGATATACTAATCAAAAAAAAATCCCCCTTTGATTTTAGAATCCCGATTTTAGGATTCTAAACCAAGCCTATACGCCACTTCTCACCTCTTTCCACCCAGAGAAATGTCCGTTTATTACCACCCTTTGTTTCCTACAGTTTAGCCAGGCTCTCTGCCTCTCTCTCTGTCTCTCTGCCTCTCTCTCTTTCTCTCTTTCTCTCTCTCCCTCTGCCTCTCTCTCTGCCTCTCTCTTTCTCTCTTTCTCTCTCTTTTTCAAATTTGCCAGTTTATAATGATTAATCAATACTAATCATTAGTCATAAAAATAAACATTTTAAAGAGGGGCTACTTTCCAGAAATAATTCATAAGCCTTTAGGCAAATTTAGTAGAAAGAAATAATCCAAGCTTTTTTCATTAGCCTGCAAATCATAATAGTTGGATTAGATCTGTGTTGGCATCAATAGAAGTAATGATGGCTGGAAATTCAATTTCTTTCCATTTCTGCACAATTAAAAAGCCTAAAATTAAAACAATTTTATAACATTTTAAATAATCAAGTAAAAATTGAAGGAGAAAATAAATCAGACAGTTTCTTCCATAAAGGGAGAAGCTTTGGGCATATTTATTTATTGTATCATAAGCAAATCAAGGTTACAGTTGTAATGTATTCAAAAAGCACAACGTTTAAAAACTTGACATTGTATTAAATGTCCTCTGACCTGTAGCTGGACACTTGGGGTGCCTCTGGTGTTGCTATAATGAGGTCCTCCATTGTGCATGTAGAGAGGCTCAGACTGCATTGTGGTAGGTGGTCTGTGGTTTGCTCTTCTCTAAACTCGCATATCGTGGACTCCACTTTGTGGCTCCATTTCTTAAGATTGGGTCTGCACCTCATGGTGCCAGAGAACGGTCTATTCAGCACCTTCCATGTCGCCCAGTCTTCTGTGTGCCGTGGGGGAGTCTCTCATTTGGTATCAACCATGGCTTGAGGTTCTGGGTTTTAGCCTGCCACTTTTGGAATCTTTCTTGCTGAGGTGTTCCTGTGAATATCTCTGTAGATCTTAGAAAACTATTTCTTGATTTAATGCATTGGTGTGCTGGCTGGTTTCCAAATAGAGGATGGACCGAAGATGTCACTGCCTTGGTCCTTTCATTATTGGCTGCTACCTCCCAGCAGATGTCAGGTGGTGCAATACTGGCTAAACAGTATATTTTTTTCCAGTGATGTAGGGCATAGACATCCTGTGATAAAGCAGCATGTCTCATTAAGAGCCACATGAGACATTGCCCAGGGGACATGAGAGAAGCCTCCCCACAGAACTGCAAAACATCCAGGCATTCCCTGGGCAACGTCTTTGTAGATGGCCGATTCTCTCACACCAGAATGAACCAGAAACTTTGGGTGTCATATGGGAGAACAGGGTTAATACAGACTACTCTATGCTGGGAATACTTGTCACTGTTTAATTTGGCTGGATCTTATGGGTGAGAATTTCATTTGAGTCTTCCTTCCTTCCTTCCATCCATCCATCCATCCTTCCTTCACTTTGTTCTTTTCAATAAGAAGTTCTCCAAACTGGTACATTTCTTTATAAATGGGACAAAAAGAATGTGTGATAAAAGATAATAATGCAGGAGAAAGCCAACCTGACTGATTCATCCATCTCTGCATAATAGGATACTTTATGCTGAAAATGACTACACTATTGCTGTGGAATTATTGCTTTGCATCTCCATTTCACTCACTGATCTCAGCTTCCTCATTACTGCTTACTTATTCAGAAAGTCCCTTTTGCATGTCTGTGTGGGTATCATGTGCAGATGTGTATCCCTCTATATATCTATAATGATCGATATTTTTACATCTAACTATATAATGAGTGCAAATGAATATCCCAAAGGCGCTAGATCCAATCTGATCTTGGAACCTTGCAGAGTTGGCCATGGTTAAGACTTGGATAGGACGCTGGCAATGAATACCAGTGCTGTAGGCTACATTTCAAAGGAAGGAAATGGCAAAACTACTCATTTTCTTTTTTAAAAATCCTATGAAATTCATGGCACCATCATAAGTTAACGTCAAGGCACATACTCACTCATATATCTACAGCTCGTATTCTGAGAAAGAGACTTCTGCTTTTGAAAAATAGTAATTTTAGAATTCCTAGGATAATCCCAAGTCTTGATATTTCAGGGCCAAAACCAGCTAGAAACAGCTATTTGTGATCCCATTAATCTTACACATTAATGCTCAACCAGTGTTCACACACCTTGTCATTCAAACACATAGCGATAGAAATATATTATCTTCCTGTCTGGAATTAAAGACAGAAATCTTAGGGGCTGTTCCCAAAGCAAGGTGAAATGGGAGGATTACTTCTTCTCACTAAGGCAGACAGTGTAAGGACCACTTCTGTCTGTCTTGTTTGTTTCTACTTGAGTAGAAAACTAGTTTAAACTAGTAAAACTTGGTTTAATTACTTCTACCTTCTAGTAAGAAGATGGATGAAGTGCTGAGTAAAGGGTGAGCCCTGGAACTACAACTGGAAAGGAAGCACAAAGCTTACTAAGGACCTCATCCCAGGCATGTAGCCAGGGGGGGGGGCTTAGGGGGCTTCAGCCCCCCCCCAAATTCTCAGGGTGGTCCGCGAGAAGGTCTTACTGGTACATTATTTAAACTGTTATGTTGATTCATATCATGATCTGATCACCATGCTCATTATATCCCACATTCATGGGGTTATTAGGATAACAATACAAAAGGTTTGGTAGAGTAGTCCCTCTCTCACTCAGACTCAGCCCTCCCCGAATCAAAATCCTGGCTACAGGGAGAATTGTATTCTTACCATAGCATTTATTTATTTATTTATTTATTTATTACTTCGATTTTATATACTGCTCCATCCCAACAGGTGCCTTTTTGGTTAAAAGAAAAACTGCTAATTTATTCACCACCATCACATGTGATGGACTCTGCCCATTTCTAGACAAATCATCCACTTACTAAACTATCATACATGGAAATGCAAAGATACAGAATGAGGGGTGCCTGGCTCGACAACAGTAGGTGTGAAAAAGATCTTGGAGTCCTTGTGGACAACAAGTTAAACATGAGCCAGGAATGTGATGCGGCAGCTTAAAAAGCCAATGAGATTTTGGCCTGTATAAATAAGAGTCTAGTGTCTAGATCCAGGGAAGTCATGCTATGCCTCTATTCTCCCCTGGTCAGACCATACCTGGAATCACACTGTGTCCATTTCCGGGCAACACAATTGAAGGGAGATGTTGCCAATGTGTCCAGAGGAGGGTGACTCAAATGATCAAGGGTCTGGAGAATAAGCCCTATGTGAAGCGGCTCAAACTGAAGTTAGTTCCAATCCCTACACAAGGTTTAACATATCTAGGCAAAAGTATGATTGATTGATTGATTGATTTTATTATTTATGAGTCGCCCTCCACGTCAGTGCTCCGGGCGACTTACACATAAAACACATAAAAAGAGTTCAATAGTTCAAAGCTAAAAGAATAGGAAAATTAATTAAAATAGTTCCAGTAACTCAGGCTAAGTCTGGAGGGTGTCCTTAGCCGTAAGCCTTTCGGAAGAGCCAGGTCTTTAATGCGGTCAGGAACTGGGGCATGTCCCGGATAGCTCTCTGATCCGCCGGCATCAAGTTCCAAAGAACAGGGGCCGCGATGGAAAAGGCTCTCCGTCTCGTGGTGTCGAGGCGGGCCTCACTCACACCTGGGATGCGGAGAAGGTCCCTGTTTCCTGAACGCGGCGACCTTAAATGAGCTGGTTCGGACAAGCGGTCTTTTAAATAAGCTGGGCTGGCGCCATGGAGGGCCTTAAAGGTAAGCGACAAGATCTTGTGGATGGCTCTGAGCTCGACTGGCAGCCAGTGCAGGCGCTGTAGAGATGGCGCGATATGGCATCTCAGTGGTGTCCCGGTGAGGAGTCTGGCAGCTGCATTCTGCACTAGCTGGATTTTACGAGTGGTTGACTGCGGCAACCCCGTGGCATGGACCACCGTAGCCAGCGCATCTGATGGAAGGTAAGGTGCCAGTTGACGTGCCTGGCGTAGGTGGAAGAAAGCTCCCTTACTTGTCGCAGCAACCTGGGCCTCCAGTGAGAGTCTCGAGTCTAGTATCACACCGAGACTCTTCACCGACGGGGCCGGGATCAGCGGCTCTCCCTCAAAGAGAGGCAGCGGAATGGGTGGCTCTGGGCGTCCCGGCCATAGAATCTCAGTCTTTGATGGATTGATCTTGAGTTTGTATGAGCGGAGCCATCTGGTCACTGCCTCTAGTCCTTGTCTGAAATTCTCAGGCACCGATGTTACACCTGGCTCAAGCTTCAGCAGAAGCTGGGTGTCATCTGCATATTGGTAGCACCCAAATCCAAAACTTCTGGCTATGCTTGCCAAGGGTTGGACGTAGATGTTAAAAAGTGTTGGTGACAAAATGGCGCCTTGGTATAAGTCAGGCATATTAGTATTCTTAAAATTTAGGAAGTTGCTGTTTGCAAATCTATAACTCAGTTATAAAAACACCCTTTGCACATGTGTTTCTCACTTGGAGATTACTACTGAAAACTGGAGACTCAGGACCAGGTCCTGAGATCTGACAGTCATGGGTTATATTTATTTGAAGAATTTCAGGGTATGATGCAAAAGGTTAGTTACAATTTGACTTTTTTCCTCTTCCTTCCTTCCTTTGCTAAAAACAAAGAATCTGGAAATGGAAATAAGCTGCAAAACCGGTCTCAGCAAGGTACTTTTTGCCTAATTCTGATCTCACTGTTTGTGGCAGAAAACCGGTAAGAAATAGTTTCAGAATAACAGGCAGTGCTGAAGAGAAACTGAACTCAGAAGGATGAGGTGAAGAATGGAAAGTATTCAGACAAGTTGTTTTCAAAATTATTTTCTCCTCTTGTTGACAAGGCTTTTTGTATTTAGAAAGTACATTGTTAAAAGGTAGACAGAAAAACAATAGGGGAAGGGGAGGTTAAAATTAATCCGGATCTGAGGAGATGTGAATAGATAATAATACATTGCAAAGAAGTGCAGGAAAAAAATGCTGAAAGCTGAGTGCAAAAAGGCTGGCACCTCCTTTTGAAAAGCCGAATCATCATGAATTATTATTCTGTAGGTTAGTCTTTTCAAAGGTCCTTGCTGTAGGATTTTTTTATGGCTGAACAAAGGTGAGGCTGCTCTTGCTCATCATTTCCATTTATTGTACCTGATGCCAGTGCACTATATGATGTGCATACGTATTTGGGGTTCAAGCATCCAGGCCTTCATTTGATGTGCATGGGTGTCTCCTCTATTTTTCTTTTTATTAACAGCCAGGTAGGAAGTGACCTACCATGTTAAAATGTATTTCAGCATCCACATTGTGACATTGCCCTTAAATTTCCTTAACATTTTATGCACTATGTTTTCAGTTGTATGGAGTTCTGCAGGGTTTTTGTACTTTTTTTCTTTTTAAACAACTTGTATGATCCTGACTTCCAGTGGCACAGCGGGTTAAACCACCGAGCTGCTGAACTTGCTGACCGAAAGATCGCTGGTTTGAATCCGGGGAGCAGGGTGTGCTCCCACTGTTTTGCCAACCTAGCAGTTCAAAAACATGCAAATGTGATTAGATCAATGGATACCGCTCCTGCTGGAAGGTAATTCCACTCCATGCAGTCATGCTTACCACATGACCTTGGAGGTGTTTACAGACAATGCCAGCTCTTAGGCTCAGAAATGGAGATGAGCACTAACCCCAAGAGTCGGGCATGACTGGGCTTAATGTCATTGGAAAACCTTTACCTCTACTATGATCCTGATCAAAACTTGGAGAACTGCTTCCTCCATGTAAATAATCCTGTTATTTAGGATCTAACATGTTACAGAGCTAAAAAGGGATTGCGGAGAGAAAAGAGTGTACTGTAAGGGAATCTAAAATCCCAGGGCCTAAAATATTGCACAAAGAATCAGGGTCTAGTCTATAGAATATGTGTCAAACTAAAGGTGTGCAGGCTGAATCTGGCCCACCATGTCATTTTTTGTGACTCTCAAGATGCTGGACTACAACTCCTGTGTTCCTCAACATTAGACATCATGGCTAGAGCTGATGGGAGCTGTGATACAGTAACATCTGGAAGGCTGCGGTTTGTTCTGTTTAGTCAGGAAGAGTGGAATTTGGATTTAGATACAAGGCTGGGGACATGATGTCTGTCCTTAAAATGTACTTCAACCTTTCCCCAACCTCAGAACCACAAGTGCTATATGGTTGCAATTTTCAATATCCCCAGTCCACATGGTGGATAATCAAAAGTGATGGGACATATCAAATTGGATAAGGCAACCATAAGGGTGATGTGGCTATCTATGAAAATGAGTTTGGCACCTCTAATAATCTATATAAATAAAAATGTAATGTTCATTTGTGGGATTAACAAATTCAAAAACCACTTTGCAAACTGACACCAAATTTTGACACAATACACCTAGCCGGCCAATGAGTGACCATCACTCATAAAACACAGAAAAACACCGCAGAAAAAACTTCAAAAGCCAAAAAAACAAAAAAATACATTACGACACATGCACAAAAACACACATATATACGCAAACACAGGTATACACAGATACAGAAATATACACACACACATATACACACACAAAGCACATATACACAGACTGGGCCACAGCAACGCATGGCAGGGAACGGCTAGTCTTATATAAATAAAAATGTAATGTTTGTTTATGGGATTAACATAACTCAAAAACCACTAGGCAAATTGACACCAAATTTGGACACAATACACCTATAAGGCCAACAAGTGACCATCACTAATAGAAACACTGAAAAACACAGTAAAAGGGACTTAAAAAGCCAAAATAAAAAATACATTACAACGCATGTACAAAACCACATATATACACAAATATATGCACACACAAAACACATTGCTAGGCCACAGCAATGCATGGCAGGGGATGGCTAGTATATACTTTATAATAATAATAATAATACACTTTATTTATATTCCGTCCTTCTCCGCTAAGGGACTCAGACCAGATTACAGTATTTACATACATAGGCAAACTTTCAATGCTTTTCCAATAATATACAATGAGACACACAAACACAAACAAAGGCAGAGGCTTCTCCTTTCATTTCCAGCTTCTGGAGGCAGTTCTCATCACTGGCGCTGGGGACGTGTTTTCTCAATTTTCAAGCCGAGGAACCTGCATTGTCACCTTCTGGTTGTGTGGCCAGCAAGATTTCTTGGAGCATCTCTTTGCCTTTTCTCATCGAAGTCGTACCTATTTGTGTGTTTTCGAACTGCTAGGTTGGCAGGAGCTGGAGCTGACAGATGGGAGCTCACCCTGTCTCATGGATTTGAACTGCTGACCTTCAGTTTAGCAGCCCAAGGGTTTAACCTATTATACCACAGTGGCTCAACAGTTAAACCCATTGTAACACCCCTGCTATATAGGATCCAAGGACGCCTTTTCCCAAAGCGGTCCAATGGAGAAATCTCAGTCTTATGGATGTGTACACATATTTTCTTGGCAACACTTCCATCCCAACTGGATTATAAATAAAGACCCTCCAACTGTCCCAATTTTGCCATTGTTACCACAGTCTGATTATGCTTGGTCAACATGTTCCAGTTTTCATTTGTGAAATCATGGTGGATTTATATCCAACGGGGGAAATCCTACGATGGAAGAGCAGTACCTTACAAAAGATGGGACATTATTCTTATTTAGCTATAAGCTTTAAGAAGCATTGTATCAACTTTGCCTTAGTAGCTGAAGTTTTCCCACTTTTTGTGAACCTGAAAATGATATACAAATGGTATTCTTGCTATAAACAAACATTCGCTCTTATCACATATGCACAGGAGGCTTTATGAATAATCAGGCTTATGGAAATTCAAAACAATTTGTCTAATACTTCTGAGGGCTGAGCCACACATGAGGCTGACTCACATATTGCCACTTCCCCTCCCAAAATATTCTTGTGTTATTTATCTATAAAATAAGATATACAGTCAGTCCTCCACACTTGGTGTGACTATTATGAAATTGATTATTCATGGATTTGATTAATACATTTCCGTGAATCTCAAGGTCCAGGATGACTCTATGGTCAACCTCTAGATTCTCTAGAGTCAGGAGTCCCTAGAGCAATGTTTCTCTACCTGCAGGTCAGGACCCCTGGGGAGGGGCCACGAGGGGGGTTTCAGCAGGGTCACCAAAGACCATCGGAAAACACATATTTCTGATGGTCTTAGGAACCCATTTGGCAGAGAAGGATGAAGATCTCTCTGCCTGTCCTTCCGTTGCATTTTGGAAACAGACGGTGAATCCTCCAACCAAAAGCCCTCCTCCTGCTCTCTGGATGTAGGTGAACTAATACTAATACTTCAAAACTCAAGTTCAATGCCCACCAAACTATTCCAGTATTTTCTGTTGGTCATGGGAGTTCTGTGTGCCAAGATTGGTTCAATTCCATCATTGGTGGAGTTCAGAATGCTCTTTTGATTGTAGGTGAACTACAACTCCCAGTAACTACAACTCCCAAATATCAGGGTCTGTTTTCCAATGATGATGATGATGATGATAATAATAATATCATACTTTATTTGTATCCCACCACCATCTCCCCAAAGGGGACTCAGAGTGGCTAACATGAGGCCAATTCTCCACAAGTGTTCACATTTGAGCATATTGAGTATTCATGCCAAGTTTGATCCAGGTTAATCATTGTTTGAGTCCACAGTGCTCTCTGGATCTGGGTGAACTACAACTCCAAACTCAGTGAATGCCCACCAAACCCTTCCAGTATTTTCTGTTGGTCATGGGAGTTCTCTGTCCCAAGTTTGGTTTAATTCCATCATTGCTGGAGATAATAATAATAATAATAATTTTATACCCCACCTCCATCTCCCTGAAGGGACTCAGGGTGGCTTACATGGGGCCAAGCCACGTTTATTTATTTCCACCATTTCTACCCCGCTTCTTCTCAACCCCCTAGGGGGGACTCAGAGCAGTCTAACAATGGCAACGATTCGATGCCAAAAACACAGTATACATATAATAGAAAACCAAAAACAGTCAAAATTAAAATACATTAAAATACCATTAGCATTAAAATACATCATATACATTCACATAAATTAAAAACATAACATGTTGACAGTTAAAACATAACATGTACAAAATGCAATAATCAATATAAAAACAACATAAGCAACATTATAACAACAATAAAACAAGCATTAGGAACATCCACCAATAGTATAATTCAAGTCTCATTGTATGAGAATGGCCTGGTGCACAACAATTTAAAGGTAGGTCTAATGAGTAAAGTTCATAGGTGATAAAGCAGCAAAAGGATAAGAGCAGTTACAACTAGATAATTAAGACTTTGGATAGAAAAGTAGTAAGGTGCAAGAACAAGACTTAGGTCATCATTAAGGCCAATTGTCCAGGGAATTTTCTAATCAAATCCACGACGAAACATCAATTTTTTTAGTTCTTTATGAAATGTGGATAGGGAGGGTACTAGCCTAATCTCCGGGGAGGGGGGAGTTCCAGAGCCAGGGTGCGGCAACCGAGAAGGCCCTTTCTCTGGTCCCCACCAACTGCTCCTGAGACGGAGGTGGAAGTGAGAGAAGAAGATGCTCTTTGATTTTAAGTTAACTATAAATCCCAGCAACTACAACTCCCAAATGACAAAATCAATACCCCCCCCCCCCACCCCACCAGTACTCAAATTTGGGCGTACCTGGTATTTGTGCCAAATTTGGTCCAGTGAATGAAAATACATCATGCATATCAGATACTTACGTTACTATTAATAACAGCAACAAGCACCTGAGACAAAGCACCAAAATCAGTGTGTACAGAGCTATCATACTGTCCATTCTCCTCTATGGGTCTGAAACATGGGTCACCTATCGCCAACACCTACGACTCCTCGAGCGCTTTCATCAGCGCTGTCTTCGCACAATCCTAAATATACACTGGACCGACTATGTGACGAATGTTGCTGTCCTTGAGCAAGCAGGGATCACCAGCATTGAGGCCATGCTATTGAGAACACAGCTGCGCTGGGCAGGGCACGTCTCTAGGATGGAGGACCACCGCCTCCCAAAGATACTACTCTACGGTGAACTCGCCACGGGTCAGCGCAAGAGAGGCGCCCCCCAAAAGAGATATAAGGACTCCTGAAACAACATCTCAGGCTTGGCCAGATTGATCACCAACAATGGTCCACCCTGGCCTCACATCGGGAGGCATGGAGAAGCACTATCCACAATGCTGCGGCCTCTTTCGAGAAGACACGCCGAATGGGTCTCGAAGAGAAACGACAACGCAGAAAGAACCGCAACTTGGAAAAAACATCACCCAAGGAGACTTTCTGCTGCGCTTTCTGCAACCGAACTTGCCTATCTCAGATTGGCCTTTTTAGTCATCAACGCGCTTGTAAAAAGCGTGGGATGAGTCCTTCCTGAATCTTCGTTCGCGAAGTAATGCCGAGAGAGAGAGAGATTAATAACAGTAGCAAAAATACAGTTATGAAGTAGCAACTAAAATAATTTTATGGTTGGGGGTCCACCACAACATGAGGAACTGTATTAATGGGTCATGGCATTAGGAAGGTTGAGAACCACTGGTCTTGGTCCTCCAAGATAGCTTTACAGCCAATCTCTGGATTTTCTCGATTCTGGAGTCCCTAGATGCTCATTGGAGAACCTAGATATTCCTTCGCAGATATCCACTTAAGATACAAAGATAGCAGGCATAAGTATGCTATTTTAGCATTTTTGCAGGAATTCTGCTGCACTGCCTCCAGTGAATGAAATCAAGTGAAGGAGAGAGGAAGGAAGGAAGGAAGCAATCTGGAAAAAGAGGGCTTCCTAACCCATTCTCTCGTTTCCCTGACATTATCACAGTTTTTTTTCTCACCAGGAGAGAAAATGTACTTTAATGACTTCTTTCCACATCTTTTCCCTCATAATTCAAACAGCAATATAAATGACCATCAAAGCTTCTATGAGCCCCACCGGATAGCCATAGTTCATGAAGCAAGTTTGCACAGGTGGAATATAAGAAAGAGCACAATAAAGTGGTTGAAATGATTGGCTGAAATCTCTGCAAAAAGTACAATCAACCAAGAAATGGTGGGGAAAAGTATTCTGAAAAAGTTGCCCAAAATGGTGAAGTCAAAAAATCTTATGGGACGTTAAGATTCGGACTGATGCCTCATTTTAAAACAGCATGCCCACATAAAGGAAGAAGTTGAGTGTGGTCCCGGTGGATAACAAAATCAAAAGCAAAGATAGAGAAAAGATTATAAAATATTAAGACCTACAAAGTAAGTGCCCCTTGGGGGGGAAAGAGCGGTTACAAGACAAGATGTGCTCTGATAGCAATAGCAAAAAGATGAGGGGGGAAATCTGAATATTATTGAACATCGGATTTCTTTGTATTGTTAATGTTGTGTGTCCTTCATATGGTGACTCTAAGGTGATCCTATCACAGGATTTTCTATGGCTGAAAGTATGTGTCTTGCCCAAAATCACTTAAGAACATAAGACATAAGAAGAGCCATGCTGAATCGGACCTCAGCCCATCTAGTCCAGCATTCTGTACTCCCACACTGGCCCCTTGTAAATGGGATCTCGAGCAGAAGGGAGGGCAAAACCTGACCTGCTCCCGACCCCCACAACCAGTACCCAGTCCTGCCTACCTCAACCAACTCCGAGGTGGCACTTGAATGTCCTTTTCAGTAACTACCGATAATTGGTATCCATTAATCCTGCCTTGAAGTTGTTCAGGCTGACAGCTGTCACAACCTCTTCTGGAAGTAAATTCCATAACCCAATGACCCTCTGGGTGAAGAACTTGGTGGGTTTGGAAGGTTGAGTGGGGGGATTGAACCCTGTCCAGAGCTCAACTCCCACACTGGTTCCTGTAAATGGGATTACAATATCACTGGAGTTTTCGACTCATAGAATCTTAAGAGTTGGAAGAGCCTCCACCACACTCAGGGCAGAGAGTTCCACTGCTGAACAGCTCTCACAGTTAGAAAGTTCTACCTAATGTTCAGGACCAGGTGGAATATCTTTTTCTGTAGTTTGAAGCTATTGTCCTGCGTCCTAATCTCTAGGGCAGGAGAAAACAAGCCTGCTCCCTCCTCCCTATGACTTCCCCTGACATATTTATATGTGGCCCTCATGATGTCTCCTCTCAGCCTTCTCTTCGGCAGGCTAAACATGCCCAGCTCTTTAAGTTGCTCCACATACGGCTTGTTCTCCAGACCTTTGATCATTTTAGTTGCCCTCATTTGGACACATTCCAGCTTAGAGTCAACATCTCCCTTCAATTGCGGTACCCAGAATTGGACACAGTATTCCAGGTGTGGTCTGACCAAAGTGGAATAGAGGGATGGCATGACTTCCCTGGATCTAGACACTATACTCCTATTTATACAGGCCAACTTCCCATTGGCTTTTTTAGCTGCTGCATTAAATTGTTGCCTCATGTTTGATTTGTTGTCTACGAGGACTCCAAGATCTTTTTTCACATATATTGCTATTGAGACAGGAATTCCCCATTCTGTATCTTTGCATTTCATTTTTTTCTGCCTATTCATTCATTTATTTACAGTATTTATATTCCGCCCTTCTCACCCCGCTGGGGACTCAGGTTTGAGCACAATGCACATATACATGGTAAACATGCAATGCTATAGGCACACAGCATATATAGACAAGACACACAGAGCCTATTTAAATTTCAAGCTTCATGAAGGTATGCTTTGAATTCCAACCACCGAGGGATCTGTCGCTTCACCATCCACTTGTGACACTGATTGAGTACTTCCTCATTCTTTTGCATATTGCTGGAGAGTTTTATGGCATCATAAATTAGTTAAATTAGCCTCCCCACATAATTGGTACCTAAATTTTCTACTTGGCAGATGCAACTGTGTTTCGGGCTGCAAAGGTCGACAGCAAGCTAGACAAATGATCAGGAGCTTACTCCGACCCGGGTTCATGACCTTTCGGTCAGTAGAGATTTTAATGCAGCTGACTCCCAACCAGCTGCGCCACAACCCACTTCAACCTGGCCTAAGTGGAGTATCTTGCATTTGTCTCTATTGAATTTCATTTTGTTAGTTTTGGCCCATCTCTCTAATCTGTTAAGATCGTTTTGAATTCAGCTCCTGTCTTCTGGAGTATTGATTGTCCCTCATAATTTGGTGTCATCTGCAAACTTGAAGATCATACCTTCTAACCCTTCATCTAAGCCATTGATCTCCCAGAGATTCAGAGGCTATCTAAGAATCTGGAATCAGTGAAGTATGATGAGATAAAGTTGCATGATTCTGATATTGTTCATAAATTTACAATACCAGAATTAGAAGCATGTCACCTATGTCATGATACTGCATTGATTCCTAGATTCCTGGAGATATTTGAATCACTGTGAGTCTGAATCTTTGGGAGCCAACATTAGAAAAACTATGTAAGTGTGAATAACATCTAGCTACAAGTGGCGTGATTTATACCTGGATTTTGGGAGAGAACAAAATATTAAATGCTCTTTCCAGTGCACTGTTCTATCAAAGATGGAGCTATTCTCCCAGCCCAATTAAGGTATCACCTAATTAAAGCCAATGTAATGGCTAGGGATCACAGGATTTAGTGGATTTAAACTCTTCCTGCTTCCTTCAAAACTTTTTGGATGAGAACAGGACTCTCCAATTTTGCTTAGAGCCTTGGTTTGATTCAGTAGCAAAGCTGAAATTGAAAACTGTTAAGGGATTTCGGAAACAAAAGCATAGCTTGACTATGTGTTTCCTTTCTCATCTTTTTTATGCGATTAGAGCATAGCGGTTCACAAATGCTGATGATGTGTCTGTTCAGGTTTCTATTTTGAGCTTCAGCCGTGCAGATGTATACCACATGCGAGGGCATGAATTGGAGGCTTACCTACATCCTTGGCTTTGAATTTTCACTTAGCATCCTTTCAGCTCCTGAGCTTGGCGCCAGCATAGATGCATTCGAAATGCCTTTCCAAAATTCAGACCAACCGTATGCTAAAATGAATTATTTACAGTTAAATATGCCTTGCTTTCCACAGCATGTGGTTCATTTCAATGTAAAGTATAGCTAGACACCACAGGCAACCACACAAAACTAGTAACAACATAATTACTCTAGAAATAAATTTATGGAACTATTATTGGGTCCAAGAGACACTCAACTGGGCTGTATATGAGGGACAGAAGAAGAATTGGGTCACTACCAGTCCCACCTAAAAGTAGAGCCCCACTGCAATTTTCTTTTGGCACTTGTTGTCCAGCAGCCCTTTCCCCAGGATGAAGAAGGTCACAATGGTAAGAGCTTATATTCTTCATTCCTTTTTCCTTCTGTCTCATGTCTTTATAGATTTAACTTACGAGGACTGAGTTACTGCTCTGGGAGCCTTCCAGGTTTAAATGCTATCTGTAATAACACCATGTAACACAATTTTTGGTCCTGGGATAGAAATGTCATTTCCTAATTTGTTCTATCATTTTTTTAAAAAAACATGGAAAAAGTTTATTAAACCACCAAAACTCTGTTTTTGCAGGATATCCTGCAGGACATTTTGCAATAGTTTTTCAATGAATATTTCATCAAGTCTCCGCCAATTCAACATAGTTTGTGGCAGCTACAAAAATGAAGTTATACATTCATTGTGTGGCACTTACTTTCAAAGTAAGTGCCACACAATTAAACAGGAAATAAAGTCAGTTCCAACTTGTCCTTGGCATCACTTCAGATATCGCAAGATGGGTTACCATATTACCTCTCAGGCTCCTCTTCTCCAGGCTAAACATATCCAACTCCCTCAGTTGTTCAAGTTTCCAGATCCCTGGACTCCTTCCAGCTTGTCAATATCCTCCCTGAAATGTGGTGATCAGAACTGGACATTATTCCTTGTGAATTCTGACAAAAGCAGAATAGAGTGGGAAAAGTATTCGTCTCTTCCTCATCCTCTTGTAGTCTTCCTCCTCCTCCTATTTATAACCTGTCAAACTGGGATTCAGGTCCGCTGACAAATGTCCAAATGGATGCAGCTAAAATTTTACATTCTAGAAAAGTTAAAACATAATTAAACTGTCAATAAAATTAAAAGGAATGTAAATTACACAGTTAAAAAATAGCACATATACAGAATTTACTTGAATCTAATGCTCACCTTTTTGGCTCAATTACCTTGCCAAAATTAGGGCGCACATTAGATTTGAGCAATATAACAATCTTAGTGCTGAGCCAAAGCCAAGGGCGGTCTTACATATACGCGGACTACGCGGCCGCATAGGGCGCCATCTTGGATGGGGCGCCGTCATGGCCGCGTCATCCGCGCCGTCCACACTGTCTGCACCGCCGCTGCGACGGCTTCAGTGCCTGCAGCAGCTTCTGGGCATGCGTGGAGGTTTTCACGCATGCACAGTGGCTCCGGAGCTCAAGTTGAGCTCCGGAGCCACTATACATGCGCGAAAACCTTCGCACATGCCCAGAAGCTGCTGCAGGTGCTGAAGCCTGTTAAGCCTTCGCATAATTGGTACTTAAATTTTCTACTTGGCAGATGCAACTGTATTTCGGGCTGCAAAGGTCGACAGCAAGCTAGACAAATGGTCAGGAGCTTACTCCGATTCAGCAGCAACTTCTGGGCATGCACAAAGGTTTTTGCGCATGCGCAGTGGCTCCGGAGCTCAACTTTGCGCATGCCCAGAAGCTGATCCGAGTGGTGAAAAGGAGGGGGTGGAGGAAGAGGAAGAAGCACCAGCACCGCATGGCGCCGCCGCCTCCTCCTCCTCCCTGACCGGCCCCCTTCCTCTCCGACTCCTTGCGGCCTGAGCCGAGCAGCAGCTCCTCCTCCGAAAGAGAGAGAAAGAAAGAAAGGAGAGGAAGGAAGGAAGGAAGAGGAAGGAAAGAAGAGGTAGGGGGAAAAGGTTTGCTTTACATGAGGGGGGGCAAAATAATGTTTTGGGGGGCGCCAAAATAATGTTCGCTTACCAATTAAAGTGACCTTAGACCGCCCCTGGCCAAAGCAAAGGAGGAAGCTGCATCAGCAGCCCCTGGAGCTCCAATTTGAGAGACCTCCTTTCTAACTTTATTGTCATTGCTCAATGCTATGCAATCCTGGGATTTATAGTTTGGTGAGGCATCCACATTCTTTGGCAGAGGAGGGTCAAGATCTTGTAAAACTACAGTCGCTATGACTCCATAGCATTGAACCAGGGCAGATAAAGCGAATTCATTCTACAGCATAAAAAGGTAAAGATTTTCCCTTGACATTAAGTCTAGCCATGTCCGACTCTGGGAGTGGTGCTCGTCTCCATTTCTAAGTTGAAGAGCCGGTGTTGTCCATAGACACCTCTGAGATCATGTGGCTGGAATGCCTGCATGGAGTGCCATTACCTTCCTGTCAAAGCATTATCTATTGATCAACAGATATTTGCATGTTTTCGAACTGCTAGGTTGGCAGAAGCTGGGGCCAACAACGAGAGTTTGCCCCATCTGCAGATTTGAACCGCCAACCTTCTGATTAGCAAGTTCAACAGCTCAGTGGTCCAACCCGCTGCCCCACCATATTGCTAAAAGCCTTGGTGTTCTAATACTTTTATTTTTAAAGAAGGAATTCTAAAAAAAGATAGCAACTGTAATGGCCAAATTACAAAGAATACACTTTGTGCCTCTGCACATTAAATTCAGCAGCAAATACTTTTTTGATTTCAAGATTTTGAAAATTGAGGTGTATTTTAGATTCGATGGTGCATTAGACTTGAGCAAATATGGGTAAATAACACAGTACATGAAATATTCTTTCCTCCTGAGCAGTCTACCCTCAAAGGTCCTTAAAGCCTCAAACAAAAGCAATAGAAAATCTATAGAAAAGAAATCCTACTGTATTAGGTTTGCCTTAGGGTTGCCATAAGTTGGAAACAAATTGTATTTAGTATATTGTATTAGATGGTTTCACACTGGCCTGATAGTTCAAGTCTGGAGAGAACATTGGAAGCTTAGAATGGACTGGAGAGGACACTTTGTTGTAACCAGCCGGCTAATACAGTTCTGTAATTATTTGGATGGCAAATGGATCCCACATGCACATTTCAATTTCATTCTACCCTATATAACTGTACAGATCCATTTACCAGTTGCTTCACTCTTAGAGGGAGGTAGATTCTAGCCTAGGGGATCAATTGGCTAGCTGTGGGCAAATTCCAAAAAACAAATGTTTATTTTGCCATTTTATTTGAGGAACATCATTTTACCATTAGAACATAAGAACATAAGAAGAGCCATGCTGAATCGGACCTCAGCCCATCTAGTCCAGCATTCTGTATCACACAGTGGCCCACCAGTTGTACACGGGGATCTCAAGCAGAAGGGAGGGCAAAACCCTGACCTGCTCCCGACCCCCCACAACCAGTACCCAGGGAAATCCTGCCTACCTCAACCAACTCCGAGGTGGCACTTGAATGTCCTTTTCAGTAACTACCGATACACTTGGTATCCATGAATCTGTCTAATCCTGCCTTGAAGTTGTTCAGGCTGACAGCTGTCACAACCTCTTCTGGAAGTGAGCTCCATAACCCAATGACCCTCTGGGTGAAGAAATATTTCCCTTTATTAGTCCTAATTTTCCTACCTTGGAGCTTCAGGGAGTGCCCTCTAGTCCTAGTGTTTTGTGACAAAGAAAATGTTTTTCTTTATTCACCTTTTCTATCCCATGCATGATTTTATACACTTCGATCAAGTCACCTCTTAAACGCCGTCTTTCAAGGCTGAAAAGACCAAGGCGTTGCAACCTGGTTTCATAGGGAGCCGCTCCATCCCTTGGATCATTCTTGTTGCCCTTTTCTGTACCTTTTCCAGTTCCGTTATTTATTTATTTATTTATTTATTTCTTGGGACTTCTACACCGCCGACTCCCAGGGGCTCGCGGCGGCTCACAAGAACCAATGGCACAGCGCCAGAGGGTTAAAAACAGAACACTTAAAAACATCATTAAAACATGCAACAACAATAATTAAAACAAGAGCAGCAGCAATATAATGGCCCAGTGGATGTATAGACGAGCCTACTCACCGAAGGCCTGCCTAAACAAGTGTGTTTTGCAGGCCCGTCTAAACGGGAGTAGGTCCTCAGGGCTCTGAGCTTCGGCCGGGAGGGCGTTCCAGAGCGTGGGAGCTATCACAGAGAACGCCCCGCGGGTAGATGTTAAATGAGCCAGCTTCACCGATGGTATTACCAAGAGGTTGGCCTCCTCAGACCGGAGTGATCTCGATGGGCAATATGGAGTGAGACGGTCCTCAGATACGCTGGCCCCAGGCCGTGAATGGCCTTGAAGGTAAGAACCAACACTTTGAAGGCGACCCGGTGCTCGATAGGCAGCCAGTGCAGATCCTGCAAGATTGGAGTTATACGACAACCTGCTGGAGCCCCAGACAGGAGCCGGGCGGCAGTGTTCTGCACTAGCCTGAGCTTCCGGATCGACGACATAGGCAGGCCAACGTAAAGCGCGTTACAGTAATCTAGCCTCGAGATGACCGTGGCTTGGATCACCGTGGGCTAGGTCGCTCCGGGAGGGTAGGGGCCAGCCTCTTGCCTGGCGGAGGTGGAAAAAGCAGCCTTACTGGCCATGGAGACCTGGGTCTCCATTGTCAGATGGGAGTCCAAATGGACACCCAGGCTTTTCACTGACGGGCGCTGGGTGCAGCGCCGCACCGTCCAGGGGTCGGAAGCCGGGCACCCACCTCGCCCGGGCGGCCCAGCCACAAGATCTCCGTCTTCGCCGGATTCACCTCAACCTACTGGCTCGCAGCCATCCAGTAACGGCCTCGAGGCACTGTTGGAAATTATCGGGACGGACTCTGGCCTGCCCTCCATCCTCAGAATGAGCTGGGTGTCATCCGCATACTGGTGACAGACCAGCCCATAACTCCGCACCAGCTGTGCAAGCGGCTGCATGTAGATGTTAAATAACAGAGGGGAGAGAATGGCCCCTGAGGAACTCCGCACACTAATGGGGAGTCCTCGGAGATCACCCCGCCCCTCCTCACACGCTGAGACCGCTGGCGGAGGAAGGAGGTCAGCCATTTAAGGACAGTCCCCTCACTCCAGCCATGGCCAGGCGGTGGATCAAAAGATTGTGGTCGACCGTGTCAAACGCTGCCGTGAGGTCCAATAACACGAGCAGCGCAGACCCGCCTTGGTCGAGCTGGCAGCGGAGTTGGTCTGTGATGGAGACCAGAACCGTCTCCGTCCCGTGCCCCAAGCGGAAGCCGGACTGGAAGGGGTCTAGCCATGTTGCATCATCTAAGAAGGATTGCAGCTGCTCCATTACTGCCCTCTCAACCACCTTGCCCAGGTACGAAAGGTTCGACACTGGGCGGTAGTTGAGGGAACCGCAGGATCCAATGACGGTTTCTTCAGTAATGGAGCTACCACCGCCTCTTTTAAGCACTCTGGAAAGACTCCTTGCTCAAGGGAGCTGTTAATGATATTCAACAGAGGCCCACGTAACCCTCCAGGCAAGATCTAACAAGCCAGGAGGGGCACGGGTCGAGGGAGCAGGTGGTAGGGCGAGCCGCAGTCACTATCTTATCAACAGCATCTCGTCCAGTGGCCGAAACCGGTCGAGGGTGGGCCCAGCGGAGGGCCACGGGTCTCTAGCTCTTTACTGTGTCAACTGTGGCCGGGAGGTCCCGGGCGGAGGCTCAGTATCTTGTCTGTAAAAAGCTCTGAAAAGCACCGGCAGTGAGGGCCTGATCACTATTTTTTTGGGACGGTAGGGACCGTCGTCATGATCGAATTACCTTAAACAGTTGGGCCGGGCGTGAGCTTGCAGACGCTATCAAGGCAGAGAAGTATTCATTTTTGGCTGCCTTGACAGCATGCTCATAGGACTCTTTAATTAGCTTATAAGCTGATACTGAGGCTCCGTCACGGAGTTTCCGCCACTCGCGCTCTAGCCGTCTCCTTTCCCGCTTCATGATCCTAAGGTCCCCTGTATACCTTCTTAAGGTGCGGAGACCAGAATTGTACACAGTACTCCAAATGTGGCCTTACCATCGATTTGTAGAGAGACAATACAACATTTGCTGACCTATTTTCGATTCCCTTTCTGATCATGCCTAGCATAGAATTTGCTTTTTTCACTGCTGCTGCGCACTGGGTTGACATCTTCATTGAGCTGTCCACCAAGACCCCAAGATCCCTTTCCTGGTTTGTCTCGGAAAGCTTTGACCCCATGGCTCAGGATTCAATGCCATTTGCTTCCGCACTGAAGAAAGCATTTCCTGACACCTGGGAAACCCATAGGGAAGAAGACCATTGTATATCATGGGTCTTGAGCATCCAAATATTTTTTTTGAATTCCAGTTATAGTTGCTGAAACCAAACCCAATAAATACCAAGACTCTACTCTAATGAAAGCCATGGCCTGTGTACAAATTGGATGATATCAATTAAAGCCGAAAGGGTTTTTAATAGAGAAACTGTTTTGACTGTGCATTAGAATGACAGCAGCATGAATGCCAACTGGACATCAGAGGGGTATTATTTAACTGGAGTGCCACAAGACAGAGATCCTTCTCCCCTGTCATCATGTAATGTATAATGACCACTGGTGGGTCACAGTGGAGAGCCCCTCCAAGAGATCTTCTGAACTTCTCAAGATATTCCACAAAACCGAGCATTGTGTATAAACCTCTCCAAATCTGCTCTGCACTTTTTTGTTTCTTGGGAGTTGAAGAGTTGGGAGAAAGGTGATTAAATATATTGAAACTTTTAAACAATCTTTCCCCTTAGGCAGATGAGTAATTTTATAAGAATTAAAAAAACTCACTCAAAAGAGGGTTATGTTGGATGGCTGGAGACTGAAGTGTTTTCATGAACATCTGCGATGTCTACATTAATTGTAACGTATGGGATTCAATGTCCCGGCACCACTTCTGCCTTCTTGGTGTGCGCTGTATCAGCAAGTAAAACTAGCATTGGCAGCAACTCTCTTAAATGCTGCCTCTTGGGCAGGCATCAAAGCAGAAATGAGTACAGATGGCTCGGTTGTGAAATTTTAAGGAACAGCTCACCTTGCTTTGGTTACATTCATTACGGCTTTCAGCTCACTTCCCACAGTCTGTTTTTCCCAGTCATCGGTGGACTGAGGGGTTTGTTTTACTAGAGTTGGTTGCCACATGGCAGTGGCCCCATGGCTCAGGATTCAATGCCATTTGCTTCCGCACTGAAGAAAGCATTTCCTGACACCTGGGAAACCCATAGGGAAGAATAACATAACAATAATATTTTTCTGCAGCTATCTCCCAGCATTTCCACAGACCCAAAATGTTCTAGGTGCATAGTAACATTGGCCCAACATCTCAAATCTGGCACAAATGTCACTTGCTGGCAGAAGGGACTTCCTTCTTCCTATGCAGCTGATGCCTCATAAAGTAGGTGAGGACAGAATTACAATTGTGGTAGTTTTAAAAGAGACACGTATTTGAACTATGTTCTGACTTCTCCATATTATCGGATTCACCTATCAAATCGATCAATGTATGCATTGCTAGATTGATTCAAAAGCAATTCAGAGAAGTAGGCTGGTTTTGATGGAGGTGAAGACTGTTAGAATTGGTTTGTTCAAAAGACGCAGCATAGCCCCCTATATCTATGGACTCTCCTGGTTAGCACCTACACTTCCAAGTTTACCACTCTATCACCAAAGCAACATCTGAATATACATCTGTTTCCTACAGGAATTCAGGAATACAGACTTATCCAGTTTGCAGTTTATTGTTAACTGTGGGCAAGCGGATCGTGACTTATGGCAACTCTGTGAATGAATGAGAAGACAGGAAAGCTTAGAGAAAACAATGATGCTGGGGAAAATGGAAGGAAAAGGGAAGAGGGGCCAACCAAGGGCAAGATGGATGGATGGTATCCTCGAAGTGACTGGCTTGACCCTGAAGGAGCTGGGGAAGGTGACGGCCAACATGGAGCTCTGGCATGGGCTGGTCCATGAGGTCACAAAGAGTCAGAAGCAACTGAATGAATAAACAACAACAAATGAATGAGAGGTCTCCAAATTATTATTACTTCAATGGCCCTGCCCAGGTCTTACTGTGTCAATGGCTTCAATGATTGAGTACACCCACCTGGAATGCAGTCATTTTATTCTCTCAGTGCTCTCCATCTTTCCAAGCATTACTATCTCTTCTAGTGAATCATGTCTTCTCGTGTTAGGGCTAAAGTATGTTTAGCAATCTTAGTTTCTAGGCAGAAAGACTTGATTTATACTAGGACCCTTTTATCTGTCTCAAAGGAGTCAATTCTTGTCCTATCAGCTTTCTTCACTGTCCAGTTTTTACAAACATACAAAGAAATTGGAAATACAATGGAATGGACAGCCTTACCATTAGTATTCCATGATATATCTTGACCTTCATAAATTGGCCTTCCAAGTCCTCAACTTCTGATTTCTTGATTAATGATTAGGCAAGATATGGAAAATCTTGAAGTATTTCAGTGTTTTCATTATCTACTTTAAAGTTATATAAAATTCTGCAGTCATTATTTTTGTTTTCTTTATGTTTAACCATAAACCTGTCATTGAACTTCCTTCCTCAAATTCCTTCAGTAACTGATATATAGTCTCTCTCTCTCTCTCTCTCTCTCTCTCTCTCTCTCTCTCTCTCTCTCTCTCTCTCTATATATATATATATATATATATATATGGTGTCATCTGAATATCTGAAATTGTTGATGCCCTGTCATCCAGTTTTCAGTCGTCCTCCTTCTGAATCTTATCCTGCTTTACATATAATATTTTTAAAATATAAGTTAAAGCCATAGGATGATATATTGTCGAAGGCTTTCATGGCTGGAATCACTGGGTTGTTGTAGATTTTTTGGGCTATATGGCCATGTTCTAGAATTCTCTCCTGATGTTTCTCTCCTGATGTTTCGCCTGCATCTATGGCAGGCATCCTCAGAGGTTGTGATATATCTATATGTTAGGTTGATATACTATATGTTAGGTTTCATTCCCTGGATCAGATCACTAAGGCCTCATCTATACTGTCATATAAAATCCAGATCATCTGCTTTGAACTGAATTATATGGCAATATAGACTAATATAATCCAGTTCAAAGCTGATAGTCTGGATTTTATATGGCAGTGTAGATGGGGCCTCCCACCCGGTGGTGCAGTGGGCTAAGCCACTGAGCTGCTGAACTTACTGACCAAAAGGTTGGTGGTTTGAATTTGGGGGGTGGGGTAAGCTCACATTGTTAGGCCTAGCTTCTGCCAACCTATCAGTTCAAACACATGCAAATGTGAGTAGATCAATAGGTACCACTTCAGTGGTAAGGTAACAAAGCTCCATGCAGACATGCTGGCCACATGACCTTGGAGGTGTCTATGGACAATGCCAGCTCTTCAGCTTAGAAATGGAGATGAGCACCCCCTCCCCCCCCCCCAAGAGTCAGACATGACTAGACTAGACATACCTTTACTACGGGGCCTAAGATGAAGAAAACATGGAGGAATTTCACTTTCTCAGTATCACAGCAAAAACATTTATATTGAGTAGTAGTAGTTTGTAAATACACTGTCAAAATTGTTACGGTTTATCTTAAGCTTCAGACTGCTAGAGTCAGCCAATATTTCTTTTGAACGATAGCCGAATATTTTAACAAATATCAAGAAATTAATATTAGCTGACTTGATGTGCACGCCTCGTGTTATTTATTAAACACCACATGCAGTGCCGGTACAGCTAGAAGTGTAAGGGTAAACATGGGGAGAATGCATTACAGAAGCATCGACATTTGAGATCAAATTTTCTGGGAGACATAGGTTTAGCAATCACTAACCATCCAGATGTTCCATTAATATGTACTGAATACAGAAAAGTAATTCTAGCAAAAATAAATTATGGCATTCTGATCTTTTTCTTTTTAAAAAATGTTTTGGAGTCAAAGTGTTTGGATTTCAAAAAAGAACAATTAAAGGCATTAGGCGATGTGGAACTGATGGAAGAAGATCTGCTTTGCATGCAAAAGGTCCCAACATGCTGAATCCCCAGAATCTCAGATGAGGGGCTAGTAAGGATTTCTGCCTAAAATACTGCACTTCCATTGGCCATCTATGTTGTCAGGTAGCAATAAGGGGCAGTCAAACATCATGACATGCAAGAATGTTTAACTATTCACCAGTTTGTGTTCCAGGTAAATGAGAGTACTGGTTGAAGACTTTGGATTATTGATTAAGAATGATCCCCTGTGTTCTCAACACAGAGAAACTACATCCTATTTATAACTGAACTTTAATAAGAAGTGTGCCTGTATGGTGAATTATTACAAGATGTTTGTGAGTAAATAAGATATGTTACTTTTAAAAGAAGACTTTGTTTTTGTGTCTGAGAACATATTTTAATGGGAAAGTATATGTTTTGGGCAACTGCAATTTCAACATCAAATAAACATTCTAAAACTCTGCTATGTGTATATGTTTTTGTGCAGTGGCATGTCTTTGTCCCTGACAGTTCAAGTGCATGGTTTATGATTTTAACAGCTGAGTTACCTGTGTGCCATTACATGAATGTTTGTGAACATCACTTTTTCAAAGTGTTGACTTCTAACAAGATCATGCCTTTCCTTGTCTATTGGTTTTCAAAAGATGGTCTCCAGATGTTCATGGAGATTCACATTTGTGAAAACTATCTCAACATTTTTCCTTTTCAAAAAGGTTATGAATGCAATTTCCCCCCAAAGGCCTTCTAGATTAGTTTGGTGGGGCTTGAAACATTCTGCCTTTTATCACAGGGTTCATGCATAGTTGGAGGGAGTACACTGGGTCCTTGGTATCTGCTAGGATTTGGTTTCAGGACCTTCTTTAGATACCAAAATCTGGGGATGTTCTAGTCCCAGTATATAGAGGACAATGGCAAATTGGTGTCCCTAATACAAAATTACAAAATGTTTGCACATTGAAGATTTTTGAGGGAGGGGCATGTTTTTAAGACATGGCTGGTTGAACCTGTGGATGTAGATGGTTTTAAGTGGCATGAAATTGTCTCATTTTAAAAGATACATTATATAATTTTAGGTTTTTTTCCAAATTATTCTTATGGGCATTTATTGCCCTAAACAGATTTAAATTCCATTATTTAAGTCTAATTAAATATAATGGGATTTTAAAGTGGTGTCCCCAAACAATTATTTGCAAATTTAATTTCTAGCTGTGGATAGTGGAATCTGTGGATACAGAGGACTAACTGCAGTCAGCACAAAGAAATGGTGCATTTGAATGGATGATGTGTGAAAATGCTTCAGATTCATTTGAAATCTAAGCATATGGTTTCTGGTTTGTTTCCTTGCTGCAACAACATTTACCTGTGCCTTCTCTGTTATCGGAAAATTGGCAAAGTCCCCATCATTGTTCTTGCTTTGATATCAATTTCCGTTTCTAGCTCAGTTAAAAAACCTTGAATGATTTACACAGTGGGTTCCCTCTAAGAGAAAAGTGCATTAAACACTTTTTGTAAAGAAGTACATTTATGTGTGTATGTGTACACACACACACAACCCAATCTATTTTAACAATACTTCCATGCTTCCTCTTTTTCAAACCATGATTGACAGTTATCTGATTGGAGCACGGTGGCTTAATATCAAAGCCAATGGCTCATAAAATCAAAGGGAAATTAAACACCCTTAGCTCCGGGTAAACACTCTGGGAAATTATTGCTATATATTAGAAGCTGATTAGTATTCAAGAACAAAGCCTGCAATGCACTGCATGCACACCTCCTTCGGATATGGTCTCTTGGGTCTTCTCTTCTTTTTTGTTCTAGGAGCCTCCCTCTTCCTGGACTTGGACAAAACAATTCAAAAGTTCAAAAGAAGAGAGTCCAGAGTTTGTGCCTTAAGATAATCAAGGGAATTTTACATTATGGTGGATTTCAAAGCAGGCTGGCCTGAACTTGTCAGAGAATGATGCTCCAGTGAGCATTGCCAGATGCAAGGGAATTGCTCTTGCTTAGACCCGTGATTGAGATCTGAGTCATCCTTTGGCTTGAAGAAAACAAAAGTTAGCTAATGAAGCAGCAGAACAAGGCAATGTTCTATGTTTCATTTTGAAGGATAACATTTACCACATGCCCACAGTGTGGGCAAAGTGTGGCATCACTCTGGAAAGCAGTGTTTCTCAACCTGGGAGTCAGAACCCCTAGGGGGGGGGGGTCATGAGAGAGGTTTCAGAGAGGTCCCCAAAGACCACCAGAAAACACATATTTCTGATTATCTTAGGAACCCAAATCCCTCCAGTATTTTCTGTTGGTCATGGGGGTTCTGTGTTGGAAGTTTGGGCCAATTCTATCATTGGTGGGGTTCAAGGGTTCATTGTATTTATACAATGTCTACTTTGGATTGAAACTGCATTGTTGTCTCCCTTCAAGTCATTTCCAACTCTTAATTATTAGGAGCCACCACAACATGAGGAGCTGTATTAAGGAATTGCAGCATTAGGAAGGTTGAGAACCACGGCCCTAAAGGCATTTTGGCACACCTCCCAGTCTAACAGGAGTTAAAAAAAGGAGTAAAAAAGTGCATATTTCCCAACTCATCTGGGTATTTATATGATACCCTGCAGGCCCTTCCTCCTTCCACCATCACCTAGTGGGAACGGGACAGGGCACCGTGTCCCCATCAGATGGGAGAAAGGACAACAATGTGTGGCAACATGTGTTACCCCACTGCCCTTTCCCCATCATATGGAGAAAAGGGGAGAAAAGTGCAGGCAGCTCCACCGAAGCTACCCAAAACACACTATCTTCCCTGTGGTGGAGGAGGAAGTGCCTTTTGGGGCTTTCCCCTCCACCTCGGGAGGAATGGGGGGGGGTGTTGTGCATTGTCTAATGCAGGGGTGCTCATTAGGTAGCTTGGGAGCTACTAGTAGATCTTTGGCCCTCTTTCAGGTGATCTTCGGGCCTCACCAGCCGGATGAGGTGCTCCTGCCATGCGCTGGCACACCCTGCGTGCACATGCGCTCCTGCTGCTGGCTTCCGCTCTCGTGGTGCTTTTTTCGCCTGCGGGGCATTGCAGGAAGAAGGAAGCACGAGGCGGGGCCTCTGGAGAGAGCGCCTTGCCTCTCTCTTATCCAGAAGCAGCTGTGCAGCCTCCGTTGCTGGCGAGACAGGCAGGGCGGAGTGCTCCCTCTGGGTGCCCCGCCTCGTGCTTTCTCCTTCCTGCAATGCCCCACAAGCAGAAGAAGCACCGCACAGGTGGAAAACAGCAGCAGGAGCACGCACAGTGGCAGGAGCGTGTGGCGGCGGGGGCAGGTAGATCTTTTGGACTTGGTTGCTTTAAGAGTAGCTCGCATGCTGAAAAAGTGTGAGCACCCCTGGTCTAATGGCACTCAGCAGGCCCCATCCAAGCTGTGTATAAAAGTGATAAAATAGTGCAATTTTGCCCCATGTGAAGGGCTCTAGAAGACAATAGAACACATGTGTCAAATGCAAGGCCTGCAGGCCAAATCCGGACCAACATATAATGTTGTGTCGCCCTCCAGATGCGGGACTACAACTCTGGTATTCCTCTGTATCCACAGATTCTTTGTAAATGGAATCAAGTCTTTTGAAGGCAACCATGAGAGTAATGCGATCACCAATGAGACTAATGCAACACCCTTGCAATAGAGCAATTAATTCAATTTGCAGGGAAAGAGATTCCACCTAAACATAACAAAGAACTTCCTTATTGTAAATGCTATTCAGCAATGGCATATTCTGCCTTAGAGCATGGAGGAATCTTCTTCTCTGTAGGTTTTTAAGCAGAGACTGAGGGCCCTTTCACACAGCCCTATATCCCTGAATATCAAGGCAGAAAATCTCACATTATCTGAGTGTGGACTAAGATATCCCAGTTCAAAGCAGATATTGTGAGATTTTCTACCTTTATATTCTAGGATATAGGGTTGTGTGGAAGGGCCCTGATATGTCTTCTCTATGCATTTTTTAGATCCTCCAACATGACTCTATGGCATCCTTGGGATCAAAGACCTTCATTTTAATCACATTCACTATTATCCATGGTTTTGGATATCCATGTGAAGATTGGGAATGCATCTTCTGTGCATATGGGCATTGTGCTATATCTCCAAGCTGAAAACTTGGCTGTGTCACTGCTGATTGAATGGAGAGAGCTGCAAGTTTGACCACTCTCTTATCAAAAAGACATTGCATGTAAAATATATTCATGTTGTTTAGAGTGTGGGCAAAGCTATTTCTTCTTTTTGTGGAACATGTCAATATGCAATATTCTTAGCCTGACTGTTCATCCAATCCTGAAGATATGATCCAGCCAAAACTTTACCACTTGTGTTTTCAGAGTGCATAATATTACTCTATGACAGCTGAACTTCACTATAATGTGAAAAAAGAGAAGCCGGTGTTTCATATTCATGATAGAACAATAGATTATTAATTGTGGATCAAACCATGCCTGTGTTGCTAAGACAGATCATGGTTTCTGCAGCCTGAGCCATGAAATATTTAAAAATAAATCAAAAATTCCTCCAGAGATTGGGCATTATTAAATGGAAATAGTGATGTACTTTTGAGGCTATACATACCTAGGGCTAATTAATAAGAAGCCTGAAGGCATAATCAAATTCACTCTGGTCCAGTAAGTAACAAATAGAGCAGGACCTATCACAGTCAGCTAAGAAGAAATGATGCTTACTTGATATGGAAAAATGCCATTTCATGCAAATGAGCAATGTTTGCAAGACATTAAATGCTAGACTCTTCTCTTCCATATAAGCAAGCTTCTGAAGTATGCATACCTCAGGACTTTAGATATTTTTGACATAAGCAGTTAGGTTCTATACATAGGCATAGGACTAAATTCTAGAGTATTAATTAGTGTAGAGTCAATGAGATTTACCTATGTTATGACTCACTATTATGAAATAAATTCAATGTTAGCATTGAGACCAACTTCTAATCAAAGGTTTTTTTTTTTGTGGTTTTTTAAAACTGCATGTTGCTTCTGGTGTGAGAGAATTAGCCATCTGCAAGGACATTGCCCAGATGATGCCCGGATGTTTGATGCTTTTACCATCCTGTGGGAGGCCTCTCTCTTTTCCTCATATGGGAAGCTAGTGCTGAGATGGGAGCTCACCCCGTTCCCTGGATTCGAACCACCAACCTGTCAGTCAG
Organism: Anolis apletophallus; assembly: GCA_030556195.1. Taxonomy (NCBI): domain Eukaryota; kingdom Metazoa; phylum Chordata; class Lepidosauria; order Squamata; family Anolidae; genus Anolis; species Anolis apletophallus. The sequence goes on from JARBWK010000007.1 coordinate 132,694,924, forward strand.
CAATCCTGCTGACACAACTGTTTAAACCATTGCACCACTGGGGGCTCAGTAATCAAAGTAAGAATATAGGAGATGTACATGGTAGAACTGTCAAAGTTTTGTAACATTCCATCATTTCTAAAGTGACAATAAGTAATTATTAGGATCAGGACCACCCCAGCAGCAAGCATTAAGGATTTAATCACCTGGCTAGCATTGAGTAATTTACAATCAGGGTGGGGTAGCTAAAAGAGTAATACAGAAGCACAAACTTCTCTGTTAAAGTTGTTGTCAGAGTAGTGATCTGTTGGAGATGCAAAGTTTAAAGGATTACTGAAGAAAACCAGAGGCAAGCTAATACTATGGAGAAGGTATGAACTGACTGGGAGTGGTGGAAAGGAGGGCTAGAGAAGAGTCAAGAACATGTGTTAGATATATGAAAATATTGCTGTATAAAGTTTTCTACTAAAGATTCAGGTTGTGCTTGCCTGCTCCTTAACCAGAAGGGGAGTGTTTATCCTGAAGAAGGAGGTTGGCTTGTTGTTGAACAAAGAACCCCAACAATTTGCGGTGACAAGAATTGCCAACATTTAACAAGTGAAAACACGAATGTAATCAAAACAGCAAAAAGTGATCAATGAGGCAAAAGCTCTCCAAGATTGTACTGCAGCAGACAGAAAATTACAAAAATTACTCTTTGCTTCCTTCAAGAATGAAATTAGCTAAAAATTAAATTATTACTAACACTGCCATGGCTCAGTTCTCTGGAATCCTGGGATTTGCATTTTGGTGAGACACTAGAGCTCTCTTGGTAAAAATTCACAAAACTACAGCTCTCAGGATTCAGTTGTCTGGAGCCATAGCAATTAAAATATATTCAAGTGTTAGTAACTGTGTAGAGCAGGGGTGCTCATTAGGTAGATCGCGATCTACTGGTAGATCGCGAAGAGTGTCCTGGTAGATCACAGGCAGGGTGGGAGGAAGACTCAGTCCCATCCCGCAGGCTCTCGACGACACCCAGGTGCTGCCGGCCAGTCAGAGTGTATAAATTCAGGGGCTTATTATACTTGCATTTAGTTGAATTAAGTCTTAAAATATATTATATGGCTCTCACTGAAATACATTTCCAAACATTTTGCTTTTATGGCTCTCCGAGTAGTGGGTAGGTAGATCATTTTGACTTGTTTGTTTTATAAGTAGCTCGCATGCTGAAAAAGTGTGAGCATCCCTGGTGTAGAGTGAAACAGATCTTAGAATTTGATTCCATTCCTTGGCTTCTGACTACTATACTGATTGCTAGTTTGCTTTTAGTTTTAGTCCAGAAATCCAGTATTGAATTCTAATGTCCTAAACAAGAAAGGTCCTATAAAAATCAATTTTACTTCAATCCACACCTGGCTTCCTCATTGTCAGAGGTTAGCAGATAGGAATTATGACTAAGGGTTGAGTTCCTACAGCAGCTACTTGGTTAAGTGGTGTTTCTTCTCCTAGCTTTACCAGGCTGCAGCAGCAGGTGTGATCAATGGGTGTCTGTTCTCTTGTCAGTCAAGGTGCAGCAGACTAATGTTTCAATTTCTCTTCCCTCTAGCAATTGCTAGTGCAATTATCAGAAAAAGCATTTCTGATGCAATTTCTCCTTGTGCCCAACACTGCTGACATTAACTTGCTCAGCCCCAGTTGACAGGAGAATTGACTTTCATTGCTCACAGTTGCTGCTACCTGGTGAACTATTGTTTGCAGCAATCGTGCCACAATCATGAATATAAGTCAGCTTTGGATGCATAAATTCAAGGCATTTTTGGTTGTGGCTCCCTCAGTCTGGAACACAGAGGCACCATGCTATGGCTAAATGCTTTTACACAAGCAGTAAATGTAGCTTTCATCCTGTAAGGATTTTTTTTCCTTTTAAAGATTGTTTCCCATGCAATTTGCTGTCGCTTCTGCTGTTATTTTATATCTTTGTTCTATGGTAGCCACTTTGTTTCTTTATTATTTAAGATCCTGGGGCAACCTCAATACCGGACAATTTCATCTTATGCCTGGAAGCGGTAATGAATTGGCTGCGCGCTAGCAGACTGAAGGTAAATCCGGCAAAGACCAAGATCCTGTGGCCCGGCCGCCCGACAGGAGTGATGCATCCCCTGCCCACTTTCGATGGGGAACCTTTATCTCCATCTGCCACTGTTAAGAGCCTGGGTGTTGTTCTAGACTCGCTGCTGTCAATGGAGGCCCAGGTCGCCGCTGTCAGCAAACAGGCCTTTTTCCATCTCCGCCAGACAAGACACCTGGCACCCTACCTTATGAGAGAGGCCCTGGCAACTGTCATTCATGCTACAGTTACATCTAGGCTGGACTACTGTATGCACTATACGTCGGCCTTCCTAGATCTACGAGCCAGAAGATTTGCATTGTCCAGAACGCAGTAGCCAGGCTACTTACAAAAACGCCTTTGAATTGCCACATTATGCCAACTCTTCAACATTTACATTGGCTGCCAGTGGAATACCAGATTCTGCATAAGATGTTGGTCTTGACCTTAAAGGCTTTATATGGTCAGGGGCCGATGTATCTCAGAAACCGCCTCTCACCATATGGCCATAAGTGGTCGCTTCAACCCTCTCAACATAACTTGCTTTATATACCAGTTCCCAAAGGAGTAAATCTTGTGAGCATGAGGCAGAGGGCTTTTTCTATCTCTGCCCCAGCCTTATGGAACTCATTGCCACTGTACATGAGAACTATGCGTGGCCTGTGGCCTTTTACATCAGCACACAAGACCTGGCTATTCAGTAGAGCATTTGATTTGTAATTTTAACTTTTTATATTTGGCCTATGTAATATTTCATCCTGTTTTTAACTCTGCTTTTATGTAAATTGCCCAGAGCATCCTGGATGGAGGGCGATTAACAAATATTGAATTGAATTGAATTGAAGATAAGCTTCTTCAATTATATTAAAGAATAGTTAAATCATCTCGTAAATAATCCAATATATAAATAAGATTTTAAGAGGACTGTGCTCTAATTCTTTTTAAAGTGTATATGCCACAATTTTCCAGATCGCTTTGCAGAGCACAGTCCATCTGTGCGATTGTTCTGAGAACAACAGCAACAGTGCCCTCCATCTGGGGAAACCGGCATCCCTGCCTGTTCCCAAGACCACAACCCTTCTTGAGTTTCATATGTCTTCCTTGTAGGAAGCAGTAAAAGCAAGGAGACATAAATATATCTGACAAAGTCATCAGGGATTAGAAAACACAATCTGCCAATAAATATGGTAATTAGGTAATTTGAGACTTAAAGCACAGGGTTATTTGAAAATGTAATTTCGGGACGGAGGGTCTGGGTCTGAAATTTCTGCCATTAAAGAGAATTATGATAGAACGGAAACTTTTTAATGACATTTAAGCATTTTTTAAAATGTATATATATTGCAAAGTTAATAACCTTTCTGTCCGCTGTGAGGAAATATGTGATGCTGAGGCAACGCAGAAAAAGGGATGCCAATTCCAGGAGTTTGTGATGATACAATCTGAAGTTCAGTGAAGGCTGGCCTGAGACTGGCACCCATTGCACAATTAATGTGGAAAAGCTAGTTGGAGTAGTAGCCAAGATGTTCTCCAACAATGATGATGGAATAATGCTCTCCAGGCAGCAGGTTTGTACAGCCAATGGTGTCTGTTTACTTCTAATTCTGGTTTTAGTTTGAGATTCAGAGGATCAATCTAAAGTGCTGACTCTATTTGAAGATACAGTTTAGAAGCTTGGATACATCCTCCAAAGGCCAGGATAAAAATCTGAGATGATTCAATCACCTACTGAAGATTTCAACACCTCAGGTTTCCTGCTTCCGAAGAGGGGCTATGCGAAGTGCTCATCTGTTGCATGTATTTTGTGAAGACTTTTGTCCTAGCAAAATACACAAAGTGTTTGCAGCATGCCTCTTTCCTTGATGCCCATTGGCTCTGAATTAGTTTCATGGCATCAGCACATCATTATTCCGCTTGTGACACAGTGACCAAATCATGAACTGTTGGAATTTAAAAAACGTTTGAAGACTTCTCTCTTTGGGCAGGCCTACTCAGCCAGTTTTAATAATTAATTTTAAACTTAGTTTTGTGTCCACTTTATTTTAATCATTGTTCTGTGTTTTTTTAATGTATGCATTTTGCAGGAATACATTTTACTATGTGTATTTTATATAATGACTAGCTGTACCCGGCACGCGTTGCTGTGCCCTATGTAGGTGATGTGAGAATGTCTGGGTATGTATGTTGTTGAAATGATGTGAGCATGTGTGTTGTGTTTATATTTATGTGTGTGTGTAGGTGTGTGTGGATATTTGGGGGGTATGAGTGTTTGTGTTTTGGTATGTGTATGCATGTATATATGTGTGTGTGTGTGTATGTGTGTGTGGTTTTTTGGGGGGGTATGTGTGTTGGTGTGTTTGTATGTGTGTGCATGTATATATATATATGTGTGTGTGTTTATGTGTGTGTGGATATTTGGGGGGTATGTGTGTTTGTGTTTTGGTATGTGTGTGCATGTATATATATGTGTGTGTGTATGTGTGTGTGGATATTTGGGGGGTATGTGTGTTGGTGTTTTGGTATGTGTGTGCATGTATATATGTGTGTGTGTGTATGTGTGTGTGGTTTTTTGGGGGGGTATGTGTGTTGGTGTGTTTGTATGTGTGTGCATGTATATATATATGTGTGTGTGTTTATGTGTGTGTGGATATTTGGGGGGTATGTGTGTTTGTGTTTTGGTATGTGTGTGCATGTATATATATGTGTGTGTGTGTGTATGTGTGTGGATATTTGGGGGGTATGTGTGTTGGTGTTTTGGTATGTGGTTGGATGTATATATATATGTGTTTGTGTGTGTATGTGTGTGTGGATATTTGTGGGGTATGTGTGTTTGTGTTTTGGTTTGTGTTTGTATGTATATATGTGTGTGTGTGTATGTGTGTGTGGATATTTGGGGGGTATGTGTGTTTGTGTTTTGGTATGTGTGTGGATGTATTTGTGCCCTCTTTAGGAGATGTGTGGAAGTGTGGGTATGTAAGGGTAGGAATTGATTTGTCAATGTGTTTTGTGTGTGTATATATATGTATGTGCGTTTGTATGTGTGTGTATGTATGTGTGTGTGTTTGTGTGTGTCTGTGTATGTATGTGAGTATGTATGTGTTGGTGTGTCTGTATGTATGTGTATATATGTTTCTGTATGTGTGTATGTAGCCTTCCCCCCCTGTATCTGTCTGTTCCCCCCTCGTATATCTCCCTCCCCCTCTCTCTGTCTCACTTTCCCCCTCTCTCTCCCCCTCCTGTCTCTCGCTGCCTGATTCCCCCTTCTCTTTCCCCCTCTTTCTGTCTGTGTCACTCCCCCTCTCTCTCCCCTGACCCTCTCAGGCCTCCCTGTGTCTGATTACCTCCGCCGTGTTCCCCGCGTTTGCGGCTGGCGCGCCTGAAGCAAGGTAAGCCCGGGAGCTTACCTTATTTCAGGCGCGTCCACCGCAACCGTGTGGGACACGCCGGAGGGCGGTAGGCAGGCCCGGAGATGGGCGCACCGCCCTCCGCCCTGTCCCCACGGTACCAGCGGCCACACCAGAAAGAAGGTAAGCCCCCGAGCTTACCTTCTTTCAGGCGCCGCCGCCGCAAACACGGGGGACACGGAGGAGGGCGGAGCGCCGATCTCCGGGCCTGGCTCCCGCCCTCCTCCGTGTCCCCCGTGTTTGCGGGGCGGCGGCGCTGAAAGAAGGTAAGCTCGGGGGCTTACCTTCTTTCTGGTGTGGCCGCCGGAACCGTGGGGGACAGGGCGGAGGGCGGTGCGCCGATCTCCGGGCCTGCCTCCCGCCCTGGCGCGCATGGGCAGCATCGTAGGCGGGCCGCCCCTTTTTGTGTCTGCTGGGGGAAGTGCGGCGTTTTCTACTACATTTCCCAGAAACCCCGGCATGGCCACTTCCAGTTCTTGCGGAGGTTTCTGGGAAGCGTAGTTTTGCGGCCTAGAGCTGCTCTGGGACCGGGGACGTGTGTTCCATGGCGAGGAGGTGTTTTTTGGTTGGCGGTCTGCGAAGGTCCCGGTGAGTGAGGAGAGAGGGGTGACGGGATGGGTTGGTGGGTTGGGGGCGTTGTGCGCCTGCGCGGTTGTTCTCCCTCTCTCCTGCGCCGCGGGCAGCGCAGAACGGAGCCTATGGGCGGTTTTTGGAGGCTGTTTTTGGGGGTTGCTATTTAGGAGGTGGGTTTTTTTGGGTTATGTCTGTACCTCGTGGTCTGGGGGAATGTGTGTCGTGGGATTTGTGTTTGGGGGGGTTATGGTTTGGCCGTGCATATCCTTCTTTGCACGACCACGTCTCCTTTATATATATAGATTATGTGTTTTTAGCTGTAATGTAACCTACCTCAAGTCACGAGGAGAGGCAGGTAAGAAATAATAATAATAGATGGATTATACTGTTTCCGCTAATATCATTCATTATATAGTTGAGCCTTAAGGCTTGCAGATGTTCAGTAAATGGTAATTAATACTGGGATTGTATTCTATTTGTACTCCACCCTATGATATAATGTATGTAACTATTTAAATAAAATTACTTATTTTACATAAGGGGACTCAGAGCGGCTTTACAGAATACACGTACGGCAAACATTCAATGCCGATTATACACTTAACAAGGACAGACAAACAGAGGTAGTTTTCCCCATCTTATTTCTGCATCTTTGGGGCTGTGCTTGACTCCAGCCACCGGGGGGGGGGGGGTGGTAGGTGGGTGCTATTTCGCCATCTTCCGTTCCAAGGAGCTTTCCCCCAATGTCCTTAAGGGTGCCTTTATTATCTCCCTACTAAAAGCAGTACCTATATATCTACTAGCATTTCTGATTTCAACCTACTAGGTGGGCAGGTGAGCTGGGGCTAATGGCAGGTGCTCACCCTGATCTGGGATCGAACTACTGATCTATTGATTGGCAGGATCTTTCTGCAGCACAGCGGTGTAGCCTGCTGTGCTAAGCCCAGCACCTAAGGTAGCCAACAATAAAATACATATTGTTGGCTACCTTATGTGGAATTCAGCTTCAGTCTTGATAATAGGTGAGAAATATAATCAGAAACAATAGCTATTAGCTACTATGGGCTATTTCATCTATAAAGCAAAGTATTTTTGTCAGGCAAAATTCACTGGCTTTTACAAAAGCTTTGCTTTTATGATAAAGAATACTGTTAAAATGAGTCTGTAGGTAGGATTCAATGCATCTGTTTACATAGTTGGACTTTCCTTAGTGCATCCAGGATGACTGCTTGGATTTCCAAATTTACTGATATACTGGGGTTTACATTTAAATAAGTATGCTTAGGGTTATCAGTCCTAGTCTGACTGCAAGAGGAAACCTTGGGGTAGGGGAAATGCAATAACACTGAGTTCCTGCTCTCTGGTCTATGTTGGTATGACCACTAGATAATTGAGACAGCGCTTTATTGAACATCGCAGTAGAATAAATACAGGCAACACGGATCTACCCTTCTATGCCCACTGCCAGCAACTAAAGCATGATCCCAAATCCCTTCGTATCAGGGCTCTGGAGAAAATTGAACCCCGTCCTCATTCCAACACATATAATGCCCTATGCAAACTAGAAAGATTATGGATTCTCCGTTTAAATACGGAGTACCCAAAAGGGTTAAACAAAGTAATCAGCGTACAGTCTCTGATTACCTAACTTGTCCCACCTGAATTACCTCTATTTTACTCTCCTGGCCCCTATCCACCCTTACCTTTATGGTCACCTCACCTCTGCTGGTGAGGTTAAGCCCTGATGCTTCCAACCATTGGTATGTATACCGTTATAATGTTATTTTCCATGGGTTATGCACCTGGTTACTGTATATAGTTAATATGTTGTACTTTCTATAGATATAAGGACAACGGTTACATCTATGAAGGCCTTGATAAAGCCCCGCCCGGGGGCGAAACGGGGAAGTGGCCCCAGGATTGTAGGCACCGCCAGCCTGGCGGCCTGACTTCAAACAAACTTTTAAGGAGCAATATTCTAGCCTCCTTTGTCCTTTATCCTATTGTGTTTGGACTTTTCAACACTAGAGACTTGATTTGATATTTGTTGGACTACCACGTTGTGTATATGCAGAACTCTACTTATGTGTCATTGCGACTTCGGATATAACTGTAGCACAGCAGTTCTCGTTTGTACCTGGGGGGCAGGGGACAGGACCAGGGGTCCCATTGGCATTTGCAGCAGCGGAGATGGATTCTGAAGAGGATTTAGGGGCCTCCTTCTCCCACATTGGCTTGGGATGACCCCTTTTGCAAATGGAAAGCAGTTTTATGAACGGCCAGGGGGAGGTTTCCTTTGAGTGAAAACATGGAAGAGAGCGGCTTCTAGATTATTTGTATGTTAGCAGAAAGATCGCTCACAACACCCATATGTTATTCAATAAAGTACATGGGATTGGGATTGGTATGTCTCTTTTGAATAATTACATTTCCACTCTAGTTTGTTGAATACTAATATTGATACTTTTATACTGTATCAACCTTGTTTTGTGTTTTTTCTGAACGGTAGGGGAAATGCACCAGAAGAATTTTATAAACGGAAGATTAGGATAGTATGTATTTCTATCAGCATTCTGACCACTTGAGCTAATATCTCACAAAAAAGGCCTATGCAGTATTGGCTAATAGTAACCTTGTAAAATCTTGGTTCTTGCTTATATTTTTTTTAAATTTACGATGTGTGCAGCCTTGGAAAGAAGGTAGATATCTGCTCCAATTCATCCTTGTCCAGTTAAATGTAAACACAGAGACTCAGGGATTAGAGCAGCAACTGTTAATTAGCTCATTAGAATTTACTAAGTAAATACAGGTGTGTGTAATTGGAAACTGAGCCCACATGAGATAAACTGAAGAAGGGGGCTCTGTGTGTGTGTGTGTGTGTGTGTGTGGACCTTCAAGTTGCTTGTTGATCCTATATATTGAATAAGGTTTTCTTAGGCAAGGAATACTCAGAGGTGGTTTTGGCTCTTCCTCTAAAATACAGTCTACAGAACTTAGTATTCATTACTATTCTTCCATCAAGAACTGACCCTGCTTAGCTTCCAAAATCAGATGAGATCTTTGGCCTTTGGGGCATTTAGGTTACAACAACATCTGTTACAGAACTCCAATATGCTGATGACAATGTCATCTGTGCACATTCATAAGAAGACCTACAAGCCACTTTAACACCTTTGCAGAAGCATACAAGAAACTCGGCTTGTCATTGAACATAGAGAAAACCAAAGTGCTCTTCCAGCGGTTACCAGGCAATCTGTCTGAAAGGCCAGAAATACAGCTTAATGGTACACATTTGCAATCCCTCTCTTCCTATGAATCTCATTCTTTAAATTGCCCAGAGTTTTGCTCCAGTAATTCCTAATGAACTCTTCATGTTTGACTCAGAAAATAGACCCTCCATTGCTTTTAAAGCTCTCGGGTGTCCCTTCAACTCTGCAGGCTGATTATTAGAATCTGTCAGACAAGGTTTCAATGTAGGATTTTGGCTAAACCATCTTGGGAGAATATGGTTGACTTCTCTTCAGGAAACACATGTTTGCATCATGGTGACCATAATAAAATAGAGCAATACTTTTAGTCTAGCCTGGTTGAATATCTTGGATATCTCTTATACAAAATGCTTAACACCCGAAGTGTTTTGGATTTTGGAGTCTTCTTGGATTTTGAAATACCTGTATTAGCATATACTGTACATGCATAATGAGATATCTCGGTAATAGGACCAAAATCTGCACAACAATTCATTCATGTTTCATATATGCCTTATATGAATAGCCTAAAGGTAATTTTATAATATTTTATAACAGTTTTGTCCATTAAAGCAAGCTTGTATACATGTATTTTATTTATTTATTAGACTTATTAGCCGCCACTCCCAGTGGCTCAGGGCGGCTTACGTCAACACCACGATAAAATCACAAGCTATAATAGCATTAAAACCACAGAATAAAACAATTCCTAAAAGAAAACACAGTCTCAGAAGATAGCATATCACATTGAACTGCCAGAAAGGAAAGGTGTCACTATCTCATCAACTCATCTGAACAATTTTGGATTTTGGAGAATTTTATTATTTGGAATTCCAGACAAGGGATGTTCAACCTTTATATTTATTTGTCTTAAGTAAAACTAACATTACAATGTGTTGTCAAAGGCTTTCATGGCCAGAATCACTGGGTTAGTGTGAGTTTTTCAAATGTTATGACCATGTTCCAGAAGCATTATCTCCTGACGTTTTGCCCACAGCTATGACAGGCATCCTCAGAGGTTTGAGAGGTCTGTTGGAAACAAGGCAAGTGGAGTTTATATACAGTATCTCTGGAATGTCCAGGGCGGGAGAAAGAACTCTTGCCTGCTGGAGGCAAGTGTGAATGTTGCAATTGGCCACCTTGATTAGCATTTAATGGTCTTGCAGCTTCAAAGCTTGGCTGGTTGCTGCCCTGGGGCAATCCTCTGTTGGGAGGTGTTGGCTGGCTCTGAATGATTACTGTCTGGATTTCCCCTGTTTTTTAGTGTTGCTCTTTATTTAGTTCTAATTTTAGTGGCTTTTAAAAAAATAATAGTAGCCAGATTTTGTTCATTTTCATGGTTTCCTCCTTTCTGTTGAAAATTGTCCACATGCTTGCAGATTTCAATGGCTTCTCTGTGTAGTCTGACATGGTGGTTGTCAGAGTGGACCAGCATTTCTGTGCTTTCAAATAATATGCTGTGTCCAGGTTGGTTCGTCAGGTGCTCTGCCCTGGCTAACATCTCTGGTTGAATTAGACTGCAGTGGGAATTAAGATGGTTTCGGCAGGGATTCTGGAAACAGGAGTTTTTAAAATAATCTACAGAAATAACCTTTCCAAACTTAGATTTGGTGAAATCATTTTCAAAATAAGAGGCCATGCACTCTTTATTTGAATAACACAAAATCATGACCAATATTCTAACTACACAATAATCAGGGAATGGTAATGTTATAAGTGTGAGGACTTATCCAATCTAATAAAAGAGCCAATAATTAAAATAATACATAGAGATAAAAGGAGCAAGAAAACAGTAAATCCCAATGGGATAGTTAAGGTAACTAGGGGTGTATCTACACTGTAGAATTATTGCAGTTTGACACCTCTTTAAAGGCTATGGAATCATTGAAGTTGTAGTTTTACAAAGCCTTTACCTTCTCTGCGAAAGTGTGGTGGTTCTAGGATGGCATAGCATTGAGCCATGCCAGTTAAAGCTGAGTCAAACTGCATTAAATCTACAGTGTGAATGTACCCTAAGATGTGCTTTCCAAAATAAGGTTAAATACATCTCTCTTGGGAAATTATTTCGTAATCTGCCCTCACAATTGAAATTACTTTCATCCTCTTCCTCCTACCAACCAAAAATCTGTCAATGCTGGGATGACAAGATGCCAACTTGTTCCCACCACCTGCCTGTCTTCTATCCATTATTACTCCAGAAAAATATAACAACATTTCTTTCTTTAGATCAGTGTGATTGATTAGTAGATTAAAGTCCCCAAAGCAATTTCATCTCTATCCTATTTTGTGAAGCTTGTGGAGACCTTCTTCTTCTTCTGGTTGATCCACCTGTTCCAACTTGCACATCAATTCAACCCACTGGAGATCTTGCACCATTGTGGCAGAACAGAAGCATTCATAAGCCATCTTAGAAGACATAGCACAGTCTGTTCCTTCTAACCAGCTGTTTCACACATTGACCCATAACAGCTGACAGACAGCAGACATAACATCAACTCCAGCCATTAATCATCTACAAGATCTCAGCTGAGTTTGTTCTGCTTGCTCTTGAACACCTAAGGAAGAAGAGACATGGTATATATCTAAAGTAAGCCTGTTTCTTTTGCCCTTCACACTCGAGAGCAGTCAAAACACACCTAATTGAAGCCCTTAAATCAGTGGTTCTCAACCTTCCTAATGCTGCAACCCCTTAATACAGTTCCTCATGTTGTGGTGACCCTTATCCACAAAATTATTTTTATTGCTACTTCATAACTTTAGTTTTGTTACTGTTATGAATTGTAATGTTAATATCTGATATGCAGGATATATTTTCATTCACTGGACCAAATTTGTCACAAATACCCAATACGCCCAAATTTAAATACTGGCGATGTTGAGAGGGATTGATTTTGTCATTTGGGAGTTGTAGTTGCTGTGATTTATAGTTCACCTACAATCAAAGGGCATTCTGAACTCTACTAATAGAATTGAACCAAATTTGGCACACAGAGCCCACATGACCAACAGAAAACACTAGGAGGGTTGGTGGGCATTGACCTTGAGTTTGGGATTTATAGTTCACCTACATCCAGAGAGCACTGTGGACTCAAACAATGATAGATCTGGACCGAACTTGGCAAAAATTTCTCAACATGCCCAAATGTGAACATTGATGGAGTTTGGGGAAGACAGACAGAATTTAGGAGTTGTAGTTGCTGGGATGTATAGTTCGCCTACAATCAAAGAGTATTGTGAACCCCAACAATGATAGAATTGGGCCAAATTTCCCACACAGAACCCCCATGACCAACAGAAAATACTGTGTTTTGACATTCCCCTCGCAACACCTCCCCCACCCCCGGGTTGTATGCTTTGCTGATACTGGTTACTCCATACCATGAAGTCCAAAAAAGTACACATGCAAGCATTGTTGTTGTTTGTTGTTGTTGTGTGCCTTCAAGTAATTTCTGATTTGTGGTGACCCTAAATCAAATAATCCCTCATTATGTTATCAACATAATTCATTCTCTGTGTACACCTTTTGGTACTTTTCCTTTGAAGATATACCATTCGACACAAGTCAGTGTTGAACCATGTGAACCACTACCTCATCCTCTTTACCTCTACTGAATAAAAAATGAAGTTCTTGCTTTCTTTCCTTTCCTCTCTCATTTGCATCACAGACATGGAGGGTGCCATGAGTCAAATCCTTGGGGGATGGGGGAAATGACACTGCTAAGAAATAAATCTAACTTGTTCCAGCTAGTAAATTTAAACAATTATTTCCAAGTTCTGACACTGAGTGTCTTTAATCATCAAAATAACATGTTAAGCCTCATTGGGGGATGTGATAGCTTACTAGCATATAATTAGCTGAATTTAATTGATTATGCTCAAGTTCTAACAGTGGGTGTATTCAATCCCCAAATCAACTTGTTAAGCCTCATTGAGAGAAGGCTGTAACTAACACATAACTAGTTAATGATAACTAATGTTTTCTGAGCTCTTGCAATGGGCCCTTCCACATTACAGTACAGGATTACAGCATAACATCACATCTATGATTCCGCAATTGCAATGGTCATATACTATAGAATAATACTGAGATTTGTAGTTTAGGGAGGGGCATTTAGAATTCTTGCCGATATAGTTCTAAGGTATCATCAAAGTGCAAATTCCAAGATTCTATAGAATGTTGTCATAATAGCTAAAAGAAATTCACAGATGCAATGATTGTGTCGCGTGGGGAAAAAAACTCCAATCAACAAACTCAACTGGTTAAATATCATCGAAATGCCTAATTAGCACATAATTATATTTAATTAATTAGTTCCAACTTCAATTTCTCAGGGCTAAATGACAGTATGATCCATGTCTGCAGGGGATATGCTCAACTTCACTTGGGCCCCATCCACACAGCTGCATAAAATCCACATCGAACTGGATTATATGGCAGTGTGGACCCAGATAATCCAGTTCAAAGCAGATATTGTGGATTATCTGCCTTGGGTTATGTGGCTGTTTGAAAGGGTTCTTGGATAGGTAATAGTGAACCCTATAGAATTAACTATCAGCAGAAGAATATTGAAGAGTCCCACTGAAGGACTTGGAAATACCTAGAGAGGACACATCTTAAGGCAATAGTAGATCCTCCAGTATGAATGTATGGTCAACGTTTGATGGAAGTATGGCATAGGGCCCTTCCACGCAGCCATATAACCCAGAATATTAAGGCAGATAAGTCACTGGGTTATCTGAGTCCACACTGCCATATAATCCAGTTTGATGTGGATTTTATACAGCCGCGCAGAAGGAGTCTTAGCATCACATGGAGGACCTAAAAATGTTTACAGAAGACACAATTAGTCAGACTTGGGTAAATGAAATCACAGGGACAAATTCAGTGCAAATGGTGCAAAATGGCACCCAGTCATTATGTGTTGTACAATGTTGCTATTCTGTAATGCTTGTGTTTTATTTCCACATGTACACCATACGTACAATACAATGAGAGAATGTTAGCAAGCAGCCATAGGCAGTAAAAACATTTACAGCTGAATTTTCCCCTGAAACAATAAGAGAGCTTCTACTCCCACTATTACCTCTTCAGTGTTTATCATAGGGAAAGCCAGACGCTCAAATGTCACCACTATTCCCAAATGATGGTGAACACATTCTCTTGCCCTCTATCTGTGCTATTTTTATTATGCCATTTAAATGTTGATATTTTTGTGCATGCATTCACACTACAATGGGTAAACAAGCTCTGACTTCTACTGGCACAAGCATCCCAATGCAGAGCAGCTCTTCCTGATATTTTTGGATGTTTTGAATCACAGTTCTGTGGTGGTCAGAATTTACAGCAATTCTCAAGAGAGGCAGTTTGGGCATTAGCTTTCTTGTTTCTCTAATCTCAGGGCCAGAGTACAAGCACTGGGAATGTTTTCCAATAAACACATGCATGTCAAAATTTACCACCTGTAATTGGGGAGTTTGCATAGCCCTAAAGAAAACACAAGATAGGGCAGCGTTTCTCAACCTGGGGGGTGTTAGAGGGGTCACCAAAGATCATAAGAAAACACAGTATTTTCTGTTGGTCATGGGGGTTCTGGGTGGAAAGTTTCACCCAATTCTATCATTGTTGGGGTTCAGAATGCTCTTTGATTGTAGGTAAACTATCAATGTCTATTTTCCCCCAAACTCCACCAGTGTTCACATCTGGGCATTTTGAGTATTCATGCCAAGTTTGGTCCAGATCCATTATTGTTTGAGTCCACAGTGATCTCTGGGTATAGGTTAACTGCAACTCCAAAACTCAAGGTCAATGGCCACCAAACCTTTCCAGTAGGACCTTCCAGTGGACCTCACAACCTCTGAGGATGCCTACCATAGATGCAGGTGAAATGTCAGGAGACAATGCTTCTGGAACATGGTCATACAGCCCGAAAAACTTACAGCAACCTTCCAGTATTTTCTGTTGGTCATTGAAGTTCTGTGTGCCAAGTTTGGTTCATTTCCATCGTTGGTGTAGTTCAGAATGCTCTTTGATTTTAAGTTAACTATAAATCCCAGAAACTACAACTCCCAAATGACCCTCCCCCAAATCCACCAATATTCAAATTTGGGCGTATCGGGTATTTGTGCCAAATTTGGTCCAGTGAATGAAAACACATCCTGCATATAAGATTATGATTCATAACACTATGATTCATAACACTAGCAAAATTACAGTTATGAGTTCATACTTCGTATGAAGTAGCAATGAAAATAATGTTATGATTGGGGGTCAGCACAGAATGAGGAACTGTATTAAGGGGTTCTGGCATTAGGAAGGTTGAGAAACACTGGGCTGGGCCAAAATATTGGTTCTCTTCTGAGTATAATGCTCTGCTCTGGCAACAACAGCTCTCAAGCTCACTCTTTTAAGCTTTGTCTCTAATTTATCTTTTTAAGCTACTGCTCTTCCTAAAGATATATATTTATGCCATACCACATTTGTACCATAAACAATGAATTGTGCCTTTTGTTTTGAAAGCCTCATACATTACACTGGGATGTTTGTGAGCTGGACAGTGGTCCAGTTTTATGAAGCCAGTTAACAGTTAACAGTGAGCTACCTCCCCAGACATCTAGAGATAAGCCGCAGAGGCCAATAGCTCATGATTTATTCTTCAAGTCATCTCGACTTAGATTTGCTCAGTAAACCTTGGCTGCATAGAGGTTTGACCATCAATATAGTCTTGTTTGGGATGCCTTATAAAACCTTTCACCTTCTCCCCCGTGTTCTTTTGGAAAGATCATCCTACTCCAATTGGATCTGTTTGTGTGTTCACTTAATAGCTAGAGGTCACCTTTGGACCTGAACAGATTTTCTTTTTTATTAGACGTCACTTTTCCATTTGCAGGGAGCTTAGCGACAGAGCAAAGCAGAATGGAAAGAGTGCAAAGAGGAACATTTCTCCCTTTGTTTGTTTAGCTTTACTTGCATCCCCTGGTCTAAAAATTGTGTACAATAGACACACACACACATTTTGTGCTGCCCTCATGTTTAGTGAGAGAAAGTAAATCCTACTTTAGTTTATTTTAATGCAATAAACAGTTGAATGCAACAAACAAACAAACCCAAAAAAACTAAACAAACAAACTAAAAAGCATTTCCCCTTTTCAGAAAGGTTTTGTACAGTTCTGTATAATATGCAAAACTGAACAAAATGATCATTGTTCCATTGCTGTGTGGACTAATACGAGTAGTAGCATTGGATACGTTGTTTGTGACTTTGCAATGGAACAGTTTATGCTTTCAACCTTGTTCTCTGTGTATGCTTAGCTTCACAAAGGGAAATAGACTGATTTTGGGGAAAGCCATTTTTTCAAAATGTTAGAAACAAAACAGCCAAATGTTTGGTTTACTCCATCTCACTCTGAAGAAAGGATGTCTTGTAAGGGTTGGAGAATCTTTAATGAAGGATCACCATATTGTGACCAAAATCTGCTTGCCCCTACTGTATATCTCTAGTGTTGTTGGGATATGGATTATGACTTGTTGGGATAATAACCTATTGGGTAACAGAGTTTTGGAAGTGCTCCTTTAGTTTATTGAGGGTTTTTTCATGTTAGGGCTGACTTGAAAAACTGCAAGTTGCTTCTGGTGTGAGAGAATTGGCTATCTGCAAGGACGTTGCCCAGGGGATGCCTGGATGTTTTGATGTTTTGCTATCCTTGTGGCAGGCTTCTCTCATGTCCCCGCATGGGGAGCTGGAGCTGACAGCTGTGCTGTCCCCGGATTCGAACCTCCAACCTGTTGGTCTTCAGTCCTGCCGGCACAAGGGTTTAACCCATTGTGTCACCGGGGGCTCCTAGTGGATGGTCAGCAGCCCCTCCGACTGCCTCAAGTAAATAAAGCTAAGAAAACTACCAAAGAAGACATACACTTCAGGAAATAAATGACACATTATAAACAGACAAAACATTAAATAGAGGAGACTTGAGAAGGTTGCTATCTCCAACAAGTGTTCATATACTTCTACTAAGATCTCCCAAGTGTTTCCTTCATGGCTTTGTCATCCTTACATCACTACATTTCAGGCCAAATGGACTGAGGAAAGATGAAAGTTGCATATATTGTTATGTACTCCCCAGTTCCAGAAAGAAAAAGATGTTTAGGAAGCATGAATAATCAGGATTTGGCTTCCTTTTTGAGAAGAAATAATTGTAGATATATATTTCAAAGAGTAGATTTCTCTCAAACAAAACCTTGCATACAAGGAAGCAGACATCATAAGTAAGTCTAGTAGCTAACAGGTCTGAGGTATTCCTCAACTCTGTGAATGGCTCCTTGTATATTGTATGCCCACACCTGGAATGCCCCCCCCCTAATTACTTGGGTTAGGATGAGGGCTAAGATACATCTCCAAATCTGGTGGTTTTCATGCTCCACATACATGTATATGCCTTTAAATCACCTGCCAACTTATAGTGACCCCATTAATTTGATATGGCTTTCTTAGGCAAGGAATACTCAGAGGTAGCTTTTCCAGTTCTTTCTTCTGAAACATATTCAGCAGTCCCACTGATTCATTGGTAGTCTCCCATCCAAGTACTAACCACAACTAACTGGCAGGCTCCAAGATCAGGTGGAATCACCTGCCTTTAAGGTATTCAGGCCCAGTTGTACAGAAAGCAAAAAATATCCCCTAGAAGAGATATCCACTGATTTTACGTGAACCTCACTAAACCATTCATGCCCATTAGGACAACCAACTAGCCATGAAATGTGCTCTACTACCACTCATTTTTCATTCCTTTGCAGCACTTTCCTCAAGAATTCATTTAAAAAAAACAAATGCCCATTTGGACTCTTAACACCTGATATGCAAACCTTTGACTGAATGGCGACATTGCTCAGCAGAATCCAGATGTCAAATGTGCAACCCAGAGTGCATGCCATCCATGTGCAAAATGTATCAATGTACAACAATATTATATGTGCAACCCTGATGACACAATCTCAAATTAAATACAGCTATTCCACATAAAACGGTCCAATGTGTCTACAGGAGCACAAGATAATACTGGGATTGCAGCCAATGAGTTTTGCTTCCACATATTCAAATGCAAAGCAGAAGAGTTTTCTTCCATACTGGAAGCCCAATGAGACCTAGCCAAGGCGGATGAAATAGTATCAAGAGTTCATTTCTGTTCACTATAAAATAATTAAAAACCATAAACCTTTTTCTTTCATATTTTTTCAATATCTTGGTCAAATACAAGAACAAAAACATGGCTGCCTTGTCATGTCTGATAGTTTTCAAAAGCAGGAAATGCAGAAATAATGTCTGTGTAATAAATGAAGCAGGGAATTGGAGATTTTGCCTTGTAAGGAGGTGACCTTTGGCCTTTCCACAGACAAAATTCACAAGACTGTTTAAGGTATTACAGAAGAGGTAGAGAATGCAGAAATACAGCTTATTCCTACCCAACCACAGCATCCTGGATTTAGTGCTCTGAGGTCTTCCAAATGTACAGGGAGATAAGCAGCAATCATCAGTTTATGGTTTCACTCCAAGAGGGAAGGATGTCTGCATGCAATATGTTAAATGGCTGGGGGTCAGCATCAAGTCAGCTTCATGGGCATCAGCCAGACAGTTAATTCCTTAAGTAAGCAGATGGCAGATGCACCCAGATATACATAACTGCATATGTCATTTAATGAGAAGATGCAAAAGACAAAGTAGTAGATGATATTTGAGATAGCAAAATCTACTTTTACTGTTTCCTTCTAATTAGATGTACTGTAATAAGAATTTCCAATGTACATTCCCTGAAACTGTCTAGTTTTCTTTTTGTAATGAGTGTAGCATAGTAGGTTTGTATGTACTGCCATTTGAAAATTGGATTTTTATCTATATCTCACTGTACACTGAGAAGTACCTTTAATTCTCATTGGCTATAAAAGGATATTCAGTAATCACAAATAGGACCATCATCATTTCTTTAACATACCACCTTTTCACATGGCCCTTTTGAGCCGTGACATTGCACTGGCAATCATTGGCGAAAGGGAGGATGCATGGGGTGGCTCATGGGGCTCAATGTGCCCTTCGTCCTTACCTCATCACATGCTGTGGATGGAACGGTATGTTGGCACCCTATCCCCATCAGATAGATAAAGGTTGGCAATGCATGCTGCCCCACCACCCTTTCCCTCATCATACGGGGGGAAAGGGAGAAAAGTGCAGGTAGCTCTTACCTGTAGTGGTGTTGTCCCCTCTGCTTTGGGAGGAATATGGACAGGGCCTGCTGTGCATTGTGTGATCGCACATGACAGGCCCTGACTTGCAGCTAAACAAAGCGGCAAAATGGGGCAAAAATACCCCGTGTGAAGAGGAGTTCTACTTTGTAATGTCTGGTGGGGTTTTTCTTCAGGATGCTATATTGTATTCCATGTTATTGCATTGTGTGTCTTACACATTTCCCCTCAAAAGTCTCTGTCAGCATTTTGTGATCATTGAGAATATTCTGCCCAAATATATCTGTTCTTGGAGTCCCTCCTTAGTTTTTAAAAAGGGCCCATTATATTTTTGCAGACCATTGAGCTTCCCAGACCTTGCTCATATTTTCCTCCCGTGTTTCGATGACACCCTTTTGGCTATACAGCAAAGCCTCTGTATCTGTAGAACTCATACCTGCAGTTCAATGTATCCATGCCCAGGATTAAATGGCTTTATTAGATTATTGGTAGGTTCTCTAACATTATTCTAAGGTACTCTTCCACCAGAAGTTATTATAGAGTCATGCCAGGGAGATGAGCACATTCCGAAAGAAGATGTCCCTCTAGAAATCTCCAAGTCTTTCAGTGCAACTCTGTTGTATACTAGGACTGAGATCCAATGACATTCAGTTGTATCTGCAGTGTCAGGAATGTATCTCCCGCAGATAGGTTGGGTGGGTGTCTTACTGTATAAGCACTTGCCATCTCTTATGAATAAGAAACAGAGGAAGTGGTGATCTTGCTCTTAAATCCAAGTGGATGTTTATTTCAGCTACAAGGATTGTAATAGGAGGTTACCGGGAGGATACTTCTGCAATTTCCATATTTAAATTTTAGTTAACTAATGTTACTTTAATATAATGTCCATGGATCTGGTAGCTGTAAAAATAAAGTTGGAGCACATGCTATACTTATTCTGAAATGCATTATGTTTAGAATCCATTTTCTTCAGACACCGAGACACAAATCAGAGAAAGGAAAATAGACATTGTGATAGCTATACACATCACAGCACTAGGAAATTACCTGGTTGTTAACTGTCATCAAGTTGATTTTGACTTATGGCAACCATATGAAAGAGTCATGTTGTTATCCACAGGTTGTCTAGGTCTCGCAAACTTGGGATCCTGGCTCTTTTTGACTGAGTCTATCTACAAGGACCACAATCTTCATCTTTTTCTCCTGCTTTCTACTATATCAAGTGTTATCAAAAAATAAAAGACTTAGAGAGAGCCCTATGGACTATCAGGTCCAACTCTCTGATCAGTCCAGATTTCCAGGTAAGCATCTCCATCTGGTAGCTGTCCAGACTTTGCTTGAAGACATGCAGACTACCAAAAAACAAAACAAAAACAAATACTGTAAGTGATCCAAGATCAAATCAATCCTGAAATCTATCTAGAAGCCATGACGACTAGATTGAAACTATTGTAATTTAGTCATCTCATAAGAAGATAGGACTCATTATAAAAGACAATACTACTTGGTGAAATAGAAGGCAGTAGGAAAATATAACTATATTACAGGTAGATGACTTAGTCAAGGGAAGCTTGTGCTTAGAATGGGGCTAAGACTGTTAGGTCACCTAGATGCTTATGAGTTTTGTTAAGCAACTGAAGACATCTTTTGCAACATGTTGGTCACTATCCAGAGATTTTTTTTAGTTCGTTAATCACCCAATCAAATCTGTAAAAAATTGTTTTTCAAAAGCTGTGACATACTTTTTTTTCTAGATAACTGGTTCTGAGAAAAGGCATTTCTTTCTCTCATTGATACTGATGCCAATTTTAATGTCCTCACACTCCATCTACAAGATTTTTACTTGTATCAAAAATAACTTTTTAAAGCCTGTTTAGCAGTGAATGTTTTAGTTTTAAATTAATGCATTCAATGTATAAATCAACTAAATATAGCTCTTGTGAGCTATTGATTTTGTAAAGCAAGTGTGGAAATTCTTAAGAAGAGAGTGTTTATATTTGGTGAGCTGAGAAACAGAGCTAGAAAGGAGAAAAAGGGCACTTGTCTCGGATAAGGAATATACACTTTTCACTTTAAATAAAGTAGCAGGATTTTTTTCCACACATTTTAATTGTGTATTTATGAGGGGGCAATATACAATCTTCAAGGAAACAGAGGCTGCATACATGGACATCATCTGATGGCCAATATAAAAATTAAATATACTGGAAGCAGAAGAAGCTCAATTCTCTTTACAAAAACAAGACCAGGAGCAGATTCTTTCACATATCTGATCTGGCATGAGAAGACATACCTCACCAGAAAAAACAATCATACTTGGTAATGTAGAAGGCCACTTTACAGATTAATGGATTATCCAGGCAGCTACATAAAAGAGTTGGCAAAACCTAGACAGGGTGACTTGTAGGTCTCTCATTTACAAGTTGAGTTTAAAACAACAATAGAGTAGTGGAATTTCTGTTATGCATTTGCACCTATGCTGTAGCTTTTATTCAGGACTTCAAGGTTTCTTTCACATATTGTAAGACTACTATTGCTGCTACTAAATAATAAAATTGTATTTGTTACCCTGATAACACTGATAACCTCAAGGTTGGACATCTGCAAATCTCTGTATGTTGGGTTATCTCTGTACCAAGTTTAGAAACTCCAGTTAGTTGCAAACATGGCAGCCAGATTGGTTACGGGAACATCTAGGGGTGAGCATATCACACCCATACTAAAGTCACTCCACTGGTTCCCATTTTGTTTCAGACCATAACATGTAGGGCTTTAAAGGTCAAAACCAATACTTCACACTTTGCTCAGAAACGAAATGGGAATCAGTGGAGTAACTTTAGTATGGGTGTGATAAAAGGAGCCGACCAAGGGCAAGATGGATAATAATAATAATAATCTTTATTTGTACCCCACCACCATCTCCCCAATGGGGACTCAGGGCGGCTTACATGAGGCCAAGCCCAACAATGCAACAACAAAATGAAATCAAAACATAAGCAACAACATAATCAATTACATAGAACATAAACTATAGGAGTTCTACAACCAATATAAAATTACAATAAAATAAAACCATTCATGACACAGAACAGTGAGCAGGCCACATGTACAGATTAAAATAGTAAGGATAAAAACAGGGAGTGAGATAGCAGTGGAGCGAATTATTTGTGAGGGAGAAACTCTTCTGAGATGGGGTCGAGAAAAGGACTTTTGTGTAAAGGGGGGGAGGAGGTGTGCACTAAAAACAAATGTTGAGGGTGAATGGTAGTATGAGATTATGTGATTAAGCTCCAAAAGTCAGCAGAAGAGCCAGGTTATAAGATTCTTCTTAAAACTTTCTAAAGTGGGGGCTCACC
The DNA here is from genome assembly GCA_030556195.1 of Anolis apletophallus. Taxonomy (NCBI): domain Eukaryota; kingdom Metazoa; phylum Chordata; class Lepidosauria; order Squamata; family Anolidae; genus Anolis; species Anolis apletophallus. Next base: position 132,717,804 of record JARBWK010000007.1, read on the forward strand.
TAATTTCACCAGGCAGTACATTCCATAGATGGGGGGGGGCTGAGGAAAAGGCTATCTGCCTTGTTCCCACAAGGCGGGACTGAGATAATAGTAAGTGTGAAAGGAGAGCCTCCCCTGAAGATCGGGGGGATTGGGCAGGTTCATGGAGGGAGATACGGGTCCCAAAGCATTAAGAGTTTTATAGGTGATAACCTGTACATTGAATTGGGACCGGAAAATAAATGGCAGCCAATGGAGCTCCTTAAACAGGGGGGTTGATCGCTCCCTGTAATTTGCGCTCATTATTAATCTGGCCGCCGAACATTGGACGAGTTTTAGTTTCCGGGCATGCCTTCAAGGGTAGCCCCATATAGAGTGCATTGCAGTAATCCAATCTAGAGGTAACTAAGGCATGGACCACCATGGTCAAGTCAGACTTCACAAGGTATGGTTGCAGTTGGCGCACAAGTTTTAATTGTGAGAAGGCCCTCCCGGCCACCACTGACACCTGTGCATCAAGCGTCAGTGCTGAGTCCAGGAGGACCCCCAAACTGCGGACCTGTGACTTCAAAGAGAGTGCAACCACATCCAGCACAGGTTGCCACCCAATACCTTGAAGTTACTGGCTTGACTCTGAAGGAGTTGGGGGAGGTGACGGCTGACAGGGAGCTCTGGCATTGGATGGTCCATGAGGTCACAAAGAGTCGGAAGCGACTGAACGAATGAGCAACAACAACATGCTCATTCCTAGATGTTTCTGTAACCAATCTGGCTGCTATGTTTGCAACTAACTGGAGTTTCTGAACTTGGTACAGAGATAACCCAACATACAGAGCTTTGCAGATGTCCAACCTTGAGGTTATCAGTGCATGCACTACCACACATTCATAACCTAGATCTTCTTACTAAGCAGCACATGTGGAAATGTCACACAGTCTAGTCCTACATGAGCCCTCATTGGAAGAACGGAACTTTTTGGACAGTGCATAATATATGTTATATATATGGACTTGAATTGTGATTGTCTTCATAATATTCAATTATAGTTGGCTCTGCAGATCCAAGAAAGAGGTACATAAGCATTGAGGTTCTGTATTGTGTTATTTTACTTAGGAGAGGTGGTTCAATTTATCTCAAAAGCAGCAATGAGAATGGAGTTGCCAGTCCCAGCAGGAGCCCTAAAGTTTTAAGGGCTTCTTTAATATTCACTACCTAGCTATCTGGAAGGGCAGGACACACTTTAGAAAGGTCACACCACAAATATGCCTGCGTATTCTCTCAGCCCTTCCTTGGGTGTTCAATAATGCAACAGGACTATGATAATGATAAAGTTTTATGGCATCTTCAATCCCAATGGAACCCAAACAGCCACTTTGCCCCAAACTGGCATTTGTTATAAAGGATGAGGCTGAGATATAAAGCATAGAAAACAGAGTAGTAATACCAACACCCAGCAGAGCTAACTTGTTCTTACAACGTCGAGCAATAGAAGTAAATAAACAAGAGAAAAAACTTTCTGTAATATTCAACTTTATGTTTATGGGGTTGTCTGTTTTTCTGTTCCAAACTGTTTGGCTTATCAAGACGAGAGTGGGTTTAATGGAAGGCAATAGTCTATATTTGGAAAATCTGAAATAGACTATATTCAGCACACCTGTGACTGTTCACTTTGAAGGCAGCCCTCCCCATCTTCATATGCCTTCCTGCTAAGAATGGAACAGAAAAAACCACATTTCCTGACAGCCTACTCCCCTCCATTTTTACTGGCTGATTTTGATGGTGAGTTGAATATTCTCTGAATATTTGACAGACTAGATCCTTATTTAGCATTCAAAAGGTTTAACAACATCAGACAACTGTTGTATGCTAGCAACAGCCAGTATCTGACAGAATATCTGCAATAGAATTTAATACATTTTATATTTATTTCATTCATGCATTAATTCAACTTATATTGTTTTTTATCTGAATTTTGTTGGCTAAGTTAAATTAACCATTAATGACTTTTTGCAATGCAGAGTCAAAGCAGAGATGAGTCTCAATTTTCATTATCTCAATTTATGATATTTCAAATTTACAACATTTTCTCAAGAAATAAATTACACAGTTCTCCTAGTGTGTCTATGCAGCTGAGAAAGGTAAAGGAGAGGGGGATGAGGTGTGTTAGAGTTTCGGCATATTCTTATTTATTTATTTATTTACTGTATGTGTATACCGCCTTTCTCAGCCCGTAGGTGACTCAAGCCGATTAACAGGGTAAAATTCAATGCTTACAATATCATAAATAGAATTAAAAACATAATATATAATAAAAACTAAACAAATCAATAAAATATAAATTCATAATGTCTCCTTGTTAAAAATCCAGTCTCATTGTCTAGTCGTTCCATTTTCCTTTGGAGGAATAAGTCTGCATAAGCCAAATACTGATCTGCTTAAGGATGTCTGCATATGTTGGACTAATGTCTTGGATTAATTCTAATGCAGAACACAGGTTTCTTCAATTGAATATTTTGTTTAATTTAAATACTAAAATTCCCAGCTTGATCCAGCTATGACTTCAGTAAGTGAAAGACTTATACTGGATATTGAGAATAGAAATTGGCTGCGGGTACTGCATGTTGCCCTCATTTTAACAACTTATTCATATGGGCTATGTTGATATAAATACCATTATTCCCTCACTACTTTCTGAGCTGCTCTGAATAGTCATTTGACCATAACTTTTGCTTTTTCACCAGATTATCGCTGAGATGGCAGCATCCTTCAGTATTATCAGTGACTGTGGCTCCTCAGCTGAGCCAAACAAAGTGGTATACACAGTATGAAACAACCTGTTCCAGCTGTGATGCTCCTCCGTTTAAGATGTTGACGTAGATGTTCACAATGCAGCTGTCTTATTGTTGGAGCAAACAAACAAATGGATTTTACAAGGAAAGGAGAAATAGATTTGGTTTTCATGTTCATGCTGTGTGTTGAAAATATATGAAAGGAATGTAGGGTGATAAGGAACAGCAGCATCCAGGATTTGAAAATGAATTACTAATAAAAGCTAGGAGAGTCTGGGCAGACACTTGTAATCTTTGGGCCTCCTATCAGCCATATTGTTATGTTTTGTCATTTACAGTTCTTGGAGCCTTTGAAACCCTGCTCTTCCTCCAGCGTTTCCTGCAGTTAACGAACAAGATAGGGAGAAACAGAAGTAAACATTAATTAATTTCCATGTTTTAAATATAGGACTGTCCATCTGGGCCAAAACTTTACAAAATTCAACAAGAAATACATTTTTAAAGGGCATCAATGCAATGCATTGGGTCTTGGTTTCATGGGAAGAGTAAGAGCAAAAAACCCTCTGAACAAATTATTGCTTAGTTGTAGTGTAAATAGTATGTGGTTGTAAAGGCCTAAATACCTTTGCAGAAGCATACGAGAAGTTTGGCCTCTCATAGAACATCGAGAAAACCAAAGTGCTCTTTCAGCAGCCCACCCCTCTGCAATGCCAGAAATACATCTTAATACTGTAACGTTATAAAATGTTGACCATTTCTGCTACCTGGCAGCCACCTCTCCACAAAAGTCAACATTGACACCGAAATACATACCGAAATAAACACCTGAGCTCTGCAAGTGCAGCATTTTTCTGAATGAAGCAGAGTGTGTTTGAGAATCGGGACATCCATGGAGATACCAAGGTACTTGTTTCTAAAGCTGTTGTCCTTCCAACCCTACTATACGCCTGTGAATCACGGACTGCCTACTGTTGTAGTTCAACCAGCTGAGGATGATGATGAGGGGTTTGGGGGTGCAGGGCCTGAGGGCCTGACACTTCTCGAGGTGCTCCAACAGTTGGGATGTTGGGACAGGATGGTGATTCCCCGGTTGCAGGGCCGTAGACAGGATTTTGTTTCGGAGGGGGCTGAGTTTGGTTCGGGGGGGGGGGGCGAGACTGGGTGGAAGAGGGTCTACCCTAGCAAATCTTTTGTATTGTTATCCCAATAACCCCATTAATGTGGGATATAATGAGTATGGTGATCAGATCATGATATGAATAAACATAACAGTTTAAATAATGTACCAGTAAGGCCTTTTCGCGGACCACCCTGAGAATTTCACTGAAGCAAGCCCCCCTGGCTACATGCCTGCCCGGTTGGAAGAATGGAGGGGGATTTCGTTGATTCTCTGTATGAAAACTGTTTAAAAAGCTGACAGGCAGAGAACGGAGGATGACATGAGCTCACTCAAGGAAGGGGGTTGGAGAGAGAATCAAGGCTGCTCCTGTGGGGAAAGAATTCCAGGTGTAAGCTGAGCCAGGGGAAAGGGAGGCAGAGGCCGAGACAGGCTCCTCAAGGCCAATGGAATGCCTTCGTGCATTGCTGTCCTTAATCAGGGAAATAATAGCTGCCAGGTCTCAGGTAAAGCATTGTAGCAAATAGAGCAAGAAGCTCCTGCCTTGTCTCTGGTCCTATCTTAGCTTCAAGCCAAATTTCCTAGTCATGTTTTGCTACCAGTCTTGGGGATTTTACATGGACTCAAGCTCATGTTTTGTTCTTTGTTTCTTGGGCTACTCAAGCTCATGTTTTATTCCTTATCTCTCGGATTAATCAAATTCATGTTTGTTCCGTGCACCTTGGATTCATGTTCATGCTTTAACCTTTGCATTGGAGATTTATGTCTGGCTTTTGGGACTCTTTTCTATTTTTACATATTTGGATTTTTTACTCTTTTACTGTGTGTGCTTTATTACTACACTTTGCTTCCTGGTGAGTGCTTGAGCAAGGTGAACTCTAGCTGAGGTGCAACATTTACAGATATCACACTAAACCTCTGGAATGGTTCCATCAGTGTTGCCTCTGAAAAATCTTACAGATCTCTTGGGAAGACAGGTGGATAAAGACCACCAGTATTGAAGCTATGCTCCTACGCCATCAACTCCGCTGGACTGGCCACGTTGTTCGAATGCCTGATCGCTGTCTCCCAAAGCAGTTATACTCCCAACTGAAGAACAAGAAACATAATGTTGGTGAACAGGAAAAGAGATTTAAAGATGGGCTTAAAGCCAACTTAAAAATGGTGGCATAGACACTGAGAACTGGGAAGCCCTGGCAGTGCCACAGAATTCAGAGAGGCATGAATGGGGGGCGAAAGGGAGAAATGGGATGAATGGGGGCCAAAAGGAAGGCATGTCAAGTCAACTCTGACCGGGACTTCCTTCCACATGGAAACTGATGTCCTCACTGTGAAAGAACATGCAGATCAATAATAGGGTCCCACCAATAAATCTAAGGGAATGGGAGTGAGTTTGGAAGGTAACATTAAAATATACTTATGCAACAGACTTAAAAGAGAATTGGTATAAGATGTTCTTCTGGTGGTACATGACTCCGCAGAAACTTGGTTTAATGTACAAAAAGACACAGAATAAATGCTGGAGGTGTGAAGCACAAACTGGAACATTTCTCCATATGTGGTGGTCATGTCAAAAGGCGAGGAAATATTGGAAATTGATACATGACAGTATTCAAAAGATTCCTCAGATTGCCATTCAACTCAAACCAGAATATTTCCTAATTGGTATTGCAGACGAAGAATTATAATTAGATAAGAATAGGGACAAACTGTTCATATACATGATTACAGCAACAAGAATAGTATATGCAAGGAAATGGAAGCTTAAAGAAGTACCAACAAAAGAAGAATGGGAGAATAAAGTTTGGGAAATAATGGACATGGATACGCTTATCTTGTACTTGAAGGATTCAGAAGGTAAAGTGATAAAAGCAACGGACTGGACATTATTTAAGAACTACATGAAGAGCCGATAGAATTCTTTAAAAATATCATGACAAACAAGAAGATAAACATACAAAAGAAAAGAAATCGAAAGAAAGTGACAATATTATTATAGAGAACTGAACCAGATAACGAAGACAAAAACCAGTGAATATGAAGATGGAAGTCAACAAAATACCCCCTTTTCTTTCACTATCTCTATCCTCTATTTCCCTCCCAAGAACCCTTTATTAACCTAAACCCTGAATACACACCCTCCTTATCCTTCTTACTATACTTTATGCCTTCCCAGATTCCTAAATTGCCCCACCCCCAGTCCTTTTCTATTTTATCTATTTGTAACTAAAATCTCTAATAAAAATCTTTTTTTTTAAAAAAAAAGAATAGGCTCCCACAGCCACCTACGTACCCACCGCCAAGACACTATACTTGGAGGGCCATCATCTTTGGGCTACGAGGGATCACCTAAGCAAGTGAGTAAGTAAGTAAATAAGTTTGTGGTCGTGTTGTTTTAGCAGTTTTATGTATCTAAAAAGTTCATTTGTGTTAATAATTTTGTCTTTTTCTTGAATAAAAGGTCAATGTATTTTTTTCAAAGTCACAATGCAAGTGCTAATTATAAGATAAGGCATCTTTCTTGGCCACTTTCAATTCAAAGTGATGCAGACTGCTTGGAAATGTTTCGGCTTATGTCTATCTTAGTATCTGTAAAGTTCAAGAGAGGCAGATAATTCTGCTTTTGACCAAAGACCTAGTCATTCGCTTACCTGAAACCACACAAGTCAGACTTATAAGAAGCTCTGGTCCACTTCGTTCCCACAGGAAGAGCCTGGAGCAAGATAAGGCAGCCTGGTCAGCTTTATCGTCCTTTGGTGGCATACTTCCAAACTATGACCGCATGCTGGCCTCCCACTTATCTGGCTCTGCAGCTTCTTGCACTACAATGGACTCAGTCAGAAATATGATATACGATCCGCTTCTCTCCTACACAGCCAGCCCACCTAGGTATGCAGAGAATGACTATGATAATGTCGCCAGAGAAGGGCTCTGAACTGAATGCCAGGATAATGCCTGAATGTATCACTCCTCTGATGATCAGCTATTTCACTGAAGAACTATTCTTCAGCACTCAATCAGCTTCAATAAAAAGAGATTTCTACTAAACCTATTATCCATTGCAAGGGACATGCACACTCCGCATTTAAAATAAAAAGCCAATCCTGCTCCAGGCAACAGAAACTGAATTCGAGAACTGGTATAAATTGTGCAAGCGAAGATTTGCATAACTTTCTCTTGTTTTGCATATTGTTTATGATCTTGCACCAGGGCAATGAGCTATGCAGGATACTGAAACATTGTGCTTATCCTTTTGTAAATCATTTAACAGGTTTCTGAGATTTCAACAGGTACTGTATATAATAGTCTTTATCCACACTATAAGCAGTCCCCAAGTTATGAACAAGGTAGGTTTTTTTAAAGTTGAATTTGTTTGTATGTCGAACAGGTACATTTTAAAGTGCAATGCCAACTAATATACACACACACACACTTACACACAAGCTTTTGATAGCATAGGGAAGGGTTAACATCTTTGTGGTGTTTGTTTTGCTGTTTCTGTCCCTGTTCAGAAGATTTCACCTCACTCTCTGTCCCTGTGATAATTGGATTTTAATAATAATAAAAATAGTAATAATCTTATAATAATAAACTTTATTTGTATCCCACCACCATCTCCCCAAAAGGGACTCGGGACGGCTTACATGAGGCCAAGTCCACAAATACATATCAATACAATAACATAAAAACATAAAACAACATTTCAAATAGAATAAAACAACCAAACAACCAAATGAAGTAAAAGGAGCGGGCCACATGTGGAATATACAGTGATAAAAAACTAAGATGAGATAAGATTAAAAACATATATATTTATAGGGGAGGTTCAAAGACAATGCATTGTGAGGACATCCATTTTTGGGGAGAATGAAAGGGACATGTGAGATCATTCTCCAAAAGCGCAACGGAAAAGCCACGTCTTGAGGTTCTTCTTACAAGTTTTCAGGGTGGGGGCTAACCTAATCTCGCTAGGCAAGTCTGGGGGCCACAGATGAGCAGGCTCTCTCCCTCGTTCCCACAAGTCGGGTCTGTGATAATAATAATTATTAATAAACCAGAGCTGACAGTTGGCACAACAAAGCATTGCATGGGCAGTTCCTTGACAAAACTGAAGGAAAAGTTGACAAGGAGAAGACCTGGTTATGGCTCATGAATGGAACCCTGAAGAGAGAGACAGAAGGCCTGATTCTTGCAGCCCAGGAGCAAGCCATCAGAAAAAGCACTATTAAGGACAGGATCGAAAAACCAGCTGATGACACAAAATGCAGACTGTGCAAGGAAGCTGATGAAACCATGGACCATATCCTCAGCTGTTGCAAGAAAACCGCACAGATGAACTACACACAAAGATACAACTCTGTGGCCCAAATGATTCACTGGAACTTATGTCACAAGTACCACCTGCCAGCAGCAAAGAACTGGTGGGATCATAATCCTCCAAAGGTATTGTAAAATGAACACGCAAAAAAAATACTGTGGGACTTTGGAATCCAGACTGACAAAGTTTTGGAACACAATACACCAGACATCACGATTGTGGAAAAGAAAAAAGTTTGGATTATTGATGTCGCCATACCAGGTGACAGCTGAATTGACAAAAAAAAAAACAACAGGATAAACTCAGCCATGATCAGGGCTCAAAATCAAACTGCAAAGGCTCTGGCATAAACCAGTACAGGTGGTCTCGGTGGTTATCGGCACACTGGGTGCCGTGCCAAAAGATCTCAGCCGGCATTTTGAAACAATAAACATTGACAAAATCATGATGTTCATGCATCATTTGAAAATACAGTGTTCCCTCACTTATTGCTGGGGTTACATTCCAGGACCTCCCGCAATAAGTGAAAAATCGCGATGTAGGGATGCTCTAGTTATTTTAATATTTATACATTATTTTAGTAGTTATACACTTTTTAAAGTCTTTATAAACTTAAAATAAAGTGAAGGAAGGGAAAGGAAGGAAAGGAAAGGCCCTTCAAGGCTGGAGGGAGGGAGGACTGAGAAGGGAAAGTGCTGTGGAGAGCGGCGGCGGCAAAACCCCACAAAACAACAAAAATACCATAATATATATTTTAAATTTATATATTTTTTAAATCCGTGAAACAGTGAGTTTGCAATAAGCGAACTGCGATGTACCAAGGGAACACTTGGGAAGTGTTCAACTTGTGATTTAGTGATATGAAATCCAGCATATATATCTCGTTTGCTGTGACATACTGTGCTTTTTGCGTCAGTAAAATAATAATTTATTTCTAGACCACACTCTCTCCCAAAAGGACTCAGGACAGTTTACACACAGAAATAGGGAAACATTAAATGCCTTAAAAAGTACAAACATCAGGAATAATACAAAAAAAGGCACAATAATAACAGTAAACGTATAATTTTAAAAACCCTGGTGATGCAATGGATTAAACCCTTGTGCCGGCAGGACTGAAGACCGAGAGGGCGGAGGTTCGAATCCGGGGAGAGTGCAGATGAGCTCCCTCTGTCAGTTCCAGCTCCCCATGAAGGTTCGTGAGAGAAGCCTCCCACAAAGATGGTAAAACATCAAAACATCTGGGCGTCCCCTGGGCAATGTCCTTGCAGATGGCCAATTCTCGCACACCAGAAGCAACTTGCAGTTTCTCAAGTCACTCCTGACACACACAAAAAAAGGAAACATTGAAATGAGGACTAGGTAGCAGTAAACCACTTAGACAATAAACTAGGACATGAGTACACATTAAATATATATCATTAAAAGCCGTTAGAAATGAATTACATTTAAGATGGCTAACACAGGTGTTTGTTAAAAATGTATCATAGCCCTCATATAGTGCACGTGGGTTTGCCAGTGTTCCGGTGAAGTTCTCCTCCTCTCCATATGCTAAAGTGCATAAGTGTGTTTTCAAAAGTTTCTTAAAGGAGGACATTTTTATTTCTTTTGGGAGGGTGTTCCAGAGATTGGGAGTGATCACGGAGAAGGCCCCCTCTCTCGTTTCCACCAGCTGAGCTTGAGATAGGTGTGGGACTGAGAGCAGGGCCTCCTCCACTGACCACAGTGCAAGAGATGGCCTATATAAGGAGCTGCAATTGGACAAATAGTGTGGACCCAAACAATGTTTGGCTTGTTATGGAAATGAGGATTAGTGATATAACTTCAGTGGAGACAGTTGGGTTTTTCTGCCATGATAACTCTTTATTTCTAACTATTTCTGTAGTGAATTTCCCTTCCAAAGCATAGATTTCTCTCTATTGTCTCACCCCCATTCTTAGCTATGACTTATTTGTAACTTGGGAACTGCCTGTAGTTTCAATTCACTTCAGTATGGCAGGATACTTAATGCATGAGATGTAGGAGGTAGTATATTTCTATGACTTCTAGTAGGGTCTGTATTTTTTTTCTTGGTAAGCAGTTCTCCAAAGGAACAACAGCAATGTTGAAGGTTATAAGTGTTCACAGTTAACAACTCTGTTTATTCCTTAGGTGATATATCTTAGTAGTTTTCCAGTTTTTCCCTTCACACTTTGTGCACAAAAAGTTATATAATAAGATACAACATTCTTGTTTGCCTTCGGGCTGAGAGGGGTGGTAAAGAAATATAGTAAATAAATAAATAGTTTGGTTTGAATGCGTACTCTGTTGAAAGGAAGATCTCTCCTCCCTTTTCAGGCACAGGAATGAAAAAAAATTCTAAATACTGAAAACCAATCTGAAAACCAGTTCAGATTACCTTAACAAAGGCATACATTGTTAGTTTATATCTAAACACTAGACCAGGAAGTCAGGCAAGGTAAAGGAGTAGCCTGCAAGTATTTGTTTTTGTATGTGTGTGTGTTTTTTATTTATTAAAAAAAATGGCTCTTTACAACTGCAACGTTGTGCAGGTCTGACCAATGCTCATCCTGATCCTATCTTAACGTCAGGATGCATGCCATGTTGTGTCTCTTTAAATTCTTCATTTGTTTACCTGTTCAAACATTTGCTTATACAGCTCTGCATGCATATACTGGATAGGTATTGGCATGCTTTCAAACATGCTGATATTGCTTTAATAAAGGCTTGTGAGGAAAGGTCTCATTAGTTAAGAATGCTTATCTTGCTTTGACAGATTTATGATGCCGTTATGACACTGTATGGTAGTCTCAAGGGTGTTCTCATGGGAGAAGAGCACAAAGGAAGATGTTGTGATTAATAGCCAATGGGGATAATTCATATGCAAGAGGTACTCAAGCCTCACCTTGATAACACCATATATTATTTGAATTGCATTATCTATAAATATATGGTGCAGTTAATATTTATTTATTTGCAGCATTTATATTCTCACCTTCTCACCCCAAAGGGGACTCAGGGCAGATCATGGAGCATATACACGGCAAACATTCAATGCCGTTAAACAGACAGGACAGACAACAGAGGTGGAATTTGTGGTGGCATTTTTTTCCAACTTCAGCATCCTAGAGGTTGTGCTCGATTCCAGCCACAGGGGGGTGCTGTTGCTCCATCCTCTATGATGCAGAGCATTGATCACAGACTTCCTCCTTTTGATCACCAACATTTTTCTGGTATTTCCTTTTAGGGTGCTGTAAAATACTTCCCTGCTTAAGCTGTGCCTAATTTCTCTACTCACAGTTCACAGCTGTTTTTGAACTGCTTCGTGGGATAGTAAGCTGGGCTGAAGGTTGGGTGCTCATTGGGCTGAAGGTTGGGTACTCATAGTGAAATGGCAACCTTTCAATTGGTCGATTTGAAATATTTTTTTTGCTGCTGGTGACTAACCAGCTGTGGTAAAGCCCAGCTCTAATATTCATCAGATTTGATAACCTCTATAGTATATTCTACTACTTGGTTATCTGAAATAAAGTTTCTACCTCCTGTGAAATTTTGTTTCTGAAATGAATAAATCTGTACTTGATACTTATTTTATAGTATTTATACCATCTTTCATTATATCAGATTTTGGAGCACTATTTGGTACTTCAGTAGTTAACTAGCCCATTAGTTGTTTTGCACGTCAACATTGAAAACAATTGTTGCAGTTTCCAAATTTACATAAGAGGAACAAAGAAGGGGAAAGAAACTTCAAATGGAAACCATGTAAAAGATATTATAAATCTTTTATTTCTCTGTAATAACTAGGCAATACCCTTCATTTTGAAGGAAAGTAGTACAATCAAGATTCATTGCTTTCTCCCCATGGAAAGAACTGACAATTGAGCAAACCATTTGTAATATTCACTTAGGAAAGACAGCTTAGAACAGTGGCTCCCAAACTTTGTGCAGTAGTAGGATGGACAAAAATGAAACTGGGAGTATCCACACTGATCAATATAGATGGATTGGATCCTAAAGGTCCATACCTAGCACTGGACCTATACTCTCCACTACCATTTAGCCAAAATTATTCCAAAAAAGGGAAGGGAAAGTGGCACCAAAACTCATGAATTCAGTTCATGTTGGCCTTGGAAGTTCAGGGGAATTCTAGAAGCATCCACATTGCCTGTTATGACACTCTTGTCCTTGTGTCCTGAAAGGCCAAAGGTTGGAGAGAAAAGTACTGGGAGACAAAATTAAATGTTCTAGTACTAAAAGTTGTTCTGGGAGATCACTGGGAAATATGTTTTTTTTCACCTAACACACTCCTCCAATTTTAAATCAGAAAATAACAAACCAACCAGTCCCAACAGATCAAAAGTTTGGGAAACACCGATTCACAAAATACATAGCTCATGGAGATAGTTTTTAAAAAAATAACTATTGCTATAATACATTTTAGAGAACATTGTTGTTTCTTGTTCTGTTTAAATAAAGGAAAAACAAACATTGAATGGTTAGACATATCTAGCATGAAGACGTCCTCCTGATTTGCATTTCACAATGCAACAACTGTGCATTAAAAAGGATATTCATTCACTGAAATCTAGTTAGACCTCCAGCTCTGATTTAGGAAAGTGATAGATCGGACACCAAGCAATAAATTGTAGAGAGAGAAACGTAGAAAAATGTTACAGCTCTCTACGTAATCCACACCAATCTTTTTTACTTGGATTTACGGAGTTCTACATTATCTGTACTTTAAAACATACTAATTTTCTTTTCAGGAGTATTCGTTCCTACATGGTTCTTCTTGTCAGATATCATTACAGTTAATTGTTCAAGAACACAGGTAACAATGCAATAGATAAGCAACCCGCCATCACTCCAGGAAACACTTTTGTGTTGGGTGGGAGGGAAAGAGGGTTTTAGTTTTTCCTCAAAGAGCCAAATTCATAACACTTAAAAATGAAACCCATTATCTGTTTATAGTTAAGAGACTGCAAATTCATAAGTGTTTTTTTAAAGGCCATAATTTGTCAACACAAAGCAGTGCTATATGTATTCACCACCAATATTATTGATTGATTTCAACAGAATCACCGTCTCTTCACTCTTAGCATAGGCAGATGTTCTTGCCTGGGCTTTGGGGGGAAAACAGGTACAGAAGTAGTCAGCCCTCCACATTCACTGTGGTAGGAGTGCAGGACCCAAGTGAAGAGAAAAATCTGTATTTTAAAAATATTTTTTTACATGAAAGGACACTTTTCTAAGAATCTCTATGTCATGCAGGAGAAATTAAAATTCTCAAAAAGTGATTTCTCTAGGAACCTCTTTATCACATCACAGTGGTTCTCACCCTGTGGGTCCCCAGATGCCTTGGCCTTCAACTCCCAGAAATCCTAACAGCTGGTAAACTGGCCGGCTGTGATTTCTGGGAATTGTAGGCCAAAACATCTGGGGACCCATAGGTTGAGGACCACTAGGGCTTAAAGAGTAGGCAAAGAGTATGCATCCCATCTGAAATGCTGTGGCTGCCTCCTGCAGAATTCCGGGGTTTGTAGTCTAGTGAAACTCGGCATATATTACGTTTTCAGAAATGAAAATGTGGAGACCCTACTGTATTACTTTCCCCACCACATTTAGGTAGTCAATTTTGTTCTCTTTGATACTTTCATTACAGCATCCTTGTTGAAGCAAGCTCTAAACTTGGAATGTCAACTCCATGTTTGAAAAACAGGTCGAGATTTTGTTTTCTCTCCCCAAGTCTGGCCGAGCAGTGATCACTCCAGGCTGTGGGCACCAAGAAAGCAGCTAGCCATATTGCAGCCATACCTCCAGAAAGCCAACCTCCTCCACCTACCCTGCATTCTCAGAGCAGATGGGGGGACTCAAGCTGCTAACTCTGAGCCATCACTGACTTACATGTTAGTCACACTTCCTACAGACCACATGTTCATAGTGCATGGAGTTTCGAACACAGTGTTTTTCTTTGGAGTATGGTCTCTTTGCCTTCCATGCTGCATTCCCCACTGTGTACAATCTCAATGCCAGCGGTGGGTAAACAGCACCACCGATTGCTTTCCTAACTTTCACAATAGCTGGGAAGGCACTGAACAAGCTGCACAAAAATATGTAAGAATTGTATCGACATGTTGACCTTCAGGCTGTCATGACAATTTCTTCCACATTGCATTAAATTTGAAAGTCTGGTCAAAATATTGATGTCACTTAGATCTAGTCTACAGCGGAATATACCTAACAAGAATAGACATATACAATTTCATGTTTGAATATTCCCCAGCACACATAGCATAGAGAAAGTAGATATGTGTCTAACATTTCTGCACTGGGGGGTGGGTGGGTGGGTATATTTTTGCTTTCCTATTTCCTCATACTGTCACCAAAGACTTACAAAATTAGCCCCTGAGTGAAATACAAAGCATGACTTGTTTCAAAAGAGGGTGCACAACCAATCTCATTTTCCATTGGCCTGCTCACCCGCTCTAGCAGACAGCATTTTTCAGCTAGGGACTCTCATTCATTTTTTAAAATTGTGACCTTTAAAACTGGTTTTCCTTAGTCTACATGCAAAGGGAAATTCCATTAGCTCTAATCAGAGACAAGTCACTTGACAAGGAAGGGATGAACTAAAAGATTCAAGCATTTAGAACCTTACTCCAGAAAAAATCTTATCAGGTTGACCAGAACAGCTCAGGTTAAAGGACCTATGAAACTTAAATTAAGGAGGGAAATGGGGGATCTGAGTGGTGCGCTTACAAAATCATTAGCTGCAGCCAGGTAACATTTACAGTCCAAAACTTTTTGTGAGTCTGATCTTCCCTGTACCTGAACTATGACATCCTAAGCATGGCCAGGATCACTGCAAAAATGAATGGAGTCACTGGAAGAAGAAGTAAAAATATTTGTTGAACCTCTCTGTCGTATATATTTATTTAGATTTGACCCAAGCTAAGCAAGACTCCAGGGTGCTGTGAGTTTTCTGGGCTGTATGACCATGTTCCAGAAGTATTCCTTCTTGACATTTCACCCAAATCTATGGCAGGCATCCTTAGAGGTTGTGAGGTCTGTTGGAAACAAGGCATGTGAGGTTTATATATGTTTGGAATGTCTAGGGTGGGAGAAAGAACTCTTGTCCGCTTGAGGCAGGTGTGAATATTACATATTCCAAGAAGCATTCTCTCCTGATGTTTCTTAAGATTCAGGTGAAACGTCAGGAGAGAATGCTTCTAGAACATGGCCATACAGCCTGGAATACTTACAGCAACCCAGTGTTTCTGGCCAAGACTCTTTTTAATACAAATAATACCTACACAAATGACGCTATTACAGGTCCTGCACTATTACAAGATACAAGGGGGAGGTAAACTGGTATTTTAAACTGCATTATGCCATAGTCAATAATGTTTTGGTGCAATGGCCCTAGCCCTGATAATAGTGTTTTGGGGAACCTTGAATAACACCAGGAAAATTATATTTTCATTCTTACGCTCACATTTCGTACAGAAAAGAATGGAGTTAGAATAACTTAGGTTTTTTCGACCTCTCCAGTATTATGTGACCATATACAACAGCCTGAAACTTTTATTAAAATATCAGGACCTTTCCCATGAGGATCGTCAAAATTTCAAAGTCTGTTGAAATAAATCCCAGTTCACCTGAAATTAACTTGTAGCTTTTGCTTTGTTTGTACTGACAGATTGTACACTTGTATCAAACCTTTTATACTCCATCGATGTATTAGTTAACAAAGAAATTTAGCCCACCCTTAATGGTTGTGAGAAAATATTTGCTTTTAACCATAAAACAGATCATGGGTCATGTCGTCGTCGTCCCCCAAAAGTGGGCCAGACTGTATGGCCATGTTCCAGAAGGATTCTCTCCTGATGTTTTGCCCTCATCTATGGCAGGCATCCTCAGAGGTTGTGAGGTATGTTGGAAACTAGACAAGTGTGGTTTATATCTCTGGAATGTCCAGGGCGGGAGAAAGAACTCTTTGTCTGCTTGAGGCAAGTGTGAATGTTGCAATTGGCCACCTTGATTAGCATTGAATGGTCTTGAAGCTTCACAGTTTGGCTGCTTCCTGCCTGGAGGAATCCTTTGTAGGGAGATGTTAGCTGGCCCTGACTTGCAGCTTCAAAGTCAGGCTTTGGAGCTGCATTGCCATTCAATGCTTCACACAGCCAAAACATCACAATTGTGCAACACCGATATTAGTATGAAGAAGAGTGCAACAATCCTATTCAGTACCCACTATTCTAGATTTAGGAATGTCATGGGATAGTAAGCTTTGTGTAGTAACGTCCTGTCAAAGGTGTATGATTTATAGTTTTCCACTTCCAATCATTCCCCAACATTCATACCTGCCTTAAACAGATAAGAATTCTTTCTTCCAGCCTGGATATTATTCCACAGATATGTAAACCCAACTTGCCTAGTTTCCAACAGACCTCACAACCTCTGAGGATGCCTGTCATAGATGTGGGCAAAACGTCATGAGAAAATGCTTCTGGAACATGGCCATACAGCCCAAAAAACTCACAGCAACCCAGTGATTCCAGTCATGAAAGCCTTCAACAACAGAGTGGGAAAATTCTTTTTCTTCTTCTGTAAATCACTGTCGAAGTTCCAAACACATCGGCGAAACATTTTTCACAGTTAATTTACAATGTAGTACCTTGTAGATACATATTTTCATAATGTTTGACATCTATAGCTTTTTTAACATTAGATTTATGATCTAGAAAATACCTTTAGATCACCAATGACAAAAATAAAAATTGATTTGGAGGCTATACTTTTTGTGTGAAAAAATAATACAACTCTCAAAACATGTAAATATTCTCATGATGGACTTCCTTTCAAAAATATTTGTATGAAAATATCATTTTACAGCCATCTCTGTTACATAGCGAAATAAATCTTTGTTCTATACAAAATTCAGGATATGAATCATTACTCAGTAAATATTGACTCTGGAGCCCAGAAACAACTGCTGGATTCTGGAAAAAGGTTCCTTCACCTTACAAGCAGTTCAAAATAGAATTTAGGCAGGTAAAGCTTCCTCCCTTTCTCATAGTAATGCTGGGATGGAAGAAGGAAATTATCCTCTCTAAAGTAAAATGTCTAAAAATTATTCTGAACACAAGACTTAACATTTGCAAGCAAATGTATTTGAACATTACCTACACTGGAGTTACAGCAGTTCTGATACCATTTTAACTATTATGGTTGGAGCAGACATAATCTTGGTGTTTACACTTTGGAGCCCACTGACACTACAGAATTATAGTTCTATATTCCCCTTTAATTGGGATTTGTGGTACCAGGGATCATGTTAGAAATTCTGCACCAGAGAGTAATAGATTTCAGCAAAACAACAAGCCCAAGAATTCCCTAGGACAGTGTTTCCCAACCTTTTTTGAGCCGCGGCACACTTTTAACATTAAAAAAATCCGGGGGCACACCACCAACCAAAATGACACAAAATGACACTGTAACACAGTAAAGAACGGCTGGGGGATGGTGAACTGCTGGGAGCAGCTGCTGGGAGTGCCGAAGCCGGGGGAGGAGCCAGGCCACGCCATGCCACGCCCCCTCTCCCGGCTTCAGTTCTCCCTCAGCTTCGCCAGCCTTGAGGGGGCAGTGCCAAGCCAGCATTGTGCTGGCTCTGCCACCGCTGGCTTGGCACTGCCCCCTCAAGGCTGGCGAAGCTGTGGGAGCGCTGAAGCCAGGGGGGAGGGGCGGGCATGGCCCCACCATGCCCCTCCCCCTCCCCCCTGGCTTCAGTTCTCCCACAGCTTCGCCAGCTTTGAGGGGGCAGTGCCAAGCCAGCATTGTGCTGGCTCTGCCACCGCTGGCTTGGCACTGCCCGCTAAAGGCTGGCGAAGCTGTGGGAGTGCTGAAGCCAGGGAAGGGGGCGGAGCCAGGCTGCATCATGCCCCCCCTCCACGGCCGAAGGAGGCGGCGCCCCGGTCCCTTCTTCTTTTCTGCGCCGCCGCTCTTTGCCCTCCTCCTCTCCCAAGCAGCAGGAGTTCAGCAGGAGGAGGGGGGGCAGAGAGCTTTTTTCGCGGCACACCTGATGATCGCTCACGGCACACTAGTGTGCCACGGCACGCTGGTTGAGAAACACTGCCCTAGGATACAGTCATTACAGCCAAAGAGGAATACGATGCTATAATTATGTGGTATGAATGAGCTCAAATTGGTGAAGTATCAAGACTTCTCTGCTAGAGAGTTCTAATGCTAATATTCTAGGAGGACACTATAGATCTCTGGTGCAGAGACTGCAAACCCTTTGAAATGTAGTATTAGCCTACTCTAAGCATGTAGTCCAGATTCATTCCTCGCCCCAAATTATTCTGCTGCATATCACATGTATTGACACAATATGCATGCTTTCACTATGTTTACATTTGTCCGCAGTGGCAATTGATACATCAACCAGCAGCCTTATTTTCCTGCCCCAAATACAGTGGTCTTTCCCCACTTGTCTCACTGTAGCTGTGTCAGCAGTGTTTTCTCTACCCACCACTATTGATTCCTTGGCTTCATGAAAGTACTCAACCCAAGAGGATCCTAAACTTACAAATTAAAGCTACCTTTTCAATTAAGAAAAGAGGCAAAGGGCAGATACCTGAAGAAAAGGAGTCCATGGCAACTTAATTCTTCTGCCTGATGATTGTCTCCTCCTCCTTCATTATTTTACAGGATCACATGGGGAAAAAACCATTCACCTAAGAGTCCCAGGGAAGCCTGGGAATGAATACTCTTGAATACACATATGCAAATTCCCACCACTGTGTTCTACCTTCTTAAATCTGCCTCCAATTAGTTGTTGCCTTTGCAACTAAATACAAGATCCAACGTATGTGCCACCCAGAATTTTCACCTCCTAATCATATATCTTTTATCAGGGCATCCTGAAACATATTATTCCACCAAGAGAAGCCATCCACTGATTTCTGGCTTCCTCCATTCTGCTTGGGCACTTCCTAGGAAACTACTGAAATGCTGCTCACAACAAGCCCCCATCTATTCCTAAGGGAGAAAGGCTCACCTACGGTTTTCTCCTTCACACAGCACAGAGACACAGCTTGTATTCATGTTACTTTGAAGAAACTATGTCAAAATATGCCACTGGCAGTAGTAATGCATCAGTGTGCTGAAAGAACCCTAGACATGTTCAAATTTCATTTTGGAAGACCCAATGGTGCATGCCTCCTTCATGATTATTATATCTGGAAGCACATTATGCAAAATGCATAGTTGTGTGGTGATTGCAGCCTATCCCATGTTTTTTATCATATGGATCCTTCCACGAGATGGTCTTAAAACAGGAAAGTTCAGCAGCAATTTCTGTACTGATACCTATCTCCTGTCTAAAAAGAATATGGCTAAAACATGGTTAAATCCAAGTTCCTGATGGAAAGCCTGATTATCCTTGAAGTTCAACAATTAGATGATTATGAGGTTCATTGACTCCAGAAGCCAGCAAAACAAAGTAGCAAGGCTTTTCTGGGACTGTATTACTTCTAAGTTACAGGTGCAACAGGTGAAGGAGAAAAACAAAGTCACATGCCTGAGTGCCCCAAGGGTATCTACAGTGCTAACGTTGTATGCATAAGGACATTATTACAGGCTTCATGTTACCTTTCTTTCTGGAACACACTTTTCTAGGCACAGGAGAGGTTTTTTTTTTCTTTGTAGGGAAGCAATCATGTGACACCCCACATCTATTCTTAAGGGGAACAGTCCTGCACAAGACTTAACATTTAATTCACCTCTACATACAAATTGTAGTATATATCTGGAAGTAGTCACTTGCTTTGAGTAGGACCACTAACCTCAATCTGAATGCTTTGAGGGGGGAAATGAGGGAACTTATTTCTATTTCAGACAAGGCACAGTCCTTAAGTAATTTACTCTGAAATAGACTTGTTGACTTCCCCAGGAATACCTCAGAGTACCTGGTACTGGGACTTGCTTCAACCTACATCAAAAATCACAGCTGAAAAGCATTTTGCAGTACAGCAGCACTACATTTTCTGCATCAGGCAGTGAAGTAAACAACACTGCAGGCAACAGAAGATGGTAAAAACAAAGATGAATAAGTATATTTCTAATATTCTGCTTAATTACTCTGAACACCTTGCTTCCAAATACTAATTTCCTCTGCTTACTTCTCACCCCAGGCTCATACACAAAATCAGCTATTATTCAGAGTGGGAAAGTCAACAGCCTATTCAGGTGAAGAGAGGCACACACGTACAGAAAGAGACAGGCACACTGACATTTCTATTCACTGAAAGCTAGAACAAGAAACTCAACCAACAACCAAAAAGCAATCCATCACACATGGCTCAGACCTAAGCCTCAATGAAATGGAGTTTTTTCACTGAATGAGGGCCTTCCCAATTGTACTACCAGCAGTCATGCTCAAATAAACACAACGAAGGAAGCCTTACATCACTCTCATTCCACAAGCGCGAGCTGTTGACAAGACTAGTCAAACAGCTTCTAATCAAATCTACTGCCAAAAGGAGAACAACTGCTCCCTCTTTCTTTCTCCAACAATATCGCTTGACAAGAAGCAAGGCTTCAAGGGGAATAATCCACTTGTCACAGGTGAAGGCAGAACTTTCCTAATTTAAATTAAACAATGACTTCATACAAAAGTAACCTGAATTGCACCCTCAATCCTCTATTCAACATTTTCCGTTCAAATTAACCACAATTGGAAGACCATCAAACTCAGACTTGTTTTGAGCTAACTTCCTCTGAGCTTCCTTTCCTTAGCTCTTCATGAGCCTGTTTTGCTTGGAGGCTTTAGAAGGCAAAAGCCTCAACCCTTTGGTGAGTGTACAACCTTGAATAAAGAGCTGAGACCAAAGAGATGCTAGTGAGAGTCTATATAGAGTCGGCCAAGTAACCTCTCTTGCAGCTACTAAAGGCCAGGGAGCTCAATCCCTGTCCCTTCCTCTTTCTTGTCCAGTGCCTAATTTCTGCCTCTCCAGTCAGTCTCCCAGGAATCTCTCCCCACTGAGCAACTTGGGCTTTGGTTCCTTAAGCTTCCCAAGAAGGTATGGCTGCCCTTGAATGCACAGATCAGTCCTAAGCCTTACATATCTGTGCTCAGAAAGCATGCACTTTGTGGACTCCTCAACAAGAGCGATAGCCCTTGCTATGTAGTGGAAGGTCTGGACCTCATCACACTAGAGAGGGAAAAAAAATCCACTTTAAATCCGGTTGCTGCCTCCTGCAGAAGTCTGGGGTTCATAGTTTAGGGAGAAGTATTTATCAGCCCCGCTAAACTACAAACACCAGAATTCTGCAGAATGCAGAAAGTGGATATTAAGTTGATTTTTTCTCTAGTGTGATGAAGTGGCCAGTCTTGTGTTTCATTGGAATAGCTCATGCTGCTCCTCCACAAGCTGCAAGGGGCATGTGCTTTGCAGTGTCACCTTGTTTAAAATTAACCAAGGACCTCAGATTAGATAAATCAGGATACTTTTGCACAACAAACGAGCTTCACTTTGCTGGGTCCCCAGAAATGTTGGTTATATACAAAGTCTAAAAGATCCTCAAAATGAGTAGTCATTTCCAAGCATTCTTTGGAGATACAAAGTTATTAAGCTGGTTTAGAATGAAATCACATTTTGCAGTAACTTAAGATGTGTCCAAGCAGTACTTGGATTTGAAATAACTCAGTGCAGTTATAACCAATGGTGCCAATCTGGGCTCAACTCTTTCCCTCATCTCCCTAGTTCTGCCACCTCAAATAACTTCCAATCTGTCTGCAAAACATAGTGAAGCTGGTGGATATGGTTTGATCCATCTTTACAGTAATCCAATGAAACTGCACCAATTATTACAGTGGTACCCAAAGGAAAGTTGAAACTACTTCTTGTGAACACAGCTGAACAAGAAGTGGCAGTTCATTTCCACCAATATCTTGCAACCTTTCTCCTGCTAAAACTTTTTAGATCCCTCATCAAAAGCCAGAGAGTTCCTATGCTTTCAGAAAAGCCACAGAAAGGAAACACAACATACCTTCATATCTTCCTAAGTTGTTTCATATTATTAAAAACAGCCAGTGTAAACAGGCCAACCCAATTACAAAACGTTAACAGTGTTTTAGCCAGTAAATCCTTGGAAGGGGGGGACGGCAAGTTGGAAGGTCCCCATAGAGGTCACAGCCAATAAACTTAAGTAAATAGATTCCAGAAATGCCAATGCAAAGTAAAAAAAGGAAGGAGGGAGGACAGAACAGCAAAGAGGGAACTTCCCAGCTAGGCAATTTAATTATGTAGTCGAGAGCTGCTAGGACTCATCCAATTTGCAGCAGAAGTTGGGGGAGGTGAAGAGGGTCTGGGTGGGGAGAACATATGCATAAACAGAGAGTTATGAAGAGCTCCCTGAGTTTTAACCCTCAACAATTAACGTTGCTGGTTCTGCTGAGCATAGAAGGGGTTAAGTGCTAAAGCACTGACACTTAATCAGCTTTCCCCCTTCCCTTCACATGTGATTGGAGTGGAGCTGCACCGAAGCAGCCCAAAGGGCTTATAACAGCTCAATTTCGCTGCCTTCAGTTTTAATCCCCATCACCCAGGCTAAGCAGCCTAGTTGTGCAAGAGGAGCCGCCGCTATTCTGCCACAGTCCGGGCACCTGGCTCATTGTTATGGCTGTCGTCCTGTTCTGGCTCGGTTGCCTGCAGGTGGCTGGACAGTTCTTGGATGACAGCAGCCTTCCCTATCTGGTCGTTCCTTCTCTTCTCCATAATAAGATCCTCCAGGCTCTGAAACTCCAGGGTGTGGCTGCGTTTCTCTCCCAGCTGGATCTGCAACCGGTAGGGTTGCTTGCCTATGCGCAGCTCACCACCGATTTTGAACTCGCGCTTGCCATAACGGCACCAGGCAGCAAAACACTCAGAGTTCCTCCAACTGAGATCCCGGTCCTTGCAGCCCACTTGATCCAGGGCGTTTCGGACCACAGTGGCCGGACTGAGTGATTTGTAATGGTACAGTTGGTTTGCAATACGTCCCCTCCGACCCTGGCTGGCATCCGTTAGAAAGCTGTTCACTATTTCCAACCTATGTAGATGAACCACCTGGAAATCCCCTACATATACCACCCAGTGGGGATACTGGGACTGGCACAAAAACTCCACCAAATCGCCAGGTTTGCACTTGTTCAACAAATTTTCTGGGGTGTACGTGGCTAGATGGCTGCCTCGGCCTCCATCTGCCTCATCCTCAACAGAAAAGCTTTTCTGATAAATGCATTCATCACGGTAATAGATGGAACATTCTACTTCATGCAACTGAGGGTCATATGGTTGCGTTGAGGAATGCTCTCCACCGATGTCTGGAACCACTGCATTCTGTTGGGGCTCCACATCATCGTCATCATTGGAGAATATGTAGGAGACGCCAATCCTGGGTCCCTCATCCTTGTCCATGCCCGTCGGGTCAGTTGTGGGAACCTCCTTGTAGTTTAAGTGAGTCAGCTTCTCCACTTGATTCCCCATGCCTGCTGAAGGAGAAGAAATGCAAAACTTTAATACAGCTGTGAATAAACAGGGTTAAATCATTTCAGAGACTTTCTCAAAACTCATCTTGGTTCTCTCGTCTTTGCAGTTTATCCTCTTTTTCAAGAATGCACTGTCATAGGCCTCTTCTACACTGCCATATAATCCAGATTGTCAAAGCAGGTAATCCACATTATCTGCTTTAAACTTGATTATATGAGTATACACTGCCATATAATCCAGTACAAATTTATTTATTTGTGATATGTATATACCACCCTTCTCAACCCCAAAAGGGACTCGGGGTGGTTCACAAATCACATAACCTGGATTTTATATAGTAGTGTAGTTAAGCAAGGTTAGACAACACTGGACATTTATTTTAGTAAATCTATTGTTAGCCACATTCAAGCCTCTCATACATATCTGCTGTATGCTTTGAAGTCACTATTGACTCATGGGCTTACTTAGGAAGAATGTGTTGTTGAAAGCTTTCATGGTGGAATGACTGGGTGGCTGTGCATTTTTCGGGCTGTATGGGTTTGTTCCAGAAGCATTCTCTCCTGACGTTTTGCCCACATCTATGGCAGTCATCCTCAGAGGTTGTGCGGTCTGTTGGAAACTGGGAAAATAGGGTTTATATATCTGTGGAATGTCCAGGGTGGGAGAAAGAACTCTTGTCTGCTTGAGGCAAGTGTGAATGTTACAACTGGCCACCTTGATTAGTATTTAATGACCTTCTAGATTCAAGGTCAAGACTTATTTCTCCCACCATGGACATTCCACAGATCTATAAACTTCACACTTATTTTCCAACAGACCCTCAACCTCTGAGGATGCCTGGCATAGATGTGGGCGAAACGTCAAGAGAGAATACCCCTGGAACATGGTCATATGGCTGTAAAAACGCACAGCAGCGCTTTGTTTGAGAAGGTTTGTTCAGAGGGGGTTTGCATTGTCTTCCTCTGTGGATGAGAGAGTATGACTTGCCCAAGGTTACCCAGAGCGTTTCTATGGGTGAAAGGGATTTGACCCCTTGTCTCCTAGTGTTCTAGTCTAAGACTCAAACCATGGCACCTCACTGACATTCTCACTTGGATCTATTGCCATCATTGGTACGGAGTTTTGGGCTGGAGTGTCATCAGTACGCTGATGATACCCAGCTCATTCTGAGGTTGGACCCCGGGGCAGTCTCTGTACCCGATAATTTCCATCTTTGCCTTGAAGCCGTTACTGGATGGCTGCGAGCCAGTAAGTTGAAGGTGAACCCGGCGAAGACGGAGATCTTGTGGCTGGGCCGCCTGGGGGTAGTGACCCAGTTGCCAACTTTCGATGGTGTGGCCCTCTGCCCTCAGCCATCGGTAAAAAGTCTGGGGGTCCGGCTGGACGCCACCTGTCCATGGAGGAGCAGATTGGCTGCACCTGCAGGGACAGCATTCTACCACCTACGGTTGGCTAAGCGCCTGGCTCCCTACCTCTCCCAACGCGACCTTGCTACGGTGATCCAAGCCACGGTCATCTCGAGGCTCGATTACTGTAATGCGCTCTACATTGGCCTTCCCTTGTTGATGATCCGGAAGCTTAAGCTAGTGCAGCACGCCGCAGCCCGCCTCCTCCTGGGTGCTGCAAGATCTGACCGCGCGACCCCACTCCTGCGCGAGCTGCACTGGCTTCCGATTGAATTCCCTTCCGCAAGGCCTTGAAGACTTGGCTCTTTAGGAAGGCGTTTGGCCCTTAACTCAACCACACTGTGTGCCATGCCGCCTATTCCCCCCCAGATTCTTATCTCGTCCCCCAGCCTTCGCTGAGGGCTAGTGTTTTTAATATGTTTTAACTGCTTTGATGTTTAATGTGTTTTAACTGTTTAATCTGTTTTATTACTCACGGTGTTTATGCTTCTTCTGTAAACCGCTCTGAGCTCCGGAGTGAGCGGTATACTAAATCGAAGTTAATAAATAAATAAATAAATAAATTGGAAGCTGCAGTTCTAGGTGCATGATCTTTAGGTATGAAATCCATCATCTGCTCCTCACCACCATTCTGTTGATCCCAAATGCTTTGGGGGAATAGACATTATAAATGAGGACAGGACTGGCATAGAAAGGGTTAAACAGCCTCTTCCTCCACACTGGACTACCACAGCTGCTTTCAACTAAAACATGCATACATAAAATACAGTTACTTTGCCCTTACCAGGATGAGGAAACCAACTGCCTAGGATTCCAAGTTATCACAGTCTGGGTTGTTATCTCTGCTGTTAGAGTTCACACACAGTTCAGCAGAGAAAGACCGGCTGAAAGCCCATAATACTTTCATGGGAGTAATTCACATTGAATTCAAAAGAAGTTAAGTCTAAGTAAGCATGCATATCATTGCATTCACAGTCATCTATAATCTACCCTATTCGTCAACTTTACTTAGCTGTTGTCTTCTTCACACAATTCAAAGTGCCTCTCATGTAACCTATATTTGAATTTTTAAAAATGATCTCCCAAAATGCATCATCCCCATCATCCCCATTTTGCAGAGTGGAACTGACAAGTGATGGTGAATAAAAGCCACTAGAATGAATTTCCTGGCAAAGGTTAATGGCTGAGCCAAGGCATTCTTGGCTCATAATTGTGCATCTCTATATCTTAACTGCTCCACCAGAAAACACGTGAATTGTGGGTTGCCTCAAAACCAACCAAAAACCCTTATCTACTATGAACTCACTAGTCTTAGGGCCCTTCCAGTCAGGTGATATATCCCAGTATCTGATCCCAGGTTTTCTGTTTATCCCAGATTATCTGGCAGTGGGGACTCATATAATCCAGGTTAAAGCAGAAATCCTGGGGTCAGATCCTGGGATATAGGATCTGCCTGGAAGGGCCCTTAGCTGACAACTACTTGCTCCCCCCCCCCCCCAAAAAATGTCAGAAGCAACTTGAGAAATTGCAAGTTACTTCTGGTGTGAGAGAATTGGCCGTCAGCAAGGACATTGCCCAGAGGATACCCAACTGTTTTGATGTTTTACCATCCTTGTGGGAGGCTTCTCTCATGTCTCCACATGGGGAGCTGGAGCTGACAGAGGGAGCTCATCCATGCTCTTCCCACATTTGAACATGCAATCTGTCAGTCTTCAGTCCTGCTGGCCACCCATTGCTGACAACTACTTGCTAATACAATATGAAGCTCTAAAAGGTTGCCTTATAGGAACAGAGACCATATATATTAAATCCAATATATTGGACTTAAGCCAATATATTGCAAGCTGAGCTGAAGCAGTTATGTGGAGGCTTTTCCAAATCTCCTTTGAGGGATGTTACAACTAGAAACATCAAAGGTTGGAACAGGGATGTTACCAATGCAAAGCATGCACTACATCTGTGGTGTGTGGGTGGCAGGCTAGATGCAGCCCCCACCTTGCCCAGTTCCCTTCCCATACCCTTGATCTGGAAGTGTATCTGCAGAAAAGGATAAAAGAGCAAACATTCCCAATACTGCCCAAGCAAGTCTGAGTTTCAGGTGGAGGGAGGAAAAGCTAGAGAGAAAAACTGGAGAAACAAGTGACAGCAGAAGAAATATGTCTTAGTTATGTAGTGCTTTGAGCACTGGACTCTACAGCGCAATTCTAGAGTCCTGAGTTTAAATCCCCCCACTTTGGACATGGAAACTCACTGAGTGACTTTGGGCAAATCACATCCTCTAGATCACAGAAGAAAGCAAGGCAAACCCTCCCTGAACAAATCTTGCCAAGAAAAGCCATTGATAAAGTTGCCTTAAGTCTGAAACAACTTGAAGGCACAGCATATTATTTGAGAACACAGAAATGTTGGGCCACTCTAACCACCACCATGTCGGGCTACACAGAGAAGCCATTGAAATCCACAAGCATGTAGACAATTTCAACAGAAAGGAGGAAACCATGATAATGAACAAAATCTGGCTACCAGTATTTAAAAAACTCTAAAATCAGGATGGTAAAGAAAGAGCAACACTCAAAAACAGGGGAGTTCCAGACAAGAAACAATCTGAGCCACCTAATCAATTCCCAACAAAGGATTCCTACAGGCAGGAAGCAGCCAAGCTTTGAAGCTGCAAGGCCATCAAATGCTAAGCAAGATGATTAATTACAACATTCACACTTGTCTCCTACAGACAAGAGTTCTTTCTCCCATCCTGGACCTTTCACAGATATATAAACCCTCCCTTGCCTAGTTTCCAATAGGCCTCACAACCTCTGCGGATGTTTGCCATAGATGTGGGTTAAATGTCAGGAGAGACCTTGAGTTTTGGAGTTGTAGTTCACCTATATTCAGAGAGTACCATGGACTCAAACAATGATAGATCTGGATCAAACTTGGCACAAATACTCTATATGCCCAAATGTGAATGCTGGTGGAGTTTGGGGAAAACAAAACTTGACATTTGTGAGTTGTAGTTGTTGGGATGTTGGGATGTATAGTTCACCTACAATCAAAGAGGATTAAGAACCCCACAAATGATATAATTGGGCCAAACTTCCCACACAGAACACCCGAGACCAACAGAAAATACTGTGTTTTCTGATGGTCTTTAGGAACCACTCTGACACCCCACCCCCAGGCAAAACCACCCAGAGGTCCCAACCTGCAAGTTGAGAAATGCTGGAATAGCAGGAGAGGATTTCCCTAAAGACATCTCTGGAAGAGAACAAGTTCCTCTCTTTCACTTGATGTAATCCCTATCGCAATCAATTCCCACCAGCAAGCCAATACTATCTGGGGTTTTTTTTTAAAAAAAAAAACCTTTATAATGGAAAGCAATAAGGTCCATTCTAGTTATTCCCCCAATTTAATTAACTCTGCATAAATGGGGATTCCATGCCAAGGAATAAAGGAGTTGCTGCAGACAGAAGGAGGGGGTGAGATGATCCAAACCAGACGGCAAGGAGAGAGGAATGTTCAACAGGCAGCTGAGCAAAACACTCAACAGGATGAAAAAAGAAACTGCTGCACAGAAAAGACCAAATGGGGAAGATGCTGGGAAATAAAAAAAGGGTAAGATGCTGGAGGCCTTTGCCACCTGTTGGAGACAAGGCAGTTCAGCGATGCAACAGGAAGCTGAAGCAGGAAGAACTAGGTGACAAGTCAGAGTTTGGAAGGCACTACTTTGCCACCTGCCAGGTGCTGAAATTGAGCAAAGAACAGCACAGAAACTTGCTGACAGGAAATAATATTGCTTCACTGACTTAAAACTAGCCGCCTCTATGTATCAGTGAACACACTGCTTGATAGAGTGAGTTGAGGGATGTGTCAGCTACCACCCAAAACATAAAACAAACAAACAGAACTTAGAGAAAGATGAAGACAGAAGAATAAAGGAAAGGGAAGGACTGGAATAAAGAGTAATGTGTGGAAAGGGGAAGGTCCTCTCTCTTTCTTGGATTCTGACGAGACAACAATACCACACATAAGAGTTTCACAATATAGCGGGAAAACCCTAGGTGCCTAAGAAATGGCAGCAGGTGTAAAATTCAGGAAAAGGGAACTGGGCTGTGTAAGAAAGTTTATCTGTGTATGTCTGACTTCAAGTCGTCTGTCAACTTATGGAGATGTGTTGTCGAAGGGTTTCATGGCCGGAATCACTGGGTTGATGTGAGTTTTCTGGGCTGTATCTTCCAGAAGCATTCTCTCCTGACATTTCACCCACATCTATGGCAGGCATCCTTGGAGGTTGTGAGGTCTGTTGGAAGCTAGGAAAGTGGGGTTTAAACTTTATATATATGTGGAATGGTCTGGGTGGGAGAAAGAACTTTTGTCTGTTGTAGGCCTTGATTAGCATTTAATAGCATTGCAGCTTCAAGGTCTGGCTGTCCCCAGGTCTGGACTCAAGGTCCAGATTCCCCCAGGCAGTAAGAAGCCAGACCTTGAAGCTGAAAGGCTATTCAATGCTAATCAAGGTGGCCAATTTGAACATTCAACCCTGCTTCAAGAGTCCTTTCTCCCACCCTGGACATTCCACAGATATATAAACCCCAACTGTCTACTTTCCAACAGACCTCACAATCACTGGGGATGCTTGCAGGCAATATGTCAGGTGAGAATGCTAATGGAACATGGCCATACAGCCCAGAAAACTCACAGCCACCCAGTGATTCCAGGCATGAAAGCCTTCAACAACACATAATCTTTGGTTTTGCTTTAAAGGTGTTTTGTGATTTTAATGCAAGTGATGTTTACATAAGTGAGGAGATATATAAACCTCACTTGCCTAGTTTCCAACAGACCTCACAACTGAGAATGTGGGTGAAAGATCAGGAGAGACTGCTTCTGGAACATGGCCACATGGCCTGAAAAACTCACAGCTTATGGATTCCCTGTTTAAAACATTATTGAAAAGCTCTATTTACTCTGCAAGTGGTTCCCAAAAGAGAATGGGATGGATTTAATCCAGAGTGGGCATCTGGGGAACTCTAGAGACCATTTTCTCACCCAAATCATCCAAAGTGACGCAGTCCGCTAAAATGCAAAAAAAAAAAAAAACGTAAATACAGAAATGGGTAGAAATTCATTCCTGGTTTTGAAAAAACAGTTTTTCTGCATGTTAAGCAGGTTGCAGGAAGTAGACTACAGTCTATCTCAGTGAATTTCCACTTGGGAAGGCTGCCAGGAGAAAAGTGGACAACATTTTTCTGGCCAGAAAAGGCCCACCAGGAGTGTAGGGCCACAAAAACTGCCCTGGAGCCCACATTTAGCTCTCAGCCCTACTCTAAGCAGAGCCAGTTATTTATAGCTTCTGGCTTTGTGCTGAACACCTGTACTATGCTCTTCAAGTGCTTAGATGTCCAATGATGCATGGAGGATGGTAAACCATGGGTTCCCAAGTTTGCTGACGAAGAAAGGCAACACAGTCAACACCAGGAAAACATGGTATGAAGCACGAATACAAATCTGCACAAGGCCAAGTCCCCTTGAACATCAAGTAGCTTCCTTTGGAGAAGCATGCTTCAAATTCTGGAGCAAGCATGGTAACCAGGATACATCATCCCAAGTGAGGAGACTGACTAAAATTGGAGCTATTCCATCTATCATTGTTTATTCTCTCATAGGCAATTTGCAGCATAACTTAGTTTGCTGATAAGGTCCTGTCACAGCTTCCTTTTTCCAGCGACTGAAAAATCTCTAGAGGAGGCATGGCAAACTTCAGTCCTCCAGGAGTTTTGGACTTCAACTCCCACAATTCCTAAAAGCTTCAAGCCCCTTCCTTTAAGTGACTGAGGGGGGGGGGGAGGAAAGGGCCTGAGGCTGTTAGGAATTGTGGAAGTTGAAGTCCAAAGTACCTCGAGCACCAAAGTTTGCCCATACCAGCTCTAGAATCATTTACGGTATTTCTTTGGCTGGTATGCAAGAAAGTAAAGGAGTGTTTCTCAACCTTCCTAATGCCGAGACCCCTTAACAGAGTTCCTCATGTTGTAGTGACCCCCAACCATAAAATTAATTCCATTGCTACTTCATAACTGTAATTTTGCTACAGTAATGTAAATATCTGATATGCAGGATGTATTTTCATTCACTGGACCAAATTTGGCACAAATACCCAATATGCCCAAATTTGAATACTGGTGGGATTGGGTTGAATTTGTCATTTGGGAATTGTAGTTGCTAGGATTTATAGTTAACCTATAATCAAAGAGCATTCTGAACTCCACCAACAATGGAATTTAACCAAACTTGGCACACAGAAATCCCATGACCAACAGAAAATACTTGAAGGGTTTGGTGGGCATTGATCTTGAGTTTTGGCGTTGTAGTTCACCGACATCCAGAGAGCACTGTGGACTCAAACAATGATGGATCTGGACCAAACTTGGCATGAATACTCAATGTGCCCAAATGTAAACACTGGTGGAGTTGGGGGCAAAATAGACCTTGATATTTGTGAGTTGTAGTGTCTGGGATGTATAGTTCACCTACGATCAAAGAGCATTCTGAACCTCACCAACGAAAGAATTGGGTCAAACTTCCCACACAGAACCCCCATGACCAACAAAAATACTGTGTTTTCCTATGGTCTTTGGTGATCCCTCTGACACCCCCTCGCGATACCTCCAGGTTGAGAAACACTGAAGTAAAGGAAGCAAACATTCCTCTCTGAATAATTCTGATCACATGGAATTTTCCATAAAAGCCCTACAAGAGTCCTGTTGGATGATATCATGTGTTTGTTCCGGCCCCTTTTCCCCTAGGCAGGGTGTCAAGAGACTATGAGGAATTGTCACAACAACAAACACTGGAATTAACATTCTGTTCCTCAGAAGCGTCATTGTCTCACCGACCCTTCCAACAACCCTCCAGGGCCGTCCCTTGTGACTCCTCTCCTATAATTGTTGCTCAAACAAGAGGAAGAAGTTGGAGGCGTGGCTTCTGGATCCTACAAACACTCGTTCAGGGTAAAGTGCAGATTATACAAACCTATGCAGAGATAAAGTGCAAATACATTCAGCATGGAGACGCTGAGAATCACAGCGAAAGTGTTTGAAGCAGCGCCTCGGAAAGCCTTGTTACACTCTCCATGCAACGGAGGAAAAGGCACAAAGAGAGGAAGGGAGCAGTGAAGGGAATGGCTGGAGCTTCCGTTGGCAAACGGCTCTGGAAATCACAGAAAAGAGACAGATAACAAATCTGTAAGATCTTAACTCCATGGCTTTTGTTGCTTTGCCTACACTGACACCTACATTGAGAGTGTAGAAAGGAGCGAGAAACATTATTTTAAAGACACAGCTCTTGAATTTCTTCCAGAGAGGCTCATCTATTGCATTAAAAGCACAAGGAATGAAGTGCTTAAAAAGCAAAACCAGAGATTCTGTGTTGTCAAAGGGTTTCATGGCTGGAATCACTGGGTTGCTGTAAGTTTTATGGGCTGTATGGCCATGTTCCAAAAGCATTCTCTCCTGGCGTTTTGCCTGTACCTATGGCAGGTATCCTTAGAGGTTGGGAGGTCTGATGGAAACTGGGCATTTGGGGTTTACATATCTGTGAAAGGTCCAAGGTGGGAGAAAGAACTCTTGTCTGTAGGAGGCAAGTGTGAATGTTGCAATTGACCACTTTAGTTAGCATTGAATGGCCTAGCAATTTCAAGGTCTGGCTGTTTACTGCCTGGGGGAATCTGGACCTTGAATCCACATTAAAACCTTGATGCTGAAAAACTATTGAATGCTAATCAAGGTGGCCAATTGTAACATTCACACCTGCCTCAATCAGACAAGTGTTCTTTCTCCCACCCTGAAAATTCCACAGATATATAAACCCTGGTGGCACAGCAGGTTAAACCCCTGAGATGCGGAACTTGCTGACCAAAAGGTTGGCGGTTGGAATCCAAATCACACTGCCTTTTTCAGTTAGGGGCCGTGGTGTGCAGCTGAACTTCAGAACTTGTTGATTGGAAGATCAGCAGTTCAAATCCACAGATGGGGTGAGCTCCCACTGGTAGCCCAGCTTCTGTCAATCTAACAGTTCTAAAACATGCAAATGTGAGTAGATCGATAGGTACCCCTTCAGCAGGAAGGTACGGAATCCCCCGGTGGCGCAGTGGGTTAAACCCCTGTGCTGGCAGGACTGAAGTCCGACAGGTTGCATGTTCGAATCCGGGGAGAGCGCAGATGAGTTCCCTCTGTCAGCTCCAGCTCCCCATGGATGGTAAAACATCAAAACATCCAGGCATCCCCTGGGCAATGTCCTTGCAGATGGCCAATTCTCTCACACCAGAAGCGACTTGAAGTTTCTCAAGTCGCTCCTGACATGACCAATAATAATAATAATAATAATAATAATAATAAAACAGGAAGGTAACAGCACTACATGCAGTCATGCCGGCCACATGAACTTGGTGGTGTATATGGACAACGCCTGCTCTTTGGCTTAGAAATTGAGATAAGCACCAATCCCCAAGTCAGACACAACTAGACATAATGTCAGGGGAAAACCTTTCCCTTTGAACACCAACAGACCTCACAACCTCTGAGGATGCCTGCCATTGATGCAGGCGAAACGTCAGGAGAAAATGCTTCTGGAACATGGCCAGACAGCCCAGAAAACTCACAACTAACCAGAGATTCTAATTGACTGGTATTCTTCCCATCACCCATCTTTATATACAGATTATCCCCTCAAAATCTTGGCCTTCCTTATCCATGTATCTCACCATCCATGGCTTGGAAACATTCAAATAAAAAAGTCCAAAAGGAAACCTTGATTTTTGCCATTTTTTGAGAAGGGGTGACATTTTGCAATGCCACTGTGTATCACGGGACTTCTGCTCCCATGGGTTTCGGGGTCCTGGAACCAAAGTCCATGGGATACAAAGGCTCCATTGTAGACCCTTCACAACATAGTTTGAAAATTGTCGTCCAATCAACACTGCCTTCCTAAAAGACTCCACAACCTGTGAGGATGCCTGCCATAGATGCAGGCAAAATGTCAGGAGAGAATGCTTCTGGAACATGGCCACACAGCCTGGAAATCTTACAGCAACCCAGGTTCCTAGAAGCGCTTGCCCAAAAGAAGAGGAGGGTGGCGAAATGTCAAGGGAAACTTTGAAGCGACTGGAGTGAGATAACCCAGTGAGAACGAGGACTAGAAGACAATGGCATGGAGATGGCAACTGAAGACCGGTAACTCATGAAATCCCTATGAGAGCACGCGTGGGCTTCTCTACCAAGAGAGCCTTCCATCCTGAGAGCCGGGCATCTCCGAGGGATTGATTGGCGGAGTTTCTCTTTGGGGAAACTGTGTATTGACAGCTGCTTGGGGGGGGTATTCCCTTCCTGCCTCTTCCAAGGTCCTTGAGGATTGAGAAAAGAGCCCAGAAGAGAGGAAGGGAGCCAGGGAAGAGTCCTTGCCAGCCAGGCGGCGCCTGCCCTCCCTCCCGCCTTGCCTCGGAGCCCGACTCACCTCGCCTCCGCCTCGGAACACACCACCAGCCTGAGCTCAGGTGCTGCTCCTGCCCT
This sequence comes from Anolis apletophallus, assembly GCA_030556195.1. Taxonomy (NCBI): domain Eukaryota; kingdom Metazoa; phylum Chordata; class Lepidosauria; order Squamata; family Anolidae; genus Anolis; species Anolis apletophallus. The sequence continues at coordinate 132,752,509 of JARBWK010000007.1, forward strand.
GCCGCCGACGCCGCTGTCACCTGATCCGCCCCGCCATCCCTTCCTCCTCTTCCTCCTCCTCCTCCTCCCTTTGCGTCCCGGGCAACGGAGGCGTCGTGGGCGCTGGAAACTTCCCCAAAGGCGTCCCGCGTGGAGGCTCTTCCACCTGCGGAGGCGCTCCAGGTGGGCCGGCAGGTGCCCGAGCCCCTTCCTCGGCCCCTGCCGCCTCCCCTCGCTCCCCAAAAAGAGAAAGAAGCCCAGGCTCCCCTCCAAAGCCAGGCGTTGCAAGCCAGGCGGCGTTCAAGCAGGCAGGGAGGCACGCACACACGCGCACTCTTCCTCCTTCCCACTTCCTCCTCCTCCTCGCACTCCTTTGGCCCGCGGGAGGCACGGGCACGCGCTCTCTCTGTGTCTCTCCCTCCTTCTCTCGCGCTCTCTCTCTCTCCGGGACGCGCGTGTTTTCAAGGCGCGCTCGCTCCGGCTTTGCCACGCGCTGCTTCCTCCTCCTCCTCTTGTCCTGCTCTGCTCCGTGGGCCCCACTGGAGGGAGCCTGGGCTTCGGGGGGAGGGAAAGGGGGCGTGCAAACCTTTGCCCGCCCCTGCTTTCGAGTTTGCTTTTTCTTTCCTTCCCTTGCCACGCGGAAGCGAGTTTCCTTCCTCGCTGCCGGAAGGAGAAGGAAGGAAGGAAGGGAGGCAACTTTCTCCAACCTGGCTGGGCTCCAGGCAAAGGTGGCGGGTGGCGCTAAAGAGCTGGTGGCTGTCTGCCAGTCTATGGAGATAATAGGCCTGTTTGATTTTTTTTTTTTAAGGTTCAAAACTCGTTCGGGATGTAGGGGGCGCTGAATGACTTCCGAAATTTCCCTGAAAATTCTTGGAATCCCCCCAAATTAATTCCGAAATTTTGGGATGGCTTTGTTAATGGCGGACACACTTGTTTAACCCAGTTTGGATGGGGTTGTCGCCCCAGTTCTGACGCGGAGGGAAGGACATCTGCTTCCAAACTGGGTTAAACAGCCAATGAGGGGAAAGCACCTCGGGTGGGGCAGGAATCTAATGCTGATTCCTTTCCAAAAATGGCGGCGGTGGTTTCGAAATGGCAAATTCACTTCCGGGTTGCTTACGTCGCTTCGAAACTGCTTCAAAAGTGAATTTAATCCTAATTCATTGCGATTTTACGAGCATTCCAACGAACCTACCCAGGCCTAGTAGATAATAAAAGTGCATAGACTTGGCCACGGTGGTCCAAGCTCTGGTTACATCCCTAATAGATTACTGCAACACACACTACGTGGGATTGCCCTCGAAGACTGCCCGGAAGCTCCAACTCAGGGCCGTAGCCAGGATTTTGATTCGGGAGGGGGGGGGGCTGAGTTTGGTTCGGGGGCTGAGACTGGGTGGAAGAGGGTCTACCCTAGCAAACCTTTTGTATTGTTATCCCAATAACCCCATTAATGTGGGATATAATGAGCATGGTGATCAGATCATGATATGAATAAACATAACAGTTTAAATAATGTACCAGTAAGGCCTTTCGCGGACCACCCTGAGAATTTCGGGAGGGGGGGCTGAAGCCCCCTTAGCCCCCCCCCCTGGCTACATGCCTGCTCCAACTAGTCCACACTTGGCAGCCAGGTTGCTCACAGGAGCGGGGTACAGGAAGCACACAACGCCCTTGCTACGCCAACTCCACTGGCCACCTATTTAGCTTCTGAGCCAAATTCAAAGTGCTGGCTTTGGCCTATAAAGCCCTGAACAGTTCTGGCCTGGTTTACTTGTCCGAACGTATCTCCCACTGCAATCCACCTAGGACCCTAAGGTCATCCTGGGAGGCTCTGCTCCTTGTCTCCCCATCATCACAACTGTGTTTGGTCAGGACAAAGGACAGGGCCATTTCTGTGGTGGCCCCTCAGCTGTGGCCCCTCCCATGCGAAATTAGATCTGCTCCATCCCTCCTGACCTTTCAGAAGCAAGTGAAATCCTGGCTATAGGATCAGGCCTTTGCAGACTAGGCTGACTTGCTGGCAAAGTGATGGCTTTAATGGACTTGACAGACTGCTTTTAGGACGATGACTTAAATCAGCGACTGAATGTTTTTCTATAGTTTTTATTTAAATTGTATATTTATGCTTTTGGTTGTGGGCACCATGGTGTGCTGTTTGTTGGCCGCCCTGAGTCACTCTGTGGAGGTCGAGATAGGACGGAATACAAATCTCTGAAATAAATAAATAAATAGGTGTGTGTGCGTGGAAGATGGGCTCAAAGCCAAACTTAAAAACTATGGCATAGACACCGTGAACTGGGAAGCCCTGGCCCTTGAGTGCTCTAGTTGGAGGTCAGCTGGGACCAGCAGTGCTGTATAATTTGAAGAGGCAGGAATGGAAGGTGAAAGAGAGAAACATGCCAAGAGGAAGGCCCATCAAGCCAACCCCGACCGGGACCACCTTCCAGCTGGAAACTGATGCCCTTACTGTGGGAGAACATGCACAGTCACCTACGTACCCACCTCGTTACTTGGACAACCGGGGATCACCTAAGTGTGTGTGTGTGTGTGTGTGATATATTTGTATGTAATTGCCTAGATCAGGGGTGCTCACACTTTTTCAGCATGCGAGCTACTTATAAAACAACCAAGCCAAAATGATCTACCTACCCACTACTCAGAGAGCCATCAAAGCAAAATATTTGGAAATTTATTTCAGTGAGAGCCATATAATATATTTTAAGACTGAATTCAACTAAATGTGAGTATAGTAAGTCCCTGAAATTAGTAATAATGATGATGATAATGTTCATTCAGTCTCTGCTACTACTACTATTAATAATAGCAACAACAACAACAACAGGTTCCTAGAGTAGAAGGAGACCTCCAAGGGCCATCCAGTCCAACCTCCTTCTGCCATAAGGGAAAAACACAATCAAAGCATTCCTCATAGATGGCCAATCAGCCTCTGATAATAACAACAACAACAATAACAATGGGTTCCTAGAATAGGAGGAGACCTCCAAGGGCAATCCAGTTTAACTTCTTCTGCACCTGGGCAGCGTCAGGAGCCTGCAGGGCGGGACTGAGTCTTCCTCCCGCCCTGCCTGCAATCTACCAGGACACCCTATGCCAGTGTTTCTCAACCAGTGTGCCGTGGCACACTAGTGTGCCATAAGCAATCATCAGGTGTGCCGCGAGAAAAGCTCTCTGCCCCCCTTCCTTCCCCCTTCCTCCTGCCGAACTCCTGCTGCTTGGGAGAGGAGGAGGAAGGGATGGGCGGCGGCAAAGAAAAAGAAGAAGGGACCGGGGCACCGCCTTCTTTGGCTGTTTCCCCAACCTGCCTCCAATCTGCCATGACTCCCGCCATGACTCTCGCCCCTTGCTTGTTGAAGCCGCACGGAGGAGCCCCGCCTACTGAAACCCGTCCACCGCTCATGCTCCTCTGTGAGGGAGCTGAAGCCGGGGGGAGGGGGGGCATGACACAGCACTCCCACAGCTTCGCCAACCTTGAGGGGACAGTGCCAAGCCAGCAGTGGCAGAGCCAGCACAATGCTGGCTTGCCCCCTCAAAGCTGGCAAAGCTGTGGGAGAACTGAAGCCGGGGGAGGGGGCGGGGCATGGCACGGCCTGGCTCCGCCCCCTCCCCCCCAGCTTCAGTGCTCCCACAGCTTCACCAGCCTTGAGGGGGCAGTGCCAAGCCAGCGGTGGCAGAGCCAGCACAATGCTGGCTTGGCACTGCCTCCTCAAAGCTGGCGAAGCTGTGGAGAACTGAAGCCAGGGGAGTGGCATGGTGTGGCCTGGCTCCTCCCCTGACTTCGGCACTCCCAGCAGCTGCTCCCAGCAGCTCACCATCCCCCAGCCGTTCTTTACTGTGTTACAGTGTCATTTTGTGTCATTTTGGTTGGTGGTGTGCCCCCGGATATTTTAATGTTAAAAGTGTGCCGCGGCTCAAAAAAGGTTGGGAAACACTGCCCTACGCGATCTACCAGTAGATCGCGATCTACCTAATGAGCACCCCTGGCCTAGATCAATGGTTCCCAACCTTTTTTTGTCCGGGAACCACTAAACCAGGGGCTACTTGACCAGAGACCACTCGCCAACATTACTACCAAAAGGGTTACAAATCAGTTTTTGGTCAACTTTAAATTCTGTTTGGGGTGCTGATTCAAAAAATTGCATAATAGACCACATTAGCTCAAGTTTCTGATACAGCACATATGCCATGGACAGCGACAGGGAAGGAATGGCAGGTGGCGTGAAAGGAGCGGAAATAAAATAAAGAGGAATATAAATTTGTATTATTATTATTATTATTAATTAAAGAGGAAAGAGGCTGGCAGACTAGATTTTTTGTCCTCGCAGCCCACAGGTTAAGAACCACTCCCTTAGAAGGAGACCCTGGTAGTGCAGCATGTTAAACCATTAAGCTGCTGAACTTGCAGACCGAAAGGTCGGCGGTTGGAATCCAGAGAGCGTGGTGAGCTCCTACTGTTATGTCCAGCTTCTGCCTAGCAGTTTTGTGAGTAGATCAATTGATACCACTCCAGCAGGAAAGTAACAGCGTGCCATGCAGTCACGCTGGCCACATGACTTTGGAGACATCTACAGACAACGCCGGTACTTCAGCTTAGAAATGGAGATGAGCCTCACCCCCAGAGTCGGACTCGACTAAACCTTTCCCTTATTTGCCTAGGTGGCCCTCACCTCCAGCAAGCCCTGTGACTCCTACGAAAGACAGGTCTGGACCCAACTTGGCACATAGGCTTGCATGACCAACAAGAAATACTTCAGGGGATTGGCTGTGCTTGTTGGGAGTTGTATTTCACCCACAAAGAGCACTCTGAACTCAACTGAGGATGGATCCTAACAAAGCATGGGCAAGCTTCAGCCCTCCATGTTTTTTGAAGTCCAAAACACCTGGAGGGCCGAAGTTAGCCCATGCCTGTTCCAGACTAAACTTGGCAAACAAACCCGACATGACCAAATGTAAGGCTTGGTGAGTTTGAGGAGGATTGCTCTCTGAATGATGAGAGTTGTAATTCTCCTCCCGCAAGCACTGTGATGGATCTGGACCAAACTTGGCATACAGACCTATCATAATAATACATTTTATTTGTAACCTGCCCTATCTCCCCAGCTTTAGCTACTTGTATGACTTGATGTCAATGAAAGAAAATAATAATAAAACTTTGTTTGTAGCCACAGGGTGGTTAACAAAGCACTCAAGATGTCACACATAAAATAGAATTACATATCATCAAAACTATACATATTTTGACTGAATACAAGCAATGGACAATGTCAATAACATTTAAAAATTCAAAGCTGAAAATGTGGGGTTTTATTCAGCTGTGTGGAAAGGGCCTCAGAGGCTGAGAACATGAACATATGTTGCCAAGAAAATCCCTCAAGAGTGTTTCCCTGATTCCAAAACATCTTGACGGAAACACAACAATAACAACAGCAACATGATTCCAACCATTTGGAACTTTCTGAAGCACTAACATTCTCCAAACTCTGCTCATCCAGATGTGTGGACTTCATTTTCCACAATTCCTTACAGCTGGTAAACCGGCTAGGATTTCTGGGAGCTGAAGTCCAAAACACCTAGAGAAGCACAGTTTGAGAAACACAGCTCCAAGGTAATCATTCACAATCTGACAGTCATCGGGTTTTGTCTTTACCAGTCATGTGACCTAAATCAGGGTTGGAACCATGTGACCCTTCAGATAGTCTTGAATTACAGCTCCGCCTCCCAGCATTCTTACCATGTGTCTCTACTGGCTAATGCTTGTTGTAGTTCAACAACGTTTGATGGACCACGTGTGTCCTGCCCTGATCGACAATGAGAGTAACCAAAAAGTTCTTTCTCTTTCCACCTCCCCCTTCCTGCTTTCATGTCATTAAATGTTGTAGGTTGTTTTGGGTGGTGATAGTAATATTTATCCTTTGGCTTTGCATATGATGGTCAGAGTTCAGCTTGAACCTCTGCAGCTTTCTTCCAATACGTGTTTTATTCAGCCTGAGTCTAAGGCAGTTAATCTCTCTGTCTTTTGGCAACTTGAAACCTCTACAAAACCACAGGTAGCTTGGCTGGCTGAATAGCTATCATCACCCACTCCTATAAAGGAAAGAAAATGAAACAAACCTCTGCGAGTACAGCTTCTTCCATTACAGAATTACACATCTTGAATGCTGGCCTGGTGTATTTATGTTTGATTCCTGTATGCAATAAAGGCTTAGTAATAAACCCCAAACACTCATCTTCTCCTGCTTCAGAGCTGGGAAAAGAGAAATAAAACTGATCTTCAAATAGGGTTGCTAGAGTGAAAACTGGAAAGGACGTCTGCACCTTTAATGGTTGTGCAGAAGAGGCGATTACTTGTTATTTGTTGCTTGGACAAGCAACACCTCCTGAAATTCTCTCTTCTACACAATCATTAATGGTACGAGCCCTTTAAATCTGACTCCCCTGCCTTTTAATGTGGTGTTACAGTATATGCTTCAAATATTCAGGTTGCAAATGTATGTGCATTTACCTGAGAACAAGTTTCAGTCAAGAAGAAGACTAAGATTTGGAAGGTCAGCTGTGAAGGAACTAGACAAGAACCTGAAATGTACGGATGTATCATTGAAAACTCAAGTTAGTTTGGCCCATGCTCTCATATTTCCCATTAGTTGTGAAAGATAGAAACTGAAGAATGTTGGTAGGAAAAAATCAACTCATTTGATTTTTTAAATCTCTACTACTCTTTTCCACCTAACTCCAAGGAAGCCCCTCGGATCCTGGACCAGTGATGGGCTGGATGAGGGCCAACAAGCTGAAGCTAAATCCTGATAAGACAGAGTTCCTTCAGGTCAGTCGCACAACTGATCAGGGCATAGGGTGGCAGCCAGTGCTTGATGGGGTCACACTCCCCCTGAATACACAGGTCTGTAGTCTGGGATTCCTCTTGGACTCATCATTGTCATTTGATGCCCATTGCTCAGGTATCTGGCTTTGGACAAATTTGAGACTACAAAACTCAGACTTTGTGAATTTGTGTATTTTAACTATGTGTATTTGTAACTGGTTTTTAATCTGTTTAATGTATTTTTTTATGGTGCAGTTGGTTGTTTTAATGATTGTACATGTATCACTGACTGTTCTTAGCCACCATGAGTCCCCCTTCGGGGGTGGAGAAGGGCGGGTTATAAATAAAATAAATAATTAATAAATGTCAGCGGTGGCTGGGACAGTTATGTGTCAGCTACAACCATACCTCGAGAAGTTTGACTTGACCATGGTGGTCCACGCTTTATTTACCTCAATATTAGATTACTGTAAGATTATATTACGTGGGGCTGCCCCTGAAGATGGCCCAGAAGCTGTAGTTGGTGCAAATGTTGGCAGCCAGGTTGTTAACTGGAGCAAGTTACAGGGAGCGGTCACACCTCCCCCCCCCCCCCAGCCACTCAAACAGCTCTACTGGCTGCCGATAAGTTTCCATGTCCAATTCAAAGTGCAGGTCGTCACCTATAAAGTTCTAAACGGTTTGAGACTTGCCTGTTTTTGAGACCATATCTTTCCTTACGAGCCCACACAGTCCCTGAGATCTTCTGGGGAGGCCCTTCTCTCACTTCCACCTCAGTTACAGGCCCGGTTGGTGGGGATGAGAGAGAGGGCCTTTTTGGTTTTCGCCCCTTGGCTCTGGAATTCCCTTCCCAGGGAGATCAGACTATCTCCCTCCCTATCCACTTTTCAAAAACATCTAAAGATATGGATGTTCCACTGTGCATTTGATTAAACATTTCCCTTTACAATTGTCCCTAGTTAGGACCCAAAATTTTGACTATGCACTTTACTACCATTTTATCCAAAATTAGAGTTGACCTCTTTTATATTGCTGTTATTCTTAACGCTGCTACACGCCCTATGCACTTTACTCTTTGGCCCTATCCTCTGAACTGTTGTGCACCAGGCCATTCACCAGTATCGAGGCTTGAATTATGTTATTGCTGTTGGTTTTGTTGCTTGTTTTATATTTTATATAATGTTGTTTTAAGTTGTTTTAAATTGTTGTCATGCACTCTAATGTGCTATGTTTTAACTCTGTTATTTGGGCTTGGCCCCATGTAAGCCACCCCGACTCCCTTCAGGGAGATGGATGCAGGATATAAAAATAAAGTTATTATTATTACTATTATTATTTTACTGACACAAAGACACAGTATGTCACAGCAAATGAGATCTATATTCTGGATTTCGTATCACAAAACCACAAGTTGAACACTTCCCAAGCATCTAGGACTGTGTGATGTATAATAATAATCTATATATATAAAAGGGAAATGGTCATGCAACGAGGCAAATGCATGCCAAAACTACATTTCCCACACACACAAAAAACACAGGGCCACTCATCCGCACCCCGAGGTACAAACTCCACCCACTGAAACACCCCTAAACACAACACAAAACCCCCAAAACATCCCCCAAAACACAACATTACTACGCATGCGCAAAACACCCCAGACACAAAAAATGGCCGCCATAAAAAAACCCAATACCAAGCATGCGCCATGCCCCCCTCCTCCGCCGCTTACGAAACACTCCTGAGACCAACGAGGCGACATCCTCCACGCGGCTCCCGGAACCCACCAGCCTATGGAGGCATCCGGAATCCAAAAAAACTACAAACAAAATGGTGCTAAAACCTCTTCCTGTCCCGCAAATAACACTCCCCCGGAAGTTGTCCCTCACAAAAACCAAACCCGGCAGCAAACACATACCTCACACACTAACAGGAAGTTCATAGCCTTCTCGCTCTCCTCCGCTGCTTCTCTTCCGCTCCCAGCACAGGAGGGGAAGGGAGAGGGACCGTGTGGGCCCCTTTCACAGGAGGAGGTGGAGGACGTGGGCCCGACCACATCAACGTTCTCAAACGCAGCACTCCTCCCTGCGAAGGTCGCTCTTTGGCCCACCCTGTGGCAGGGAAGTGACGAAGGGCGAGCGATTATGGTGGTGCCATGGCCGTTCTTCCGGCTCCTTTGCACTCTCCTCCGCCGCCTCCGTGCTGCTCCCTGACGAGGAGGACGAAAGGGGCCCCCCGCGCGATCTCTCTCCCTTCGCCCTTTTCTCCTGGGAGCGGAAGAGAGGCGGCAGAGGAGAGCGCACCCTTCGACAGGGAAGCGATGCAGAGGGAGCGATACCGCCGGCGCCATGGCTGCCTCTTCCACCCCCTTCTCGCTCTCCTCCACCGCCTCCCTTCCACTCCTAGAAGATGAGGGGGAAGGAAGAGAGATCGCGCAGGACCCCCTTTCGTCCTCCTCTTCAGGAAGCACCACGGAACCGGCGGAGGAGAACGCAAAAGGCCCGGAAGAGCGGCCATGGCGCCGCCGTCATCCCTTCCCCTTCGCCACTTCCCTGCCACAGGGTGGGCCAAAGAGCGACCATCGCAGGGAGGAGGGCTGTGGTCGGGCCCACGTCCTCCACCTCCTCCTACGAAAGGGGCCCGCACGGTCTCTCTCCCTTCCCCTCCTCTTCTGGGAACGGAAGAGAGGCACCGGAGGACAGCGAGAAGGCAGCCAACAGGAACAAGAACAGATGGACAAGGAAGACACAGGCAAGCTAACAAAAAACACAAACACAAATGGATACAAAACACAACATACTGCACAAAAGAACACAAACCTACACAAATATACACATACATAGACACACATATACTGTATATACATAAACATACATACACACACACAAACTTCACCACAAACACACATACATATATATACACACACACAAAAATATATACACACACAAAACAACAAACACAAATATACACACATACACATATATACACAAACCCATACATTCGCACCCAAACCCACAGACACACAAACACCCCCACATATACACAGACACAAATACAAACACACACACAAATATTAAACACACATACAGCCATACCTACACACAAGCATACACATATACACACACACAACACACACTCACATAATTTCAAACCCTTACATACTTTTCCACATCTACTACATAGGGCACAGCAACGCGTGCCGGGTTAAGCTAGTAATAATAATAATAATAATAATAATCAAAATCCAATTCTTACAGGGACAGAAAGTGAGGTGAAATCTTCTGAAGAGGGGCACAGAAAGCAATGCTTCCTATGCCATCCAAAGCATGCATATCTATAGCTATATCTGTAGTTACACTGAAAAACTACCTGTTCCAACTAACAAACAAATTAAACTTTAGAATAAACCTACAGGACCTATCTTGTTTGTAACTTGGGGGCTGTCTGTAAAAGGAATCTTGTCTCTAATTCCCCTGTGCTCTCAGAAGCACATCAAAGGCCTACAACATTGAGTTACAAGCAAATTGGACTTGTTGGAATGCATGTTACAATGTTAGGGTGAAGCTTTTATCCAGGACATTTGGAAGGGATGTCAAGGATATCTAGGGAGACTTTAGCCATGCTACATTCAGCAAAGGACAAGAGGGGTCCTCTCACTTCTGCAGGAGTCTACTGTATACCATGCAGCTGTGGACAAGACTACATAGGGACCACCAAACGCAGCGCCCAAACACGAATCGAGGAACATGAAAGGCACTGCAGGCTACATCAACCAGAGAGGTCAGCCATAGCTGAGCACCTGATGAACCAACCTGGACACAGCAGATTGTTTGAGAACACAGAAATGGTGGACCACTCTTACTCTTTAAACAGAAAGGAGGAAAGCATGAAAATGAACAAAATCTGGCTACCAGTATTAAAAAACCTCTAAAATTATAACAGCAAAACAACAGCCCAACACAGGGAAACTCCAGAGAGGAAACAATCAGGGACCTCTCAACAAAAGATTCCCTCAGGTACTAACAAGTCACACCAAAAAACTGCTAGGCCATCAAATGCTAATCCAGGTGGCCAGTTGAAACATTCACACAGACAAGAGTTCTTTGTCCCACCCTGGACATCCCAAACCCAATTTTCCTAGTTCCAACAAACCTCACAACCTCTGAAGAGGCTTGCCATAGATGCAGGCAAAATGTCAGGAGAGAATGCATCTATCTAGACCATGGTCATATAGCCCGAAAAAAAACCTACAACAACGCAGCGTTGAGCCATACTGCAGGCCAAAGTGATTGCATACAGCCTCCAACCCACACTTTCCCCATTCCAGCTCTATCAATCAATATATCTTCTAACTGTTGCACTTTGGCAGGGATTTCCCTAATTATGTAATATACCATTGGCCTAATTTCTTTGTTGCTTTAAAAATGCCCCAGTTTTCCTCTCTGCCTCCTACTTTCCCATTTCATCATCAATTTACACCAACTATTGCAAAATAGCTCAAATAAGAAAAGCTTGTACTCAACTCAATGTGAGGAAAGTGGAAATTTGCCCTTCCCAACAGGCACAGCTAAAAGCAGTTGGCTGCATCCTCCCCTAGTCTTAGAACAAGACATCTTGGGCTGTGTGAATCTAATTTCTTTTTTCCTGGGAAGCAAAAGAAATAATCACACCTTGTAAAAACTATGGGGAGAGGTTGCTAGTTAAACAAGTGATTCCTTCAGTTTCAACACTAGTAGAGCTGTGCACCTATGTCCCAGTTTCCATCTTTGACATGTTGGAGAGAATAAGTCAAGCCACGAAGGGGAAACATCATTGAATGAAGTTCTGTTGCATTTCCATATGCACGTCTACAATCATAGCTGGAAACAATCCCAACTTGACATGGACAGTTCTGAGTAATCCTTTGTTGTCCCACTTTTTCAGCAGCTTTAAAAATGTCCCAGTTTCTCTCTCTACCACATTCCCTTTTGGTCCAGCTTGAATTGCTGCAAAGTGAGTTCAAAAATCAGAAGTACTCTGTGCCCTAACTCCACAAGGGGAGAGAGTAGAAATTGCTTTTGCTCTTCCCAGTGGCAAAAGCAAACTGCTGCAGGCTCACTTGGCTGGTGTGTCCTGGCTCATTATTAACTTTTTGCCATTTTGACAATGCTTGGATGTTTCTTGGCTGCCCATGTCCCCATTTTCACCTGTGGGAAGGGGAGAGTATGCATCCATTCTCAGAAGTTTGGGGAATTTAGTGTTAATAGCCTAGACACTCTCCCAGAGAGCATAATTTGGCAATCCTGATTCCTTACACAGCATTGCTGGAAGAGGCCAAAGACACACGATTCTGACGGTGTCAGCAGGCAGAAAGAGAGATCAAAAACCACTGCAAAGATCCACAAAGGCTTGCTACGTAGACAATGATTGCCCAGGATATGCACACTTCATTGCTATGAGAAACGTATCGAAAGGGACTTGATGCTGTCCCATATCACAGGATGGAGGAGATAACCCCCTCCTCCATATACCTGGAGTATCTCAGAAATAATTACTCATTAAAATGAACCCAGATGTGCCTGCTCCTATTTTCTGTTCGGTTAGAAAGCTTCCCTCCCCATACATTTATTTTATAAGATTCCTTCTTCCCCATCAGCCCTCTCCCCTTATGCTTTTGTGCATTGTTGCTATCTAGAGCTTTTGAGCTCATTGCAAGAATAAAATGAGACAACTGATTCCATATCCTACAATGTTAACCGTGTTCTTTCCCCCTTACGAAGGACTCTTCCACACAGTCGTATAACCTAGAATATCAAGGCAGAAAATCCCACAATAAAATAAGGAAAACTGGGAATTTGAAGTGAAACACATCTGGGGTTTGGGATTCTTGCCCCTGGGCCCCTTCCACACAGCTGAATAAAATCCCACATTATCTGTTTTGAACTGGGATATATGGCAGTGTGAACTCAGATAACCCAGTTCAAAGCAGATATTGTGGGTTATTCTGCCATGATATTATGGGTTATATGGCTGTGTGGAAGGGCCCAAAGAGAAACAACTTTATATTCTGCTTTTCCTTCAAAATTGGGGCCTGCGGCAAGAATGGGAATCCCAAACCCCAGATGTGTTTCACTTGAAATTCCCAGTTTTCCTTATTTTCTGTGCTAGCTAGGTATTCTGATACTTGCAGTTAAATGACATCTGAAAATCTCTATGATTCCCAGATCTGGATCTGGGAGTCTTTTCCAACTCTACTTGGAGATTGTTGTGGTTTTTGTGTGCCATCAGGATGTTTCCAACTTTTGGCAACCCTAATGTGAAGCTTTCACTTTTTTGAGAGTATGGCTTGCCCAAGGTCACCCAATAAGTTTCAATGACTGAGCAGACATATGATCCCTGGTCTCCAGATTCATCAAACCACTATGCCATGCTGGCTATCAAACCATGCTATCTTGGGCCTTTCAACATTGCTGTTATCAAATCAGATAATCCACATTATCTGCTTTAACTGGATTATATGAGTCTACACTGCCATATCACAGGAGCCCCTGATGGTGTAGTGGGCTACTGAACTTGCTGACCGAAAGGTCAGAGGTTCAAATCCGGGGAGGGAGGTGAGTTTCTGCTGTTAACCCCAGCTTCTGCAATCCTAGAAGTTCAAAAACATGCAAATGTCCGTAGATCAATAGGTACTGCTCTGGCATGAAGGTAACAGCACTCCATGCAGTCATGCCAACCACATGATATTGGAGGTGTCTATGGACAGGGGCGGTTCTTATTGGAGGCCAATTAAGCGGCCGCCTCAGGGCGCCACGTGGTCAGGGGCGCATCTGGCTGCCAGGTTCCACGCATGTGCCTTTGTTGCGGGCGAGGCGACTCCTGCTGGACCGAATGCCACACTGCGTTGAGGGGCACATCTTTGTCCCCGCTGCCGGCCTGGTGCTAGTAGCCTGAGGAGGGAGGGAGGAGAAGGAGGGTTGGGCAGAGGGGAGGAGCGGGGAGGAGGAGCGGCAGATCGCACCCACAAGCCTGGAGGCGCAGCCATGCACCGCCTCCCTTCTGCTCTGCGCATGTATATTTGGACGGCGCGGGCTCCTCCGTTTCCCGCCAGGCGAGAGCAGCTGAGCGCGAGGCACTTGAAAAAGCCACGAGGCCGGAGAGGAGGAAGGTTTGCCTGCCCTCCAGGCCCAGGTCCTTTGTGCCCAGCTGGCTGCCTCAGACGAAAAGGAGAGCCGGGAAGCAGGAGAAGGCAGCCCCGCCCACGCCCGAAAGGTGAAGCTCGCGGGAGAGAGGGAGCCCACCTTTCCAATTTCTGGCCGTCCTTCCCCCCCCCTCCCTCCTTCCCCCCCCTCCCTCCTTCCCCCTCCTTCCCCTCCTGCCTCTTTCACTCTTTCAACAACACTGACAGGAACGCGAAGTTCAATCAATAATATTAATTATTGTAGCACATATAAAACTATATTTTTCAAGAGGACATGGTAGTCATTAGTGTAAGAAAGTCGCAGCTATTGAAAAAACATTCATAATACATTCCAATATAATTATTATAACATCAAAAACACAGGACGCATACAAGCGCCAATGGGAAAAGGTCCGCAGTATAACCAAGAGTTCTTATGTTCAACACAATGTTATATTGTAGTTGTCCTGATGGTGAGCACTGACTATTAATTGTCTCTGAATTATAATTGAAGCTACACAACGAAAAAGTACAAGATGTGGTAGAACTTAGTACTTGCAGTGAATCCAATGAGCACTGGAAGAAGCCAGGAGGCCAGGGAGGAGGAGGAGGGTTTGCCTGCCCTCCAGGCCCACGCCCCCGCCCTCTGCGCCCAGCTGGCTGGCCTCGAGTGGAAAAGGAGGTCAAGAAGGAAGCACGAGAAGGCAGCCATGCCCACGCCGGAAAGGTGAAGCTCGAGGGAGCCCACCTTCTCATCTCTACCTGGCCTTCCTACCCTTCCTCCTTTGCTTCCTCACTCTCCATCCCTCCCTCCCTCTTTTTCCTTCGTTCATACCCTCTCTCTTTCTTCCCTCCTTCCCTCCTTCTCATCTCTTCCCTTTCCTCCTCCAGTTCTTCCTTCCCTCCCCACTCTCTCCCTCTTCCCCTCCCTCCCTGGCTGGATGGCTCTTTGTCGGGAGGGCTTTGATGACGTTTTCTTGCCCTGGTGAAGAGAGTTGGTCTGGATGGCATTAATTATTTTCTGTTAGCCATGGGGGTTCTGTGTGGGAAGTTTGTCCCAATTCTGTCATTGGTGGGGTTCAGAATGCTCTTTGATTGTAGGTGAAAGAGTTTCTGTAAATCCCAGAAACTGCAACTCCCAAATGTCAAGGTCTATTTCCCCCATACTCCATCTGTGTTCATATTTGAGCATATGGAATATTCGTGTCAACTTTGGGCCAGATCCATCATTGTTTGAGTCCACAGTGCTCTCTGGATGTAGGTGAACTACAACTCCAAAATTCAAATTCAATGCCCACCAAACCCTTCTAGTGTTTGGGAGTCCTGTGTGCCATGTTTGGTTCAATTCCATCATTGGTGGAGTTCAGAATGCTCTTTGTTTATAGGTTAATAGTAAGTCCCCCCCCCCCCAAACAAGCAGGGTACTATATCACTACTTATGTTGCAAAATAGAGGACTGTACTTATGCTGATGTTGGTAGTAATGCATTTAATAGGTAGAAAACCCTATATGTTGATTTTTAGTATAATCCAGATTATCCAGATATAAAATCCAGATTATATTCCACTATAAGTATATAATTGTCAAAATAGAGGACTGTACTTATGCTGATGTTGATAGTAATGCATTTAATAGGAAGAAAACCTTATATGTTGATTTTTAGTATAATCCAGATTATCCAGCTATAAAATCCGCATTATATTCCACTATAAGTATATATTTGTCAAAAAAGAGGACTATACTTATGCTGATGTTGATAGTAATGCCTTTAATAGGTAGAAAACCATATATGGATTTTTAGTATAATCCAGATTATCCAGCTATAAAATCCGGATTATATTACACTATAGGTATATAATTGTCAAAATAGAGGGCTATACTTATGCTGATGTTGATAGTAATGCATTTAATAGGTAGAAAACCATATATGTTGATTTTTAGTATAATCCAGATTATCCAGCTATAAAATCCAGATTATATTCCACTATAAGTATATAATTGTCAAAATAGAGGACTATACTCATGCTGATGTTGATAGTAATGCATTTAATAGGTAGAAAACCATATGTGTTGATTTTTAGTATAATCAGATTATCCAGCTATAAAATACGGATTATATTCCACTATAAGTATATAATTGTCAAAAAAGAGGACTATAGTTATGCTGATGTTGATAGTAATGCACTTAATAGGTAGAAAACCATATATGTGGATTTTTAGTATAATCCAGACAGATTATCCAGACAGGAAATACCACATTATCTGCTTTGAACTGGGATATATGGCAGTGTGGACTAAAATAACCCAGTTCAAAGCAGATATTGTGGGTTTTTCTGCCGTGATATTCTGGGATATAGGGCTGTGTGGAAGGGCCCCCGGAACATCAAGGCAGGAAATTCCACAATATCTGCTTTGAACTGGGATATATGGCAGTGTGGACTCGTAGCCCAGATGCAGATATTGTGGGATTTCCCCTTGATATTCTGGGGGTATAGGGCTGTATGGAAGGCCTGAGAAGGAAGGAAGGTGGATACACACACACACACACACACAAAAAGAGAATAGGAAGAGGGCAGGGGACAGGGTGGGAAGGAAGGTATACATATACGGCATGGGCAAACTTCGGTCCTCCGTGTGTTTTGGACTTCAACTCCCACAATTCCAAACAGCCAGTAGGAAGTCCAAAATAACCTGGAGGGCCAAAAATTTTCTATGCCTCCCCCCTATATATATATATATGTGTGTGTGTGTGTGTGTGTGTATGTATATATATATAAAAATGTATATTTCAGTGATTTGCTGGGGGGCGCCAAAATACTGTTCGCTTATCATTTAAAATTACCTAGATCCGGCCCTGTCTACGGACAATGCCAGCTCTTCGGCTTAGAAATGGAGATGGGCACAACCCTTCAGAGTTGGACATGACTAGACTTCATATCAGGGGAAAACCTTTATCTTTACACTGCCATATAATCCAGTTCAAAGTAGATAATCTGGTCTTTATATGGCAGTGTAGAAGGGGCCTTGGACATACCAGGGATTACACCTGGGATTATCTACATGCAATGCATATGCTCCACTATTGGGATAGAGTTCCTCTTATATATGTTTGTAGATTTTATGGGACCTGATGATAGTTGTTTTCTCTGATGAAACCTTTCCAGTCTGGTATTGCATAGATCAGCCATCTTCAAACTGTGGCCCTCCAGCTGTTTGGGTCTCCAACTCCCAGAAACCCTAATGAGCTTGTTCAATTGTCAGGAATTCTGGGAGTTGAAGGCCCAAAAAGCTGGAGGGCCGCAGTTTGAAGATGCCTAGCATAGATAGTATGAGCAACAATTCCCATCATTCTCAGCCAACATATCGTTGTGCAAATACTGGACTGCAGTTCCCAGCAGGTGTAGTCAGTATAGCTAATGATGATGAAAGTTAGGTATTGGAATGACACTTCTCAAGCATTTTGTGAGTCACATTTTGTCTTGATGGTTAAAGGAGCTGCCATCTGGATGCTCACATTAGTACCGAACAGCTGCCCAAACAAGACATGTCATTAATGATTAGCAGAACTGGGAGATCAATGAAAAATTCCATGCCACAACATTGTCCACCTTGCCATAGCAAAATGTGGCACAAGAGACATTTTAATTTGCATGTACTTCTGCTTTGAAATTAAATGGGGGCAACACATGTATCTTTCGGGTTGTCATTTCTAACCTATGGTGACCCTAAGGCCAACCTATAAGGAGGTTTTCTAGGACTGAGAGTATATAAATCACCCAGTGTCACTCATCAGTTTCATGCCCAAACAAGGGTTCTAACCATGGTCAAGTGCTCAGACCACTACACCATCAATTTCTGGAATCAAATTTCCTTTTGTTCCCCCATCACATACAAACCTGCCAGCATTTCATAGGCTTAGCAAAAGACCTCCACCACCATTCCTATTTATTTATTTTCATGTCAAAAACATTATATAGATTAGTATAAAACTGATAAAAATAGAAGGCGTGCAGTTAGCTAAATTTGACCAAAAACAGGGCAACAGCAACGCCATTGTCTGTAGCCTCCAACAATTTCTCCTCTGTACATGAGGCAGGGCACAGTGGACAAGCATACAGATGTGGAGTTGTCTGTTCTGCTCCACAGTCACACAAGGTATGGGATTCTTTTAGGTAGTGCCATTTTGCCAGGTTGTCTTTTGATCTGCCCACTCCACTTCTGAGTCTATTCATGGACTTCAAAGTTGTCCATTCTTGGTTTGCCTCTGGAGGAAGACCGTCATGGAGGGCCATCCAGTTGGGATTTCCTGGTTTAGCTGCCCAGAGGGATACCCTTGCTGTTGCTGGGGGGATGCCAAGAGGAGTGGTAGTTCTCATAAAGCTTTTCCTTGATTTGAGTCTACTGGGAAGAGGCTGGTAGCCATGTAGTGGATGGCTTTCACAGTGTTCAACCTTCTTTTCTCACATTTAGCAGCAACTTCCCATCATCTCGGGGGGCAATGTTCCAGCTAGCCTTCCCGGTTGCACATCGGGTGGGGGCAATCAACAGGTGTAGACTTTAAGACATCCTGTGATTATTCTGCATGTTTCGTTCAATGCTATGTTCACCTGTTTTGCATGGGCAGACTTATGCCAAACAGGACAGGCATACTCGGCAGTTGAGTAAGACAAGGACCGGGCTGATGTTCTTATTAATTTTGGGTCTGCACCCATGTGCTGCCAGTACGTTTTTATAGGATGTTATTGTGTGCAGCTACTTTGTGCAGTGTTCAAGCAGTGTTTCCTATATTTGTTTGATCAAAGGTGACACCGAGATATTTAGGATGCAAACACAGTTCAAGCTCTTGACCTTCCCAGGTGACTTTCACTTTCCTGTTGGCTTCACGGTTGCATAGGTGGAAAGCTCACCCTTGTGTCTTGGCAGAGCTAGGCTTCAGGTGGTTATGTTTGTAGTAGTTGGAGAGGCATCTTTCAAGGCATTAGTAATTTGGATTTCAACCATTCCTATGAAACTACCTGAGCAATCCCCGGGATGGATTTAAGTGGACTTTGGTCCTTCCAGACTATTAAAGTAACAACCACCATGCCATGTACAAAAGTGTTACATCCCTTTGGGTTAAGGAGGATAAAAACTGGGGAACCTATTCTCTTCCTTGTGGAAACCACAGTGATTGCTTCCCTTCATAGGTTCAGGATAAAACTCTCCAATTGGCCCCTGGAGAAAAAGCAACCGAGGCTGATGGATCACCCTTCTACTTGCAAGATAAAAATCAACCTGCGAAGCAAGGAGGCCAAAAAGCCCGCTTGATACCACAGTGAGAATGGAGTTATCATATCCAGGATAGGTAATGATATGTGTGCTCATAATAATGATCCTAACGCCATTAGAACTGACAGCTGTACATGCTTGCCCCATCCGGAGACAGATGTTCTTTTGCCCTAGTGAAGCATGGTGATTCCAATTGGGCAAAGGGGACCAGGAAGCAAATGAGAAGCCATAATTTATTTCTGTTTCAGTTCCAGTTCTCTGCCCTGGGCTGTCTGCCAGACAGAAGTTGAACATGAAAGCTTCAGTCGCTGCAGGGCAGCCTCCTGGCCATTTTCAGTTTATCTTCCTTCACAGTCTGGTCAGAGCTCCGTATGGAGATGGGATGTTACATCAGTTCAACTCCTGATGCATCAGGCTTAATACGACTGCCTATGGATAGGCTGGTGGAAAGGATGTGGCTGCTAATTAGAGCTGGGCCGAAAGTGCTCACATCGTTTATTTCTTTCTGACATATTTGGAAATGCTTTTGGGGGAGGGAAGCCTCCATTTTAGGAGTGGGTTTCTGGCATGGCCCCCACTTCTACAGCCCTTTAACACTAAGCTATCACTCCTTTCCACCTGCTACTAAAGAGGCTGATCAGGTCCTGAACCAGAGCTTGTCAGCTGGGATGGTCTGGATGGGAGCAAACAAATGGAAATTGAATCCAGACAAGACAGAGGTACTCCTGGTCAGGATATAGGGTTACAGCCTGTGTTGGACAGGTTTATACTCCCCCTGAAGATACACGTTTGCAGCTTGGGAGTTCTTCTGGACTCATTGCTGAGTCTGGAACCCCAGGTTTCAGCAGTGGTCAGGGGAGCATTTGCACAATTAAAGCTTATGTGCCAGTTGCACCCATACCTCGGGAAGTCAGACTTGGCCATGGGAGTCCATGGTCTGGTTACATGCCGAATAGACTACTACAATTCGCTTTATGTGGGGTTGCCTTTGAAGACTGTTCAGGAGCTACAAATGGTCCAATGGGTGGCAGCCAGATTGCTTACAACCTTCCTGTTATGTCAGCACCACTGGCTGCCAATACCGCACACAATTCAAAGTGCTGGCTTTAGCCTATAAAGCTCTAAATGGTTCCGGCTCAGATTATCTTTCTGAATGTATCTCCCTCTGTGAACCACCATCAGGGGAAGCTCTGCTCTCAGTCCCACCTCCCTCACAGGAACGATTGACAGAAATGAGAGACAGGGCCTTCTCAGTCATGGCCCTTTGGCTGGGGAACTCCCTCCCCAGTGATGTTGAATCAGCCCCTTCCCTTCTGTCCTTCCACAAGAGATTGAAAACGTGGCTTTTTGACCAAGCCTTTATAGAACTTGTGCAATAGATGCACTTGAATTTATGTGCAATGACCATTGGAATGGCCCGGATTACCCTCGTAGATTACATGATTAACTCTTAATGTGTTGTTTTTAAATGTTTTAGTTCTTTTAATATACTTTTAAATTCTATTTTAATTTTAATATTTATTTAAATGTACATTGTGTTTTAAGGCATCAATTTGTTGCCTGTATGTAAAGCCGCCTTAAGTCTTTACACACAGGGGTGAGAAAGGTGGGGTAGAAATATTGTAAATAAATAAATAAATATTACAATCCCTAACATTTTCTGCTAATAGGGGAACATGACCCCTGCAAAAGTGAAAAATGGCAAATAACGACATTCTTATTTTTGACTCTGAGGGAACACTTCTCTTGAAATCCCCAATTTCTCCAGTGTGATTTCATAGTCAGTTTC
The DNA here is from genome assembly GCA_030556195.1 of Anolis apletophallus. Classification (NCBI taxonomy): domain Eukaryota; kingdom Metazoa; phylum Chordata; class Lepidosauria; order Squamata; family Anolidae; genus Anolis; species Anolis apletophallus. The sequence continues at coordinate 132,773,539 of JARBWK010000007.1, forward strand.
TACTGGATCATACTGGAGGACCTAGAGATTTCTAGGGATGTGTTCTGAAACTCTAGTTGGGCTCTGCATTCGAAGTGTGCATTGGAAAGTGGCTGACACATGGACTAATTAGATTCTGGAAGTAACACATTACAAATAACAATGTTGTCTGTAGTTAATTATTTTACCAATTATTTTACCAATAAGTAAGGCAAACCTTTAAATCTTGTTACCCCAACTAAAATAGACCAACTGAATGAATTAATTTGCTGAGATATTGATTTACCATTCAATAATTTATTCAGTGGTTCTACTCTAGGGTGCAACACTGTAGAATAAATTCAGTTTGACACCATATTCCCCACCATGGCTCAAAGCTATAGAAACATGGGACTTTCATTTTGGGGAGGCACCAACACGCTCTGGCAGAAAAGGCTGAAGATCATGTAAAAATTGCATCTCCTATGAATCCACAGCATTAAACCATAGCAGTTAAAGAGATTTCAAATTCTAATTCACAGTATAACTAACCAACAAGATCTGAGCCATTAACTAAGGGTGCTTCTACACAGTAGAATTCATACAGGTCTTTAAGTGTCATGGCCCAATGTTACTGAATCCTAGGACCTGAAGTTTTATGCAGTATTATATATGCTGAACCAGATAGGCCAGGACAGAGAAACCATCTCACCAGGTTGAAGACAAATCACAGAGGTTTATTACAATTTGGCCAAAAAGGGTGCAAGTACAAAAATTTGCTTCTGTTGTACCTTAGACCTGAAGGATCCCTCAGTAAACCCACTTGAGACCAGCCATGATTAAATGCTTTATTTAGAATAAATGTATAGAGTAAAGTAGATAGAAATATAGTCCATTGATGCTCCCAAGCATCAGGGTATTGCAAAGCAATAGTCCAAAGGTAAAACAGGATCGAAGGGTAAAAAGAGTCTTGATGCCCCAATGGGCTAATTCCAGGATAAGTTCTTGGCACAAAGACTTGGCAAATAGAGTCCAAAGGCTGGAAGGCCCAATGGCCCAGACAAAGTTCTGTGAAGGCTTGGCTTGAAAGCTAAACATTGGCGAGAGATGCCTAGAGCCAAAGGGAAGCAGCTTAAGTAGGTTTTTCTCCTTGAAGACGCAGACTGTGTCGGAACTTCTTCCCAGGCTTGCTTGTGGGACTTGCCCCGCCTGGGTCTCTTGGTTGAGATTGGAATGTCAGCTCGTTAGTGAAGACACCTGGCTTTTTGGGAGGCACCACTGCTTTGTGGTACCAGGCCTCCTTATCAGTCTGGGAATTAGAAGGGCTGCGTTTGCCCTTGAATGCTTGGTGAACTAGAGGCTTCTTCAGCATCTTGTTTCCAGGCCTCTCTGAGGCATTGGATTTAACATGGCGTGAGTCTTGCTGAGTGCTAGAGTCAGGCTGGGGCATGACAGCTTCAAATTATAAGCATCAATTCACAGAAAAATGCAAGATACCTTATGTAGTTTTGACAGCTATTCCAACTTCCCATTCCCTCCCCTGGTTGGCTGAAAAGAGGCTAGCTAGGATCCATGCTGAGATTGGCTGAAAGCTCTACTGAAATCACAGCTTCCAGGTGGGGATTCCTTGGCAGGGAGAACAGAGGCTGGGGATTGGTCAGGGTGAAGGACCATCCAGCTGTAGAGATGCTCTCTGGGAGGGCACAATCCGGGAGGGCACAATACCAATGATATGTTCATAGAAATCATAGAATCATAGAATCATTGAGTTGGAAGAGGCCTCATGTGCCATCCAGTCCTACCCCCTGCCAAGAAGCAGGAAAATCACAAACAAAGCCATGTTGATGAGTTCTTATTAGCTCAACTGTCCAGTTCTATGCTAAGCAAAGATATGGAGCTGAGGAAAGAAAGGTGCAAGACACTGAGGACAAAGGTGCAGATCATGGGCAATCAAGATCTTGGCTGTCAATAAAACAGTTAAAAATGCACATACTCTAAGCCTCTGTTTTTGCAAGGGAACACCAGACTATCAGGTGAATCTTACCACTTTCTACATACACACAATGAGCTCAATGATTATCTGGCCTGGGAAATAGCCAGAGGGATATGTCCAACCTTTCTATTCTCATGGTATTATTTCAGCAGGGTCATAGAGGGGTGACTAATATCTCTGGGCTACATTTTGATACAATTCTATAAGATAGTTTATATACATTTTACACCAGAAAGAGATAATAATAATAATGCACTTTATTTATATTCCGCTCTTCTCACCCCGAAGGGGACTCAGAGCGGATTACAGGTACACATACTTACAAACAATCCCTGCTGTTTCCACATACACACATATAGATGAACAGAGGCAAACTCAGGCAAGATAGAGTATATAGTTGAAAGATACAAATTACACAAAAATCATAAAGTAGATACAATTTATTGAAGTGTTAGATACGATATAATTTACAGGGTTACAGTTGCTGCTGGTTCATTCTCGATCTTAAGCCTTGAACTTGCACAACTCTGGACCTCAGGAAAAAGATTTTAATTTTTTAAAAAAGGGGGAAACATATATTTATTGGTGGTCTCTTCAGGAAGGATGTGCGTTACTATGACTGACTAACATTATCAAACTACAAATTCAGGACCACCCATCCTTGAACCATGGAAGTTAAAGTCATTAACTCTAGTGTGTAGATGTACCCTATGTGACATTATAAGTTCAATTGAAAAAGGAATACTTTAACTCTCTTGTTATGGAAAAGTGATTTTTTTCATTACTTTTATAATTGACAAGGGTGTGATCCAGTCAAATGATGAAAGAGAAATATTACATATTTCAAGGCCTGACTCATACTATATTCTGGCTAAACTGTACGGTAATGTCCTTTGCCCCCTGCTACTGCAGGAATGAAAAGTAAACAAGCAAAGTAAAGCTATTGCCCAATCAGTGAGGAAGGTGGCACCTAGTTCTACAGAAAATACTTCTTCCACTCAGAAATTACTAGTTTGGGCTTCAAAATCAAAAGCTGAGATTATTTGACATAGCATTATTAACAGCATCACACTAGTTTTCAGACTGAGAAAGCAATCCAGTATCAATAAATCAGAAGGTTACAGGCAACCTGCCCTCAATTTCTAGCAAAGACGCAAAGGACATCTAAGCCGAGTGTGGCTTGCTTCTTAATGATGGATAGACTCTAATACCTCCAACTTCATTTAAGGTACACAAACAGGTGTGTTGTGGTAAATTTCAGTATAGTAAAGTGTGACTTGCAGACCACATATGCTCATCAGAAAGCAGGGAAGTGTTTTTGTTTTTTAAAAAAATGCTTGACACCTAATTGCTCCCAGCACTATCGAGAAAGTATGGGGCAATTTTGCTCCACTTACCAATGCCATTTCAAATCTAGGAGAATATATTTTCCCCCACCAGGAAGTATATTACTAAATTTGAAATGGTCCCACTTTTGTGGAGCTAATGGATCCTGTTTGCTCAAGACCAGACAACCATAAAATATAGTCCTAAGTATTTTGCAGCTGCCTAAACTTCGGATATTTCATTAAAATGTATTCCACTTATGTGGGTCTTGCAGAAAAAACTCAAAGCAAAGATGAGAGTTAAAAGGTAGTAGCATAGAATCATAGTGCTGGACGAGACCACAAGAACCACGTAGGAACCCACAATAAAAGCACTCTCGATAGATGACCCTCCAGCCTCTGCTCAAATATTTCTGGAGAAGGGGACTCCACCACTATGCCAAAGGCCATACAGATTGTAAAGGACCATGAAAGCTTCAGTCCCACCACAATATGCATGTTTTTTCAGAAGCTCACCTAACAGCCTTGTAGGGAACTTAGGGTGCGTCCCCATTGTAGAGTTAATGCAGTTTGATGCCACTTTAACTGTTATGGCTCTATGCTATGGAATTATGGAAATTGCAGTTTAGTGAGGCACCAGCACTTGTCAAACTCCCTGAATTCTACAGTGTAAATGCAGCCCTAGTTTCCCCTGGCCATACTTGCTGGAGTTATATTTCAAACAAGTAACTTTTGCAAGTTTCAAGAGAATGGCAGCTGAAAAGATATGGAATGATCACCAACAGTTGGAGCCATTGATTCTTCTCTACAGAATGGGAAGCCTGACAACCTCAGCTGTGATTTTGGCTCCTTAATATTCCCAACAGTATTGCTCTGACTCATACCACAAAGAAAGCTTTGAAAGACTCGATTCTTAGGATTTAGCTTGCCCTTGACAAGGTTTGCTTGGAATGTTCCTTCTCCTTCAACCCCCAACTCTGCAACTTGTTTAAACTTAAAGTGGAATGCTCAAAAGCCCACAGTTGCTAAGATTAAGGCTTTGTTTTGTTTGTTTCACAGCTTTTTGGATTATGTCCTAGGTAAGGCTCCTGTTTTTGGCTATCGCTCATTCGTTTGCCAAATGGGGCAAAGGTGCTTAAAGAGGGATTAGGAGCCACATGGAGCTTTAAAACAATGGATGGGTTTTATTAGCACTTAAAGTTCTAAAACCTTTCCCCATAAAGTTAAAACAAAAACAACCTCCAAAACGTGATAGTGGATTCAGGAATTCCTGATCCATATTCAGCCATGGACACCCTGATTCTCCACATGAATTCTTGGATAAAGCAACTGCTTCAAGACCAAACGCCCTAGGGTTCGAACTCCTTAGAACAAGGTAAAAGGAGATGAGAACCAGTGCTGCATAACACCTTGAGTGTAGGACTAACCTCCCATCCACACTGCAGAATTATTGCCATTTAATCCCATTTTAACTGCTGTAGGTATAAATCTTGATATTTGCTGAGGCGCCAGAGCTCTCTGACAGAGAAGAATAACATTTCACAAAACTACAAATACCAGTATTTCATAGCATAAAACTGCCATAAATCTATGGCATGAAATACATTGTTTGACTCAGGAAGAATAGGAAACCTGCTGGATAACCTTGGGCAACTCATACTCTCAATCTCTGGGCCCTTCCACACAGCCCTATGTCCCAGAATATCAAGGCAGAAAATCCCACAATATCTGCTTTGAACTGGCCATGGGAACTTTTGAATCTGAAGCCTATAAATACGGAACAACAAAAAAATTTGCATGCCCACAAGCACTCTGAAATTGCATATATTACAAACCAACTCTTTCTCTTCTCTTTCTGTTTCATTTAACCAGACTGGGCAACAGCAACACATGGCCGGGTACAGCTAGTAAGAATGATAAAACTTTATTTGTATCCTGCACCTCTCCCTAAGGGGACTCAGAGTGGCTAAACAATGTAACAATATAAACAAGGTGAATGATAATAAGCATATAAACAATTTAAATTAAGTGAACTAATAATAACAAGCAAAGTGGATGGATATATGGATGGATGGAGGATGTTTCATATTTTCAAATATGTTGCTCCTTTCCTATTTCTTCTCATAAGCCACCCTGGAAATATGTGCATCATAGGTCAAAACATTAATTTTAAAAATGGAAAATATAAAATTATGAACAGGATTAGGTGGGGTGGGTGAAGTAATCCTAACATCCTTTTCCATATGTGAACTTTATTTGATACATTTCATAACATCAAATTCATCGAGTTTGCCAGAGACAGTCCCATTCAATCCTCTGTTGCACTTTTCCAGCTGCTTTTAAAAACGCCTGTTTCTTTCTCCTCCTTTTCTTTTTCTTAGCTTATTTCAACTGCTGAAAACTCAGTTCAAATGCAAAAGTAGTTTGTATTCAATTAAATGAGCAGAGAAGAATAATTTTGCCAGTTCAAGTAAACTCTGGCAAAAGCAAAAGTCCCCTCTCCTGGGGTGCATCTACATAAGAGAATTAGAACAGTTTGACACCACTTTAACTGCCAAGGCTCAATGCTATGGTATCATGGGAACTGTAATTTTATAAGGTCTATAGCCTTTGCTGCTAAAGAGTACTGGTGCTTGACCAAACTACAAATCCCAGGATTCTATAGCACTGAGCCATGAAAGTTAAAAGTGGCGTCAAACTACATTAATTCTACAATGTAGATGCACTCAAACTGATCTGGGGCTGCAGTAAACTACAGTTCCCATGATTACATAGCATTGAGCTATCCTGTGTGTTCTTAACCTTCGCAATCTTACCTACATGTTGTCATTACTTGACCTCATATAGCCTGGTTTTCATCTGTGTAATGCTGAAAGTTATGAGATCAGAGTATAGCTTCCCCGTAAACTTTTTCTTATCCACATCAGTGCCTGAGGCCAAGTCCCAGTTTTTGTTTCCTGGAAAAACCTGCTGAGTGATTACAAAATCCATTTTTTTACACCCACCCTTACCTCAAGTACCTATTAAGAACATACAGTCTTGTCCATAGTGCATGTTCTCAGATATTTACAAAGCTTTTATTACTTTCTTTTTTTGGAAATTGTCATTAATATCTTCCATCTTTTCTCCTTCCCTGAGAACATACTGTCAGGCAATGGGCAGTTTACATACCCAAGTAAGAACCAAAGTGTTCCTTGTGTGGGTTGTGGTCACATGGAGTAGATTAGGTGCTTCACGGTGGGAGGAATAGAAACTGAGATAAGTCATTTTATTTCGGTTTGAAGAGTTGCACGGTTAAGTGAACCTCTTTTTTGCAAGCTCCAGTTGAGTCATTTGCAGCAGCAAATATTACAGTAACAATGAACCGATTCAGTTAAGCACTTGTGGAGATTTTTTTAAAATGATGATTTGGTACATAAACTGTAGCAATTATTTTCAATGCATCTCCAAAGCTTTTCTGGGCAGCAGACTCTCTACAATATTAACTAACAATGCAAAGCTATAAATAAAATTACATCAAACATTGCTATAAACAATAAAGTGAGAGAAAGTAATTCCCAGGGCTGAATAGGAGGTAGTCAAAACTGGCAGAGAAGAAATATGGGCCACAGTCAATCAGGATAAAAGGCCAAACAGGCTGCAGCAAGTTGGAACTGAAAAATAATCAGCAATATAATGGCACACCGAGGTTTGGAAAGATCTTGCTAGCAAACTAATGCAAGCACCACAGGATGCATAACCTGACTGAAGTAAGGGCCCAATATGAAAATAGGATAATTTCTTTAGACCACTCCTCTCTTATCGAACACAGAAACTTCTGCCTTCAACTTGATCTGACCACCTCAGGGAGTTCCACAGTTCCTGGGAGTATGAATTTTCCAAGTATCTGCAGGACAGTATCATCAGCAACAGCTACAACAAGAAATTCTTCTTTCCCCCCTTTCAGATTCCCCTGGCCTCTTTCTAACAATCCCCCAATAAAAAGTATCCCTTTTCCTAACTTCCATCTCTCTGCATGATACATTGTGTCCTTTACTGACTCTAACTGCTTCGGCCATGAACCTTCTCTCTCCCAAGCCGCGAAGCCCCCCTGGCTCAGCTGGGATGCTCAAAAGACATCCCAGGGGGCACGGAACTGCGATCCTTTGAACCGCGGATACAGAGACCCACCCAGTTTCAGTATCTGCAACTTAACCGATTGGCTCCAAAACAATGCCATCTTTTTCCCTGATTAAGACTAATTGCTATCTCACTTTCTGCTGAACGGACCCCTATGCCCCTCCAATCCACTTTTTTCCCATCCAAAATACCCAAAGAGCTTTTTTGTGGACCCATGGTTCTGCATGATATTGGTGTCTATGTCCCCTTCTTGTTCTATGTTGCCTTGAATGGTGCCTGCAGACCCCGGAAAACCTTTCCTGTGTCATCCCTAAAACCCAGGCCAGCATCAGACCACTCTGATCATTTTTATGAATTGAGTTCCTTTTTCTATGAATGAACCTCCTTGTTTTATTAATGGATTTCGGCTGTTCGGCGCCTTTATGAACTTTATACCTTCCCTAGGTAACAAGAACAAATCTTTCCCCAATCCTACATGTCCCCTTTCCCTTTATGAACTTTGTAAATGCCCCATATCACCAATTATTATATGTATGTTTGTATAAAATATTAAGCTAAGTGACCTCTTTGTGAACTATGACTAGTACCTCAGGACCCAGATACTGCAAAATTTCCTGGGTCTTCCCCCTTAATCAATGGACTTTTCAGGAACTCTCAAGCATGGATAATAGACAAACGGCCCCTTTCCTTAGGCCTCAGAGGGTCTTTTTGACTAAGCCACCTGAGTATCAGGGACCCATGCACATGTTAATAACTTATCACAAAAGACATTTCCCAACCGCGAGGGGAAGGGGATGTCACAGTTTCTCCAACAAAGCCATCCCCAGAAGATCCCATCAAAAAAGCCAGTATCACCAAACTTTTGACAATGGGCTGGTTCTGAGAGGCCAGACAAAATGTTATTTCAAACCTCTGTATCAATAGCCAGGTCCAGCTTGAGGGCTTACAGCAATCACTTCGATCACTTGTCAAATAAGGTTTGGAATGGCTATTCATATTCCTATCATCAAGCATTATTGTCCATTGTTTTCTTCTGCTGCACCTCCTTACACACCATTAGCTGAGCAGCCAAAGCAGGGTTCAGGCTCTCATTGGATGAGCTGCATCGGCCCCCCTCCGCTCTTCCCGACTCAGTGACATCACACCCAATCACACCAAAGCCAGCTCAGGGGGTGGGCATGGGAAATTTGAATGGGAAAAAACTGTATATATTATGTGATTACCTGCACAGGAGTTATGCCAGCTCCTTTGCAGATTACTACGGCCGTCACCCTTTCCAGCTGGAATTGAAAGTAAATGTCGGTGACCTCGCTTCATCCTGGTGAGATTTATTGGGAAATAAGGAAACTTTGTCCCTATGCAGTTTGTGAAAGTATTGGTGCTTATTGTCTTCACCTGCCTCTGCTCAGGCAGGCCCCCCTAAAATCGTGCTCTTCTTCACCTCCTTTCCTCCCTTCACACTAGACTTGATTTCCTACAACTTCTCACGTGGCCGCTCCATCTTTTCTTTCCTTTGTTTTTTCTAAGTTCCTTTTCTTTGTCTTTCTTTGCCCCTTTTTGTATTATCTGTCTGCATCCCTCTCTCACCCACCCATGGACAAACTTTCTGTGTGCTGCCATCTTTTTTTTAAACCCAGTATTTCCTAAATACTTTTCACCTTTTCTTTGCTTTCAGTTCCTCCCACCTGGTTATCATTCCCGTCATTCCCACTGTCCCTGGAACCAGAGCCAGATCCTGAGTTTTTATTTATAATCAATCAGTGATTTTGGCTGGAGACAGGATAGTTGGCTGGATATAAAGAAGACGGTTGCAGCTAGTCAGCCAGCCAATTGAGACTTACAACCTCATCACATGGCTACTGGAATTGCCATGCATTGTGGTGAATTTGGTGACCATTATTGGGGGGGGGGGGCTGAGCAACCTGCCACCCCATGCCCCACATTCTCTGGCTCCTGAGTCAGTTGATCCCATGGGGGAAAGCATCGATCATGTGGCTTCGCTCCATTGATTCTTATGGCAACACAGGAAGCCTCCTGTGTTGCTGAAGTGGTGGCATGTGCCAGCTCTGCCCTACATCACCCACAGAATCCCACCAGCATTGGTTGATGGGAGCCAGCAGCTCCGTTGATGACCTAGGGCTTAACCAGCACTGTCACTGTTTTAAGCCCTGTATGATGAGCTCGCTAGTCATCCAAGCTGCACTGTACCTAGCCGCATTGAAAGCCTCCTCAATTGAGTTGCAGCCTTGAGAAGACAGGTCTGGGTTGACTGACCAGACTCTCAACACCCATCCTGCCACACATCCCCATCTGAAGCCCACTGGACCCTTGCAACCCTACCCACTTTTCCTGATCACCTCCACTATATTGGGAGCACTCTGGCCAAACAGCAGTAATGTGCTAAGTGCCCAGACAGGGCCACTAATTCAATGGCAGCAAGACCCAGGATAATTCATTGGGAGATGAAAGAAGGAGAAGGATTAAGAGAGAATGTGTCTGGCTTGGTGAGAGTGGCAGCCTCTGCAGGCTGCCCAAAATCCTTAAGGGGATTGCATGCAGCCCATGGGCTGTATGTTGTGTAGGTCTGCTATATAGGAAGCCTATTATACTTCTCTATTTGTCATCAGAAGGTCAATCAGGATTGTCCAGATACAGCTTTTGTATTGCAGCTACTTTAAAAACATCTAGAGACATTATCAAACAAGGCTCTTAAACAGGTATAGTGTTGCAATCTCAGTTAGGTTTTTTCTGGAGACACTCTTCTTACACACCAATCTGATCCCCAAGTACTGGAAGATACTTGCAAGTGCTCTTAGCTTACTACAAATGTTGGGGTGTGTCTCCTCCCAATGGTATTTTACAATTGCAAGCCTTTTCCTAGTCTGCAAGGGAGAAAATGCAAACTGTGGAAGTCTGGGTATATTGTGAGAATAAGGAAGAGGTCATGGCACAGGTATACCCTGTAATAGTTTATGGGTCAAAGTATGAAGTTATGGGATGGGAAGAGGAAGGAGTCCAAGGCATTGACCAACTGCTTCCTCTGTATTTGTGGTCTTTATTTCAGTGTTGAGGAGTATTGAAAATTCAGGATATGACCCAGCTGCTCCCCCCCTTTTGTTTTCATGTCAGGAGCATCTTGAGAAACTGCAAGTCGTTTCTGGTGTGAGATAATTGGTTGTCTGCAAGGACATTGCCCAGAAGACGCCCAACTGTTTTGATGTTTTACCATCCTTGTGGGAGGCTTCTCTCATGTCCCCACATGGAGAGCTGCAGCTGACAGAGGGAGCTCATCCACACTCTCCCCAGATTCAAACCTCTGACCTGTTGGTCTTCAGTCCTGCCTGCCAGCACAAGGGTTTAACCCATTGTGCTACCCTTACAGTACATGGATAAATATGTCAGCCATTCAATATAGAGTTAGCCATTCAGTTTTGCAGGTCTCTCTTTTGCAGTCTGGAGTATTCACAAATTCAATTAATATGACCTTTCTAGGAATCTCTTCCACTCAAATCTATGATCAACTACAGCAGTCTGGCCTATCCAACCATCGATCATCCAACATTCTGTGTTATCCAATGCAGTCTGCCTCCCGCCCGAATCCACAGCTGTTTTAAAACATTGCAATGTTTTGGTGCTAAATTCGTAAATACAGTAATTACTACATAAAGTTACTAATGTATTGAACTGCTTTTTCTGTTGATTTGTTGTAAAACATGATGTTTTGGTGCTTAATCTGTAAAATCATAATGTAATTTGACATTTAATAGTCTTTTTCTTAATCCCTTCTTATTATCCAATGTTCTCCCGGCTTGTTTATGTTGGATAAGTGAGACTCTACTGTACCAGGATAAGATGATCAAAATATTATGCTGGAGAACCCAGATATTCCTAGATAGAAATTTCTCTAGGAATCTTTAGATTTTCCAGCGTTCTATTAAGTTAGAAAACTTTATTTGCTTTATTACCAATTATGTGGGGGTCCTGCACTCCGAACCCCAGTGAACATGGGGGGCTGACTGTACATAATTTCTGCTATCCTTTATGTGATTCTGTATGTAACTTCTACTGGTGTGCCATTTTATTTTATGTAAAAAACACAGACCTAAATGTCTTTCTGTGGAGGTCGGTGAACCAAGTATATACTTGTCTAATTATCTTGGCACAGAAGATATTACTTCAAGAAGAAATAGAGGGAAAAACAGCTGCAAGGAGAGGAGAATGCTTTTTCCCTTCAGAAGACAGTGGCCTTGACCTGGATGTGTGAAAGGCTTGCTTTCTCAAGGGTGTAGCATGACAATTGAGAAACTCTGCTATGGTCAATGCAGACTCCAAACAAAGTACAGATCACAGGTTGCATCTAATTGTACATACTGATTTTATGAGTTTCGTGACCACTGATCCACAACTGTTAGATATCAGGTATAAGTCAAAGAACTATTGTTAACCTCATCAGCTGTAAAGTATGGTTTTCTTACTTCTTCGCCAGCTCTGCTTGGGTCATTACCTGCATTTCATTTCAGGAGCTGCAATCCACAGCCATTAAGCATTGGTATTAAAATACATGATGCGTTAGGATTATGTATAGGGAAAATCTGGATAATAGGCACAACATTCCCAGCAATTCTTCATGTATGTGAAAGTCCTTTGCTTTGTTACAGAAAAAAAGGGAGCATGGATCCCTTTTGCCAGATGGATGAACTATTCCTGTGTTTTAGGTGGTTTGCTCAATCGATAGACAGTTAGCTCCACGTGAGTTCCTGACAAATGCAGACACCCCATGCTGTCATCAGCAGAGGCACCTGAACAATCAAGAAGAAGGTTAGGGGGATTGGTTCTGTCCTTCCTCTTGAGGTACATCTACATTGACCATCCAGTGCAGCATGAACGTAGCTTTAAGTGCAGCAGCCGTACAATGCACACTGTGAAAGTGCTCTTCAGCATGTCTTAAGCACTTTAAACTGAAGTAAGCAAAGTTGGGGATACTCCAAAATACAACCAGTAATAGACATCAGCACACTATAGTATAAATCACATCACCAAAAGTATTCCACTGATGCATTATATATGCTTTCTGGAGGTGTATTTTTATGATTTTTCAAAAAACCTTTGCTTTCTTTGTGGCTGTCAAGTTGCAGATCCTGCAGATCCTGGAGGTGGTTCAAGACCAACCTCTGTGGTGTGGGTAAAATCATTATCCAGGATTACCAATATAATCATCTGCATACTGAAACCATTTTCTTCTATCCCAGTTTGAAATGACCTACATGGCCAGTGTAGAGATGTCCCTGGTTGTCAACATCGACTGATGTCAACACGGGCTGCCTACTAATGTTATGCCCTGCTCAGACAGCAAGGATGATAAGCAGGTAGAAGTGCCATCGACTGAGCTTGAAGCAAACAATTCCCACCAGCCACCTACCTTGGAGCCTTTGCAAGTTCCAGTGGTAGAATCAAAAGCAAGTATCTCACAATAAATTCCAGAAAGCCTAGACCAGTGGTTCCTAACTTTTTTTGACCAGGTACCACTTTGACCAGGGACCATTCTCCAACATTAGTACCAAAAGTGTTATGAATCAATTTTTGGTCAACTTTAGATTTGGTTTGATTATTTGGAGTGCTGATTCAGAATTCTGCATTGGATAGACCACATCATCTCTAGTTTCTGATACAGAACATATTCCATCCAGCAATCGCTGTTTGCCTGCATAAAACCCTATTTAATAAGCCTCAGCTCTATAAGAGTATTTTGAGAGGCCAGTTGCTCTCGTTGCAACAGTTTAGTAATGGTGAGGCTACCGAACATATTATAGTTCTTGCAGACCACTGGTGGTCCATGGACCACAAGTTGGGAACCACTGGCCTAGAGATATCAACAGTGTCACGAGATGCCAGGAAGAGACTTGTGAGATCATGGTACCTTTATGAGAAATGCTGCTTAATCAAGGAGCAGCTGAGAGGTTGAACTGGAGCTATAAAATGCAGACACTTCTCTGCTAGGGACAGCTAATCAGTTTTGACTTGACTTCCAATGTCTACTCATACCTTTATGGGTTTGACCTCAGACCAGCTCTTGTTATTCTTCTGGCCCAGACTCAAACAGGTTTCTTGATATGGTTTCCTTGACCTTAGACTGTTTGCAGGTGAGGCTCCTACCTTAGACTGTTTGCAGGTGAGGCTCCCATCTTCTGGTACTTTGTTTTGTTTGGACAAGCTGCTTGAGCTGCTGTTGTGATTAGGACAGCTACATCCAGGAGTTCACATGGAGCTCTACAGCCCTCTGGGGGTGGCAGCAGCAAATGGACTGTAAGGTGGTGGTCCAGTTGGGGTGATGTGGTCTCAGCTTGCCTGGACCACAGAATCATAGAGTTGGAAGAGACCTCGTGGGCCATCCAGTTCATGTGAACCTTGCTGCTTTGGGTTCAGAGACAGTGTGTAGGGCTGCCTCCAGGATCAGTATGTAGCATTTCCGCTCTGGGCTAGCCTTGGATTTACCAACCAGTGCAGATTTATCCATAGGCAATATTCAGTAGTTCTGGGTCATGGTGTCCCCTATATTTGGAAGACCACATATTTGGAGGACTCTCCTGCAGTGCATACAGCACATGAGACCTCTGTTTTGGCCAGTGAATTGAAGTGTAGGAACCTTAGCAGCAGTGTAGTACCGATAGTTTCTGGGTATTCATTACAGCCTCAAGCACCTGGAAAAAATGCCCCTGCACCAGGGAAACAATAGACACTATTGGCAAATTTGTCTTCCCAAATCTTACCATCTGGCTTGCTGGGAAATGTAATATTGGAAAGGTGAGGGAGAGGAGAAAGATGAGAAGTGTGTTTTGGGAATCCCAAATCCAGTTCCTTCTTTAGATGAAATCTCCAAATGCATCAGCTGCTCTGCTCCTGCACACAGGGATCTATATATTCCCCAACAAGCAAATTAACAATGGAGAAAAATAATTGCCAGTATCACTACCAACTAATGCAGGGATATTTATTCAGTGGAATGTAATTTACTGGCAACACTTTATTTTCTGAAGAGAGTGAACATAATCCAATTTAGGTCTTTTAACCCCTGGTGGTTTTGCATTGGCTTGTGCTGAGAGGCAGGAAGAATTTGGATTGCTGGTGGGCAGAAATGAGGGAAAGAAGAAGATAGGATGATAGAAGAGAGAAAAGAAGAAGATGGGAACATTTCTTCTTTTACAATAGGCAAGGACTTCAAAAGTGTCCTATCTAGCCCATAATATTGTGCTGCTGGGGCATACAACAAAATGTCATGTCCCCTATCCTTGTTTAAAATTCAAATAGATTGGCAATGATTCTTAGGCAATACAGTAGCAATCTCCAATGTACCTGAAGATAGAAAGATAGCCTGGTGGTTGCAATGCAACCTGTGTGACATGGAGTCTTCCTCTCCAATATCTGATATTGGAAATAAATCTGTAACTGTTGACTTTATTTATTTATTTATTCACACTTGGCAGTCGCTACTCCCAATGTGGCTCAGGGCGACTCACAGAAGTGTAATCACCGAGTTAAAACACAGTAAAACAGAGTAAAAACACAATAAAATACAGATTAAAAACAACTCAGCAGGAGTTGCGAACAACAATGAAGGAGGAAAGTGTCAGCAGCCTTAAGCCCCAAAAGCCTGCTTAAACAGGAGTGTTTTGCATGCCTTCCGGAATGCCAGCAGATCTGTAAGAGCACGGACATCAGAAGGCAATGCATTCCACAAAGTGGGGGCAATTATCGAGAAGGCTCTCCTTCTTGTAGCTGTAAGGTGGTACATTTTAAAACTAGGGACCTCCAAGAGTTGTCCCGACTCTGAGCGTAGTGGCCTAGTGGGACAGTATGGGATGAAGCGGTCCCTGAGGTACACTGGCCTTAGACCATACAAGGCCTTGAAGGTCAATACCAGTACCTTGAAAGTGATCCGGCATTCCACTGGTAGCCAATGCATCTCGTGTAGGATGGGTGTAATATGGCTGGTCCTAGAGGCACCAGCCAGCAGCTGAGCAGCCGCATGCTGTACCAGTTTCAGTTTCCGGTTCACCGACAAAGGAAGGCCAATGTAGAGAGCATTACAGTAGTCCAATCTTGAGATGACCGTGGCTTGGACCACTGTGGCTAGATCGCAATGGGAAAGGTAGGGAGCCAACTTCCTTGCCTGACGAAGGTGGAAAAAAGCTACTCTACCGACGCTGGAGATGTGCATCTCCATTGTCAGTTGAGAGTCCAAGGTGACACAAAAACAGTGTGACAAAATAGCATTTCAAAAGTAATTTTATATTTGTAAGAAGGATGCCACTTTATTGCTGTAACTGAAGTGATTCAGCTAGGACTGCGAATAGGAGGATTTGTGCCTGGTGAGTAAGCCAGAAAGGCTAGGACAGAGAAAACAATTCACCAGGTCGAAGACAAGCCACAGAGGTTTATTACAATTCAGCCAAAGCAGTTGCAAGTACAAGCAATTTGCTTCAAAATGTAAAAAATCATACAGAGGAATGCAAGACATCTTATACATTTCTCACAGTCATTCAAACCTAACACTTACTACCCTTATTGGCCAGAAAATAGCTTGGCTAGGATCCATGCCAGAATTAGCTAACAACTCCATGGATTTAATGGCTTCCAGACGGGGACTCCCTTGGTAGAGAAATGGAGGCTGGGGATTGGTTTCAGTGATGGACCAATCCAAGACACCTCCTGGGAGGGTATAATCCAGGAGAAGACAATAGCAATGCTATGTTGATGATTTTTTTTCATTAGCTCAACTGTCTAGTTCTGTGTTAAACAAATATATGGAGCTCAGGAAACAAAGGTGCAAGATCCAGATAACAAAAGGTGCCAATTCCAGGCCATCAAGGGTTTGGCTGTCAATAAAAGAGTTAACAAATGCACATATTCTAAAGCCCTGTTTTTGCAGGAGAGTATCAGGCAATCGGCCTTAGGTGAATTACACAAACTCCGGGCTTATCTGGAAGACAGGGAAAAAACATGTATCTGTACATATACACAATGAACCTGATGATTATCTGGCTTGGGAAATAGCCAGAGAGATGTGCCCAACCTTCCTATTCTCAGGGGATTATTTCAGCAGTATTATGAAGGATGGCTATTGCAAACTAGTACATTGTGATACATTTCTATAAAACAGTTTAGATACATTCAATATGAAATGGATACAGTGCACAGCTGAAAGATACAAGTTGCACAAAAATCGTAAAGTAGATACAATTTATTGAAGGGTTAGGTATGATATACTTTATGGGGTACAGCTGCTGCTGGATCTGCTCTTGATGTTCTGACACCTTGAACTTGTGCAAGTATGGTATATAATTTTTATTATTGGATTAGCATTTGGGGAAGCTGGGTTTCTATTAGGCATGAGAAAAATGAAACGGAAATTAAAAGGATTCGTAAGAGATTCGTATGTAATGGGACTTTTGAGGTTTTACGTATCGCTGCCGCGATCCCGGAAGTAGACTTCCTTTACGGTCCTTGAGGCCAACAATTTGCGTTATGATCGTAAGAAATTCTTAATTCTTAATTAATTAATTATTGTACTACGTACTCACTTCTCCCTGTCTTCTCCCCCTCATTTCCTTCCAGCCTTCATTCAGCTTCTTCTTTTTCCCGCATTTCTATGGGGAACTGGAAGTGACGCTGCTGCTAGGTAGGCAATGCATGATGGAAAGTGTAGTGCTCAAGGCTCCCCCCCCTCCACTTCCCCGTTGCTCTGCTGCCATGCCCCATCGCAGGGGCCAGCTTCACACACACACGCGCGCTTCTCCTCCTCTCTCTCCAGGCTTCCCCTCCTTCTCTTCCCCGTTGCTCTGCTGCCATGCCCCAACGCAGGGGCCAGCTTCACACACACACACGCGCGCGCTTCTCCTCCTCTCTCTCCAGGCTTTCCCCCCCCCCTCCTTCTCTTCCCCGTTGCTCTGCTGCCATGCCCCATCGCAGGGGCCAGCTTCACACACACACATGCGCGCTTCTCCTCCTCTCTCTCCCTGTGCTCTCTCAGATGCTTCTCTTCCCCGTTGCTCTGCCATGCCCCATCGCAGGGGCCAGCTTCAGCCCTCCAGGTACGTGTTTTGGACTTCAACTCCCACCATTCCTCACAGCCTCAGGCCTCTTCCTTTCCTCTCAGCCTGGGCAAACTTGGGCCCTTCCCTCAGGATCGGGTGAGAGAGAGGCAGCAAGGAGCGAGGGGGCTCCTCCTCCTTTCTTTGCTGCTTCCAAGAATAGAATACCCCCTCCCTCCCTCCCTTCCTCCTTCCCTCCCTCCTTCCTATTTGGAGAGTCCCATCTAGAATTCAGTGTGGTTTATTCATTTTTGGCCTACAACTCCCAGAAATCCCAGCCAATTTACCAGCTGTTAGATTTCTGGGAGTTGTAGGCCAAAACCCATCTGGAATGCGCATGCTCTGGCATACGAATTACTAACGACTCGTTAGTACTTAAGTTACATTTCAGAAATTTTTGGGAAATTTTTGTAAGTCTTTCTTTACTAATCAACCCCCCATTTGATTTAAGAATCGCCATTTTTGGATTCTAAACCATGCCTAGTTTCTATCATTACACATTAAAATATTCTAGTGTTTTTAACATTATGTTTTTTCATTATGTTTTAGCCGTGAGGAGAGGCGGATGAGAAATGAATTATTATTATTATTATTGGTGATTTAGTAGGTCACACTCTCTCAGCTCTCTCAGCCTTAGAGTAAGGTAATGCTAAATTTCTTCTGAATTGTTCTTGCAAGAAAACTCAATGATGGGGTTGCCATAAATCAGAATTGACTTGAAAACCACCAGCAGCACAACAACAGCAATAATTCAGGAATGGGCAACTGCAGTGGATCTGAGAACCACTTTTGCTTGCCAAACCCCGAAAAAACGAGACCACACACCAGTATTTGGGTTTAAATATGGACAACTTTTATTAATTGTTATTTTATTAATTAATTATTAATTTATTAATTTTATTAAACTTTGACTGAATTTAAATCTATGAATTTTGAACTTGGTGACAAATCCAAGATACCATCCCATCCGGCCTAACCCTCAGCTAGTTAGGGTGAAAAAACCCCGGGTCCCCAGGGAACCTAATCTGGGCAACCTCTAAGGGGAATGTGTCAGAGAAGTCTCTCTCAGGGTATCTGAAACCCGACTCTTATCAATTTTTAGGCCGTTATAATTTCCCCTCACCTCATCTAATTGAAATTTAGGTGAGTGTTTTAGTTAATGGTATTCACCCCTGAAGGGGATGTCTTGGGCGTATACCAAATTTAGCTTTTTCTAACTGTTTTCCATGATCACCTATTTAATGACACAACGTCCCAATTTGCCCTGCAACAGTATAGGGTAGGCGAAAAAACCCTCCTAGAATATAAGAGGAGAAAACATTCCTACCCAGCCCCTTAACGGCAACTCTAATATACTGTTTAATGGGCGGGAGTGGTGGGTCGACGCTTGGCTCCAGAACGGAGGAGGGGGGCAAGCCAGTGGATAAGGCCTGGCTCCCCCCCCCTTTTAGATAGTTCCCAAATGGAACTAATTGTCTCTCTTTGGAGGAGGCAGCAAACATCTTTCTTACCTCAAATGCGCTAAGGTGAGAAAGTTTCTTCATTGGGGGATGGGCATAAAGGTTTGAAGTGGGGGAAGAGGAAGCAAAAACTAGAAGTAATTGAATATCTACTGAACCTGGATATTTTTGGGGGTGCAAAGGTGCTGAAGGTTGAATTGCACTCTTAAACGTTTGCAGGAGAAGTTCATTTACCCCATTCTTTTGGCAAGAAAATGGGTGATATAGGGTTTTGGGAGAGCTTGAGACCACAAAATCCCCTTTGTGGGAGTCTGCATCTCAGGGCCTCATTTTGGTCTACTTCTGCCATTGCCTTTTGAATAGTGCTTCTTAAACTTTTGCACTCAGTACCCCTTTTGGTATAAAAAATAAAAAATTATCAGTAACAAACCAGCATTTGCAAAGCCTACTAAATAGTCTGATTTTCTTAATTGTGAATATAGCTGAAGCATCTTCTGCAGGGTCCACTATAGATGCTGCATTTTTGTGTGAATGTCTAAAACAGTCACTAGGTGAGATTCAGAAACCTTTTCCTTTTGCCATTTTTGTGACCCCAACATTGAGCTAAAGGGAACCCATTTGGGGTCAGAACCTACAGTTTATGAAGCAGTGGCATATACAAATGTTTGGGTGCATAACCTCAACCTTCTAAAGGCAGAGTACATTTCCAAATAAACTTATGATGTACACCTGCTTCCCCATCCTCATTAACAGTTACTGAAGGAATGCAGAAGCGGTTAAAAAACCACAATCAGTGTGTTTCCCAGCCAAATGCAGTTCAGGGCACAACAGAAGCAAGGAAATAAATTACATTTCGGGTTTTGGTTTCACTGTGCAAGGCTGATATAACCAAGCACTCAGCATGCCCCAGCCTGTGTTAAGCTTCCCGCTGTGATGAGTGTTTTGTAAAACCCCTTTTCCGCTCCCCACACATCTCTACTAACTTTTGTGGCTTCATGAAATATGGTTAATTCCCTTTCCTTTCTATTTTCCCTTTCCACAGGGTCCCAAGTTCTCATTTTAAACGTTTTGAAAGAAACCAGCTGCCCCAGCTGCCAATTTTGCAAGGATGGGCAAACCTGGAGATTTAACTGTGAGCTGATACCTGCAGTTCTTGCTTCTGATACATTTTCTTTTTTTCTTTCCCAAAGTGTTCAAGAGATTTAGTGTAGATGCTCACACCACAAGCAGATCACAGGGGAATGACTGTGCAGGAAAAGATGAGGTGGAGTTTTCTTTACCAAACCACTACAAAGAAAAGGAAGTTGGGAAGGGAAAAAGTTTTAAATTTCCATGTGTATCAGTGCTGCTCACAGGTCTATCATCAATGTATGTTGTATTAACCCACTTAAACAAAGTGTTAGCACTGGACAGATTGGTCAGTTTCATCCCCCCCCCCCCCCCAAGCCATGCTTTGTAAAAAATGACTTCTATATATGTTGTTGTTTATTCATTCAGTCATTTATGACTTTTTGTGACCTCATGGACCAGCCCACGCCAGAGCTCCCTGTCAGCCATCACCACCCCTTGCTCCTCCAAGGTCAAGCCAGTCACTTCAAGGATACTATCCATCTTGCCTCGGTCGGCCCCTCTTCCTTTTTCCTTCCATTTTCCTCAGCATCATTGTCTTCTCCAAGGTTTCCTGCCTTCTCATTATGTGGCCAAAGTACTTCATCTTTGCCTCTAATATCCTTCCCTTCAATGAGCAATTGGGTATTATTTCCTGGAGTATGGGCCAGTTGAATCTTCTTGCAGTCAAAGGTACTCTCGGAATTTTCCTCCAACACCGCAGTTCAAAAACAACTTCTATACATCCTTACCTAAAATGCTTGTGACCAGAAGTATTTGGGACTTGGGATTTTCCCAGATTTTGGAATGCCTGTATACATGTTCATGAAAATAACACCAAATCTAAACATGATATTTATGTGTCACATATAACTTAAATGCATACTCTGAAGATAATTTATACAATATTTGTAATAATGTTGTGCATGAAACAATGTTTGTGTATATTGAACCATCAGAAAGCAAAAGGCTCATGTAAGGACTCACCTGCCTTGAGCAGGGCTGAGGCCTGCTTGGAAGAGGTTTAGAAATCTTGTTTTGGTTGTGCTGGCATCCATCTTGGAGAGGTGGCTGCAGCCAGCAACCATTAAGGGAAGGGAAAGCCAGAGCAAGGGGGCGTGGCCTTGCAGGCTTGTGCCTAGTTACAGTGTAGAGGCTGTGATTGGCTAGAGTATAGAGGGGGAGGAGTTGGAGCTGACAGAGTAGAAAGTCCTGTGAGAGAATGTTTCAGTCAGTCTGGAGTTTGGAGTTTAGAGAGAGGCTGTGCAAACGCACATCTCCAGCCTCTGCTGTTTAGAGTCAGGCTGTAGATTCAGCATCTAAGCCTGAGACAGTCTTGAGCAAGGTTTCTGGGGGAGTATCACCAAAGCCTTGGCAACAGAGACTGACAGTCTGTCCTAAGCAATTCACCACGTAGGAATAGGCTGGACAATTGGAGTCACGACTCAGTTCTGACCGCCCTTAGGGCCAGTAGTCATTCTAGTGGGGACGCTTGTGGAAGAGTGCCAATTTAGAACTGTTCTTGTGATAGGCAGTTGGGTTACCTGGTCATCTCTGGAGACAGAGTGACAGGTAGTTGGACTCTTAGACTGTGTGGGTTACGAGTAACCCAGTAGTAGCCAGACTCAGGGAACGATCTAGGTGATTAGATGTTCCAGAAGTTTTGAACAACAACCATCTAGTGGAACTATTAGTTGGGAGTTGGGAGACAAGTCTCAGTACTGTCTGTGGAACTGAACGAAAGATCTTAAGAAGTAATAATAGCCTTTTAGTCAGTAACCTCTACGCTCTAGCACATATATTGATCTTGCAACCATCACGCTGTTCTAAGTCTATCATTGCTGTAACCGTACGCTAGTTGCCTCTCAGTAGAACCAATACGATCTGTGCCTATTTGATAGCCTCGTTGTAGTTAATAAATACTTTTATTTTTAACTTTAAAAGAAGCCTCCGTCATCTTTCAGTCTCCTCAGTTTACATTCTTGGTGGTGGGTTGTTGTAAAGGCCAAACGCTACAGACACTTCATTTAATTAGAGTTTAATCGGAAAGTAAATCCTAATGGCCCATTAGGTTGGTGGCAGACTACCGGGAGTGTCAAATAAGTCAATTTTGGTGACCGAGATCGTCACATTTCAGCCACTCATGTGGACAACTTTGGATTGGGGGTATTTTGGATTTTGGAATTCCAGATAAGGAATGCTCAACCTGTATCATTTGAGTATTACTCTGATAGTTTCCAACCCATATTATATATTTAAATCCCCTTGTGCCTTATTAGCTTATTGGGCTAGACAAATGTTATGTGGTCCTTCACCATACCACTTAATAGTTTTGCTGTTGTAATGTACTTCCAATGTGTAGTAAAAAGGTGGAAGTCTGCCATAGGGATTAGGAGAAGAAGATGGAGCACTAGCCAATACATGCTTTCCACAATGAATATCACAGTTCAAATGATATATGATAAAATCTTTTAAGGACTCTCCTATTTATGGGACACTTATATTTGACAATGCCTGCCCTACCTTTAGGGAAAATCAGATATCACCGTAGGCAACAGGTGGAAAAGATTTTGACAGAAAGAATGTACAGTGATTCCCAAACTTTGGACATCCAGATGTTTTAGACTTCATCTCACAGAATTTCCTTTTGGCCAACAGAATGAGGGGGTATGGGACTTTTAGTTCAAAATCTATCCATCCAAGATCTGGGGACTACTGGCTTAGAATATTACTTTAAAACAGTGGTTCTCAACCTTCCTAATGCCACAAACCCTTAATACCTTTCCTCAGGTTGTGGTGACCCTCGACCATAAAATTATTTTCGTTGCTACTTCACAACTGTAATTTTGTAACCCATTATCATAGGGTTTCCTTTGCCAGATTTTTTCAGAGGAAGTTTGCGTTGACTTCTAGGGCTATGAGAGTCTGGCATGCCCAAGATGTTCAGTGGGCTTTCATGGCTCAGCTAGGATTTCAACTCTCTTCTCCTAAGACCTAGTCCACCACAAAATACATTGCACCCTCACCCTTCCTGCATTGCACCAACATTTAAAACAATCTAGTCCTTGGTTTCAGGCTGACAGTTCATAAAAATGACACTAAAAGAAGGCATAAGGAATGATGAAAAAATAGATAAAAGCACTGTTTCTTCAAGTTAAATAACCACTCCTGTTATGCACATATGGAATGGGATTGTTTCAGGAATGAGATAAGACAAACTGGAGTTTGCCTCAACCCAGCTGGTGAAGTAGGCTTTGCTGTCCAATGTCTCTCTTTGCTGCAACCAGGTAGGACAGCTAATCAATATGTCATTTTGAAGGCACTTGTTTGCTGCCAAACAATTGTAGGTGAACAGATAAGATGTCAAGCTGCCTTTGGTCTGTTGAATGTCTATTTATTTGTGATATTCACCAAAGCCTCAGGCAAGCCCTGCTACTGACGGAGATCTTTCTAACTTCTGGCCTCCCAGATTTTTTTGGACTATCTCTCGTCAGCCCTTGAAAGCACAACTAATGGGAGGGACGATGAGAGTTAAAGTCCAGAGATACTTAGGGCCACACATTCTCCATTCCTTTTCCAAGAACTGAACAATTTTCCTTACTCAGGCAAAGCATGTGCTCAGAGCTGTGATCTTTTGCAATGCATTTCTGCATATTTTAATTTTGAGACTTGAATTCAGTAATACCTTGTTAGTTGGTTCAAGAACACATTTCAGAGGTTATTTTTTTTAACAAGGATGCATTGCTGCCAACCTAACAGAGAAGACATATTTGCAGGCAAAATCAATCAGCAGGGACTGCCTGAGACACACTGGGCACCAATTCTGGTCCAATTCTGGGCACAGCAATTGAAGGGAGATGTTGACAAGCTGGAATGTGTCCAGAGGAGGGGGGCTAAAATGTTGAAGGGTCTGAAGAACAATCCCTAGGAGGAAGAGCTTAAAGAACTGGACATGTTTACACTGAAGAAGAGAAGGCTGAGAGGAGACATGATGGCCATGTATAAATATTTGAGGGGAAGTCACAGCGAGGAGGGAGCAAGCTTATTTTGTGCTGCCCTGGAGACTAGGATGCAGAACAATGGCTTCAAACTACAGGAAAGGAGATTCCACCTGAACATAAGGAAGACCTTCCCGACTGTGAGAGCTGTTCAGTAGTGGAACTCTTTGCCCTGGAGTGTGGTGGCTAAATAAATGGGAAGAATTAGGAAAAATCACAGGGTTTCAACTAAATAAAAACAAGACAATATTAACTAAAAATATGCCCAAAAATAAATAAGAAGAACTACAAAAAAGACTGGCTTTCAAATAAGATCAAAAACCAAATATTTAGGAATTTGGCTGATGACAAAAAATCCACAACTTTATAAAAACAACTATGAAGAAACTTGGCAAGAAATTAAAAAAAGGACTTAACTAATTGGAAGAATTTAAACCTATTGCTCCTGGGGAGAATAGCTGTAATAAAAATGAATACTCTTCCTAAACTTCTATACTTCTTCCAAAACCTACTTATAATACTCAATTTGAACATTTTTAGCTCCTGGAACGAGGAAGTATCAACATTTATTTGGAATGGCAAGAAGCCAAGAATTAAATTCAAAATCATGATTGATAATTAAAAAAATAGGGTGGCTTCTGATTCGCCGACTTTAAAAGCTACTTTGAAGCCTGTGCACTACTGTGGGTTAAAGATTGGATAACTCTTAAGAAAAAATGACATTGGAGGGATTTGACTTGAGAGTGGGCTGGCACTCATACATTTGGCATGGGAAAACAAAAATTGGGAAAAAAAACTACTGATAAAGAATAAGGAGAACTTTGACTTAAAACCACAAGCCGAACTCATCCAAACCTATAGCAGTTTAACATGGCTTCAATACCTACAAATGAGGGACACTTAAAAGCAGGATATATTGATAGGCTTCAATGATAAGGACGAATTCTGGGATCAATTGCTAAAAACTGATAAGAAAAACATTACAAAAATATATGATAAACTTTTAGAATGGGCGACATAAACAGAAGGAATTAAAAATTGTATGACAAAATGGGCAAAAAATATTGGTAGACAAATTAAAGTACTGGAATGGCAACAAATTTGGTCTAAAAACTAAAGTACACTTATTCATCAGATTTAATAGAAAACTGGATGTAGGTATTCCATAGGTGGTATATCTCTCCGCAAAAAATTGGACTAATGTATAAAAACAGCCGAAATAATTGCTGGAAATGCAAAACACAAACAGAAAGCTTCTATCACATGTGGTGGACCTGTAAAGAAATCACGAGATATTGGAGATCCATACAGGAGGAATCCCAAAAGATTTTAAAAAGAAAAAATACGCTGAAACCAGAATATTTTTAGTTAGGCTTAACAGACAAGGAATTAATGTTAGACAGAAACAAAGACATTATATTTACATATATTACTACAGCAAGCTGCATTATTTATGCCAAACATTGGAAAACAAAACGGATCCCACAATTAGAACAATGGATAGATAAATTGATTGAGATAAAAGACATGGACAAATTAACATACTTTTTGAGAAAAAACACAGTGAGACCAATGAAACGAACAAACTGGGAAATGTTTGAAACTTATCTTGGGAAGAAATAGATATTTAAAGGTTACTTAGAAAGTAAGAAAACAGAGAGAGAGAGAGAGAGAGAGAGAGAGAGAGAGAGAGAGAGAGAGAGAGAGAATAATTTTTGGAAGAAGGGGGGTGGGGGTGAAAGCTTTAAACAGGATCCCTCCCTAGAAGGGAGAAACCATATACTTAACTTAGAACATTGCCAAGAAAGAAGAATGTGTTAGTGTATTGTTACTTTGTTATGTGTGTCTTCCCTATTTCCTTTTCCCACCCCTTTTTTCCTTCCTTCCTTCCTTCTTTCTTTCTTTCTTTCTTTTCTTCCTTTCTTTCTTTCTTTCTCCCTTCTCTCCCCATTCCTTAGGTACATATACCTATTCCCCCCACCCTTCACTTCCCAATTATATTTTAAGCACTGTATTTGGAAAACTGTAATAAAAATTATAATAATAATAAAAAATAACAGATTTTCCATTTTCATGAGGTCCTGCTTCCCTAATCCCAGTGAATATGGAGAACTCATTTCATGTCCTTCTTTATTTATTATATTTGTCCCCTTTTACACTAATAATAACATTTAATGTGGTTTATGAACATCACTAAAATAAACTTGAGTTTCTGTCTCTTTGTCTGTAGTTACCAAATCATGCAAATGGGTATGTTTTGGATGACTTAAGTTAAAATATAAGTGATCTGTCATACATGAAATTCACTGGAGACTATTGGTTTTTTTCTCATTGGGGTGTCCCCAGAATTTTTAAAAAGTACATTGGCGATCATCTGATATAACAAAATATAGCATTTTGAGAAGTTACTGTGCCACATTCCTTGCTTTCCTTTCACTGGAAGGAAATTGTTCCCTAGGATTTGCTTAAAATTGGTTTTAATGGTGCAGTTTTTAAATCTTTATATTTTTCCCTTTTAATGAATAAATTGTTTTAATTCAATAGGTTGTTTAATTACATTTAAAAAACACACTCATATAATTAATGTTATTTTTAAAAGTTTGCATTTGTTTTATGGCTGTTTCTGTTTATTTTTACTTGTATTGGTGCTAACATTTTGTATACCACCTTGTGTCCTGGATATTGGGGAAAAGGTGGGGTGTAGACAAATAACAATTCAAAAAGTCACTCATGAAAATCACTTTATCTTTAATTGTTATTTTTACATTTACACAGAGTATTAGCTTTGGGAGTCAATCAAGAGAGACACGTTTTCTCAAGGAGAGTGGAGGCTGATCTGTAATGCCAGGAATATTTCAGCATCCAAGGTCACTCATCCTCCTGAACAGCTGAAATTGAACAATAATTAATTATGGTAATTATTCTTCCAAGAAGCTGGATGCTACATGTAGCTAAGTAATAAAACCACAAAATTATCCCAATTAACTTATCTTCAAAGCTGCTAAAACCATCACAGCCCTCAGTAAACAGCATTATATGTTTCCTATAAAAGCGGCAAGAGTGGGAACCAATTGCAACTCTTAGGTACCTTCTATGTTCTAGACAGCCCTCTTTAATGTGGTCTTCTAGAATAGAAAATCTCTAGAAGGGATGGTTTCTCAAAAGGGTTTCTCACTTTTAGCATGTTAACATCTGAATAGGTTCATACTACACTTGATTTTAGACAGTCATGGGTTCATACTGAGACGGCTGGTCTGTTCTCCATATGGTTTTCTGTAGAAAAAAAACAACAACAATCTTGTACAAAAACACATGTTGATTCTAGAAATAATGGTTGCCATCCTACTGGGGAGTTATAATGTTGTAAAGTAGGCTCTGAACCTCATCACTGTTTTGTGTTCATATTTATGGCTATGCCGCAAATGCACCCAAAACCCACCTTAAAATCACAGCAACTGTATTGAGGGACATGGAGTTGTATGGTGCTAGTGAAGAATGATGTTGAAGAAAGATGCATTCACCCCCCTCCCCTTGCCAACAATCTGTCCTGTGGTGAGGAGACACAGCAATACTCATATAGGTCTCTTCTTCTTTCCATTGCATTATTGCTCAGTGAAAAGAAAGGACATATCAATCTTCGGTATCCTGGTCACCAGCACTGCAGTTCAGCTGCTTGGATTTTAAATTGGGTTTGGGAGCCCTCAGTGGTGCAGTGGGTTAAACTGCTGAGCTCCTTACTTGCTGATTGAAAGATTGGTGGTTCGAATCCAGGGAGTGGGGTGAGCTCCTGCTGTTAGCCCCAGATTCTGCTAACCTAGCAGTTTGAAAACATGCCAGTGTGAGTAGATCAATAGGTACCGCTTCAGTGGGAAGGTAACCACTCCATGAAGTCATGCTGTCCACATGACCCAGAAGGTGCCTATGGACAACGCTGGCATTTCAGCCTAGAAATTGAGATGAGCCCCACCACCCCCGAGAGTCAGACATAATGACTAGACATAATGTCAAGGGGAAACTTTTACCTTTACCTTGGGATGCCAGATGTGATATAGCATAGCCAGCCACCATATCACAGCTGTCTGGTACAGGATGTTTTTTTGTACAAAATCCCACAATTCTCAAAAACCCTGTGTATTTCTGTACAGAATAATTTTCCAGAACACTTTGCGATGTACAGATATTGAGAAAGAACTGTGCAGACAAAACTTCAAATTACTTTTCTTTACTTATGAAGAGGAAATAATTAAATGCTGGATGTTAAAGAGGGCCTATGGAGGAACTTTTCCTTCAGACACCTCATTGTTTTTCCCCTTTCTTCAATCTCTGCTTTCCTCTTAGAATAAACAACCATCTGGTGATGGTTACACATATGCATAAAATGTGCAGCCCTCTCCTCCCATTTGGCAACGTTCTGGGAACAGCAGGACTGGAGATTTGGGGAAATCAAGAGCAGTCTCCATTCAAGAAGATGAAATGTGACTTTGGACATGAATAAATTGTGGTGATGCAAAATCTAGTCAATTCCACCGTCTCTGTAGTTTTTATTCTGATATTAAATCCATGCTGTATTATATCAGAGCTTTTCCTTTATTTGCAAAACCAATACTGGACCAAGGGTGCACCAAGTCATAAGAAACTTGTGTTTTTCCAGATTTAGCTCACATCATACCATGCCATTGGCTCTAGTGACTAGTTAATGAAAAGTACAAACCAACAAAATCTAGAGAGCCACACATTCTTCACTCTTTGTGTAGAAAGATGGCCATGTGTCCTACTTTTCAGAGAACTCTGCTACTTGAAAAGCTGTTAAAGAATGGTACTCCATTTGAAAGCATGTTGATATGTTTTGGGTCTTGATCCAAAGAAGAAAGCAGAGTACAAATCATCATCATTGCTTCATCAAGTGCCACCTCTGTGTTGATGGAGGCAGGCAGGATTTTCCCCGGGTACTGGTTGTGGGGGGTCGGGAGCAGGTGAGGGTTTTGCCCTCCTTTCTGCTAGAGATCCCTGTGTACAACTAGTGGGCCACTGTGTGACACAGAATGCTGGACTAGATGGGCTGAGGCCCGATTCAGCATGGCTCTTCTTATGTTCTTATGTTCTTAAAGTCTTTTCTGAGTAATTTCTTTACTGTTGTGTACATACAATTCTGTGCTCATAGTGTGTTCTCCCTTGATACACAAAAGCATTCTCTGTAGTATTGTATCATTTCATGTTTCCTCTCCCTGGCTCTTACCCTGAGATTCCTCCCTCTTGCCTTGAGGATTGAAGAGACCAGGTCCTGGGGGTTGAAAGCCCTCTGAGTTCTTGCAGCTGCTTTCACCAGTACAGAAGTAGGTGTTGAGCAGTGGATGGCACCCAAAACAACCAGGACATAAATAAAACTTGCACTAGTTAGAAGTGAACCCAGTGGCTTAGGACTGGGATATTTGGACTGCTCAGCATATGAGCTCTTCAACAGAAGTCATGCCATGTTCAACTGTTATGCCTCAATGCTATGGAATCATGGCAATTGGAGTATGGGTTAGTGCTATTTGGTAGAGAATACTACAGACTTTGTAAAACTATAACCCCTGTGTGTCAGATCTGGGAAATCTGAGCTTGGAAGAAGTTCAGGTTTCCAGCCTGCCATGAGGTAGTGCTGACCTTTGTCCCAGTTCTCCGGGAAGTGAAGTGACCTTTGTTCTAGTTACTGAAGGACTATGCTGAGTCAGTCTGGGAGGGATGTAACTTCCAGGTGTCTCCAGGGGAAGTGAGGCAACCTCTTCTGGACTCGGACATTGGACATTGGACTATTAGTGCTGACTCAGAGACTAATGAGGTCACATCCCTTTGGACTGTGGGATTTGCTGATTCACCCGGATATGGTGCAACCCTGCCTGGACATTGCATAGGCAAGGGGAGGGGGGTTCGGGTATAAAAGGTGTGTTTGGGTGGCGGGACGGTGCTTTAGCTTTACAAGTGTTGTACCTGCAATAAAATCGTGTTGGACCGTGCTTCTACCTACGCGTGATCCTTACCGAAATTGGAGTGTCATTACACCTGTGATTCTTAGCATTGAGACATGACAGTTAAAGTGGTGTCAAACTGAAATAGTTCTACGTGTAGATTTACCTTGAGATACAGTTCTGTAGCAGCACCTCCCTCACTCTCATAGGAGGCCCATCAAGTTTCATTCTTGCTGAGTGGATAGCAAAACCACTGTTGTTTAAGACTTGTGCTTATTTTAAAAAAATTTTAAAATTTTACTTTACATAAGTTTGGGTACATTAAAGTAATGTTGATTTGAAACATTGAAAGCCTTGCTGAGAGACTGGAGCTGGAAATGTTTTGCTTATTGGGTTGCTGTGAGTTTTCTGGGCTGTTTGGCCATGTTCCAGAAGCATTCTCTCCTGACATGTCACCCACATCTATGACAGGCATCCTCAGAGGTTGTGAGGTTTTGCTTATTCTTTGCAATACCAATAGGAAAACATTAAAGCTGGGGTAGAAGCAAAACAGAAGAATTTAGAGGAAGAGATTTCAGTGACATAGAAAAGAAAGAAAGAGAGAGTCAGAGGAGGGGGGGGGGAAGCAAGAGATGAAGCTCTCCATGTTAGGTGGGATATGAGAGAGTTAATTAACTTTAAATGCTCAGGGAACCGAAAGACCTTTGGGAAGGCATCTCCTGAAGCACACAAACCTGATTTGAATTTCCCTATTACATTCCCTGCTGAGTTCTTTGAAACAAACCTGCTTAGGCTTTGCGATTTTTGTGCGTGTGTGCAAATTCACACAGTTCTTTGTCAGGCTTCTTAGCGTTAAACCCAAAAGGCGATTGCTGTTTTGATTTCGAATTAGGCTACTTGCAAACAGGATGGCTCTTTGTTATTGTTGTTGCCTTTCTCAGCTAGTTTCACATTTTGTCTCGTGTGTGTATGCACAAGGATTCAAATACCTACACAATCACAGAAACTCATGGGGTTTCTTAGGGCAAATCACACTCTCTTTCTAAGAGGATGACCTCTTTTGAATAAACCTTGCCGAGAACATCCCATGATATGATCATCTTAGGGTTGCCATGAGTTAGAAATGGCTTAAAGGCTCACAACAGTTATATCATCTGTCTTCTCATCAATGGTTCCTCTTCATTCTGGAGAGAAGTCATTAATGGGGTGCCTTAGGGCTCAGTCTGGGACCCATTGTTTTCAATATCTATATCAAGAACTTTGATGATGAAATGCAGTGCATACTTAATACATTTTCAGATGACTCCAAATTAGAAGGAGGAGATGATTTTAAAAGATGGTAAAAGCTTGGAGAACTCAGCAAAAATTAACATAAAGCATTTCAACCAGGATAAATGTTAGTCAGGGAAAATGAAATGTACAAATATAGGATGGGTGACACCTGGCTCAATTTGTAGTACATGTGACAGGAATCCAGGGATCTTAGTAGACCACCAACTTATCATGACCCAAAAATATAATGTGGCTGTCAAAAAGCCCAGTGCAGTTTTGTACTGCGAGAATGGGAGCAAACTATCCAAATCAAGGGATATACCATATTTATTTGAGTCTAATGTTCACCTTTTTTAAATAGATTGCATTGCCAAAATTGAGGTGCCCATTAGATTTGATGGCACATTCGAATTGTGTATAATAAACAGGGGGCAACACCGTGTGATTCAAACACAGCACAACAGGAGGTTTGCAAACCAAATAGCAACAACCTTATTCAATATCAAAAATATCTTATTTCATTTCTTAACCAGAATAGGTATCAAGTACAATAACACATTGAGTACAACACAATTAATTAGCAGTATAAATATCAAATTCAATTCATCAAGTACAACACAGTAGTATCCCGATAGTTCACATATAGTATTGGGTCATATTTCAAAAGTTAGTACAAATCCTGTGAATAATCTGGGATAAAAGCTCAATTCCAACGCAGGACACAGTACCTTAATGGATGTCGCTGTTATGCATTAGTCCGAGTGGGAATAAAGGGAGGAAAGCCAGTAGTTCGAAAGTAAGTCACTGGGTCACGGTATAAAGGTCTGAAGGGGGTCTAATCGAAGGTTCGTGTGGTGTTCCAGCCTGGTGCATTTGGTCAGCACAGGGAAGATGGGTTACCAGATGAGTTAGCCAGGGATGAGGGGCTGCCTGGTGAGCCTGCTGTTAATGAGCAGGTGGATAATGAGGAAGATATGGATGTTGATTCAGAGTTTGGCAGTGAGAGTCAAGTCGGCCTTGGTTCTCAAGGAAGTGGTTTCACTCCCTCGATTTCAAGCGAGGATTCCAGAGATGGGGAGGACGGGTTTTCCCAGCCTGATAGCACTGCACCTGGGAGCCATAATGAGCAGAGTTTTGACAGAAGGGCGAGTATCAGATCCACCCGAAAGGATTGGAATTTGAAGAGGGGGGTGCGGTGGACACATAGAAGTTAGATTTCTTTATTAGACCAGGCTGGGAAGGTTTTCGCCAGACCTGAAGCTACATTTAGCTTGATTGGACTCATGCTCAAGACTCTAAGTTTCATGTTGACCGCAGGAGCGGTTTGGCCTTGCTGACTCTTAAGTTCACGTTGACCGCAGGAGTGGGTTGCCTTGCCTACGGATGTTTGCTTTCTATGGGATTTAATCCAGTTTGAGGACTCTACCAGATTATCGTTGGATTTGCTTTATTTTGCTTTACATCTTTCAATCTTTGGACTATTCTTTATTCTAAATAAAAGTACTTATACAGAAACTGCTTGTGTGTGTGATCTAGGGGGGTACTGCCACGATCTGAGGTGCAACAGTTCGGGTGTAGTGGTAACCAGGAAATACTGTATATCCAAAAGAAAACTGCGAAGATGTAAACAAAGAAATCCAGAGAGTGCGCCGAACGGTGCTCCACAAGGGAGGCTGTCGTATGCCAAACAGGGCTCCGTGAGGGAGGCTGCCAACGGCTTGAGCACTCACCGAAGCCAGCTGCAGGCCGTTTCGTCCCTTATAGAGACTTCCTCAGGGCCAGAATTACAATCATAGTGTCGTCCTCAGTAGTACACAACCATGCAATGTATCGAAGATAGACGCAGAGGACGACCCATTCCCCATCGGATTGGATGGGCCGTCCTCTGCGTCTATCTTCGATACATTGCAAGAAAGATATTGACAAGGGAGAATGTATTCAGATTAAAGTGACCAAGATGATGATGATCATCATCATCGTCATCATTTATATCCCTCTCCCCAAAGGGACTCGGGGCAGCTCACAACATATACAAAGTAACAGTCACAATAAATCTAAAAGGCAAATCACATTATTTTAAATAAGACCAACAACATAAATTTTTTTATATATATAATTTTTATTGGTTTTTCATTATGCACACTGTGGGGGAGTTGGCGGGGTAATGGGATGGGGGATAGTGGATGGGGTGTAGGATTTGGGAAACATCAGGTGGGGATACGAAAGGGTGCATAAAAAGACTTCCCAAAGAATGTCCTTGTGCGTTGTTGGCTTCATTCTTATGATTATGAGTGGTGTTCTTCTTTCATAGCAGATATTTGCCTCTTGCCACTTAAGTTCTGTTATAGTTCATTTATCTCTACTATGATTTTATGGCCTTTGTTCATCATATATTTGTTAAAGCTGGTCCAGTCAGTTTTATTTTTGTGGTTGTTCATTATTTGGGCTAGGGCGTCTGTTTGAATCACGTCCAAAATTTTCAGTATCCATTCCTCTATGGTGGGTATTGCGTCTTGTTTCCACCGTTTGGCTAATGTTGTCCGGGCGCAGGTAGTTAGTAGGAAAAGCATCCTGTCCTGATTCTCAGTAAAATGGCTGGTCGTCATTCCTAGAAGGTATATCTGGGGGTCCATTCCAAATTTTTTCTCCAGTATTTCTTGTGTTGCTTTGTGTATTTCTCTCCAATACTTTTTGACTTTTTTGCAGCCCCACCATTGGTGGATGTAAGTCCCTATGTCTTTATCGCACTTCCAGCATCTTCCTGACAATCTTTTGTCGAATTTTGCTATTTTAGCCGGGTATAAGTGCCATCTGTACTGCATTTTTTGCCAGTTCTCCTCTATTTCCGTTGATCTGTAGTATTTTAATTTTCTTTCCCATATCTCCTCCCATTGGTGTAGAGAGATTGTATGCCCCATATCCTTTGCCCATTTAACGTGGCATTCTTTAATTAACTCATCTTCCGTCGCCCAGCCTAGGAGGAGTTTGTAGATGACGCTGATGTTCTTTTTCTTTTTTCTTACAGCTGGTTCCCAGATAGTGTCTTCCTGAAACCCAACTTTTTTGTCTGTGTTGTAACATTTGTGTATTTGGAAGTACTGAAACCATGTGAGGTTGGGGTAGATTTGTCGTAGTTCTTCCATCGTCTTGATCTCCCAGATGTTGGGTTCGGTCTTCTTCAGAATTTGTTTGTATGTAAGCCAGGATTTTTCTGCTAGTTCTTTCTTGTGAAATGCCTCCATGGGGGAGACCCAGAGTGGTGTTTGTCTGTATAGTCTTGTTTTATATTTTTCCCAGGTCCGGATTAGAGCTGCCCTTATGTAGTGATGTTCAAAATTTTTCTCTACTTTTTTCCTGTTATACCATATGTATGCGTGCCATCCGGCACGCAGATCATGGCCTTCTATTGTTGTCAGATTCGTGTTTTGCAGCAATGCCCAGTCTCTAATTGCTAATAAGTTACTGGCCTCGTAATATAATTTTACGTCCGGTAGCCCCATCCCTGCCCGTTTTCTTTCATCTGTTAGGTATTTCAAATTTGTCCTGGCCTTTTTATTTTTCCAAATAAACTTTCTGAGATCTGCATTCCACTTCTTGAATAAGGCATCATTCTTAATTACTGGTATCGTTTGAAAAAGAAACAGTAACTTAGTAAATTTTAATGGCGGCGATCCTGCCTAGAAGGGAGATGTTCCGTTTGTTCCATTTGCTTAAGTCTCCTTGTATTTGTTTCCACAACTGTTCGTAGTTATTCTTGACTAGCTGTATGTTTTTTGCTGTCACTGTTATCCCTAAATATCTTAGTTTCTTTTCTATCTTCAATCCTGTTTTTGTTTGGAGGAGGTGCCTTTCCTTTTCGTCCAGGTGTTTTGTTAGGAGTTTGGTTTTTTGTTTGTTTAGGGTGAAGCCTGCTAGGCATCCGAATTTTTCGAATTTGTTTAGCCACTTATCTATATTAGATATAGGATCTTCTATACTGCAAACTATGTCGTCCGCATAGACTCGGAGTTTATATTCCTGTGTCCCTACTCGGGTCCCCTTCAGATTTTTGTCTTGGTTTATCTCTCTTACAATAGTTTCTGTTACTAAGATGAATAGAAGAGGGGATAGTGGGCATCCCTGTCTCACCCCCCTGTTTATTTGGATTGTCTTTCTTCTTTCCTGACCATTGATTATTAAAGTTGCCTCCTGGTTATTATAGATTGCCTCTATAGTGTTTTGGAAATGGAACCCCATGTCCAATTCTTTCATTAATAATTTTACGAAACTCCAATTAATTTTATCGAAAGCCTTCTCGGCATCAATGAAAAGAAGTGCCAATTTTTTTCATTGTGTCTCTCGTAATATTCTAAGATGTTTATGAGGGTCCTAGTATTCTCTTTTAGTTGCCGTTCTGGCAAAAAGCCCGTTTGATCAATTGAGGCCCAATCTTTTAGGAATAATTTTAGTTTGTCCGCTAATATACAGGTAAAGACTTTGTAGTCTGTGTTTAGAAGGGATACCGGTCTGTAATTTTTCATGTTTGTTTGGTCGAAGTTTTCTTTGTGGATGAGCGTGATATTGGCTGTTTGCCATGTCTTTGGGACTTCCCTGTTTCTTCTAATATTGTTGAATATTTCTAGGAGGATGTCTGAGAGTTCGTTCTTATAGGTTTTGTAATATATAGCTGTCAGGCCGTCCGGGCCCGGGGCTTTGTTGTTTTTAAGTTTTTCTATTCCTTTCACTACCTCTGCCATGGTTATTGGGTCGTTTAAGATTGCTCTCTGGTTTTCCGTGATTTTGGGTATTCCTAGATTACTGAGATATTCTGTGATTGCTTCCTCAGGTGGTTTTTCTTTTCTGTATAAATCCTGATAAAATTTTGCAAAGACGCCCGTTATCTCGTCCTCCCTAGTATATTGTTTTCCCTCATGTTCTATTTTGGTAATGTGCGTTCTATTTTTGTTGTCTTTTAGCTTCTTGGCAAGCCATTTGCCGACCTTATTGGCATTCTCGAAGTAGTGAGCCTTTGCATATCTCAGTTGTCTTCCTAGTCTTTCGGTCTGCAGTAGCTGATGTTGTTTTTTTAGTATTCTTATATCTTTCAGTAACCTTTGTTTGTCCGGTTTCTTTTTTAACATTTCCTCCTTTTTCTTCACTTCCTCGATGATCTCCATTTCCTTCTTATTGAATTGTTTGTTCCTCCAACTGTTCAGTTGTATGAAGTTCCCTCGCATGACGGCCTTCATCGTGTCCCATTGGGTATCCTGCTTGTCTCCTCCCCCTTGTTTATCTCTAGGTATTCCACTAATTGTTTCCTTACCCATTCTATATCCCTAGGGTTTTTAAGCAGGCAGTCCTTGAGTTTCCACCGGAAATTGGGTCTATTCCCTTTGAAAAGGAGTTCTAGCGAACTGTGGTCTGAGAATGTATTCGTCTTGATTTCTATCTTGTGTATTCGTGTAGTCATGGTTTTGGTGGTCCATGCCATGTCTATCCGGCTCCAGACTTTGTGTCTCCCGGAGAAAAAAGTATAGTCCCTCATTGAGCCGTTGTGGAGCCTCCAGGCCTCTGTTAGATTAAGATCTTCTAGACCAACAACATAAATTTAAGGGTTTTGGAAAACAAGACCTATGAGGAACAGCTTGGGGAAATAGGAAATTTTTCTTGAAAAAATGAAGACTGAGAGATGATATTTATTTACTATATTTATAGCTTGCCTTTCTCAGCCATAGAGCAACTCAAGGTGGATTACAGATTGGCATAATTTGATGCCAGGCATTCATAAAAGTGCAATTAAAACAATCAACATGACAATAATACACACACACACACACACACACTAAAACATATAATAATTGGTGTCATCCTGTTAAAAATGTTATCCAGTAACATCGTCTGGCCATTCCATGTTAATCATTCATAGTTCTGTGTTATTTATTTTGCTGCATTCTCAAAAGCTTGCTCAAAGAGCCAGGTCTTTACTTTTTTCCTGAAAGCCAGGAGGGAGGGGGCCGATCTACTACCCCTGGGGGCCACTACTGAGAAGGCCCTGTCCTTCGTCTCCGCCAATCGCACTTGTGAGGCAGGCGGTATCAAGAACAGGGCTTCCCCAGATGATCTTAAACTCCTTATCATATCCTAGATATGATAGTCATTTGTAAGATTTGAAAGAATGGCATGTCAAAGATGGAGCAAGTTTTGAAGGAGATTCATTGAGTTGCAGAAGAAATGCCAGGAGAGAATGCTACCTAAGCATAGGCTAGGCATAGAGAAGGAGACAGGTTTAGCAAGCACGTTAGAAAACAGCAGTGATTGGTTTAGAAGGGAGGCCATCTCATTGGTTGTCCTGATGCATTACAATTGGCTTAGAGAAACACCATGTGTTTCCTTGTTTACTAGACAGTGATTGGTCTAGGAGACATCACATGTGTTAGCTTAATGAAACACCCACTTGGCTGGTCCGTGGGAAAAGCTTATCAGAAAAGTAACAATATAGGGACAATCTACGCACATAGAGAAAGCTTAAATAACTGGTCAGGAAAATAAACTGCGTAGTGTTAGTCAGCCAATGAATTATTAGATTACCTAATGCATTGTTAATTGGTTAGAATCAGAAACACATCATGAGTGATAGCCAGTGAAATGAATGAACGGGGCGAGACTTAGACCGGCTCCATTGATTGTATAAAACTGAATGACTGAAAGGTGGGGGGTGTTCTGTTCCTTGCGTCTTGTTACGCCAAAGGGCAGACCCCTACAGCTGTAGATCTGGAATAAACTGTGTTTCCTGAAAAGTAACCCAGTTGTCACGTCTTCTCGTTCCTGCGCCCGCACGAATAGCAGCCTTGGAGTCAAAGGGGTAATATTTGGTAGGATTTTTCCTGCTACAGTTTATTTTTTTGCTGTTCTGAGGACTAGAAAAAAAAGCAATGGAGTTGAACTGCAAGAAAGAAGGTGCCACCTAAAGATTATGAAAACTTTCTGACTTCAAGAGCAATTCCACAGTGGAATAGACTGCCTTGGAAAGTGAAAAACCTTGAAAAACATAAAACAGAGGTTGGCTGAGCATCTTTTGGGAGATCTTTAACAGTATTTTCAGCATGGCATGGGTTAAACTAGGTCTTGGGATCCTTTCCAAGCTATCTGTCTTTGTTTCTCTCTCTCAAACAAAGAGGGGGAGGGGTTGCGAGGGGATGTCAGAGGTGTCATCAAAGACCATTAAAATTATTACTTTCATTTTTACTGCAATTTTACAGTTTCAGTATTAAAAACAAAAATGACAAAGATATGCTTGGGAACGGTGAAGGAAGAAGAGGAGAATCCCATCCCATAATCCAGTGTTCTTAACCTGGGGGTTGGGATGGGGGGGGGTGTCACCAAAGACCATCAGAACACAGTATTTTCTGTTGGTCATGGGATTCTATGTAGGAAGTTTGGCCCGATTCTATTGTTGGTGTGGTACAGAATGTTCTTTCATTGTAGGTGAACTATAAATCCCAGTAATTACAACTCCCAAATGTCAGGCTCTATTTTCGCCAAACCCCACCAGTGTTCACAATTGGGCATATTGAGGATTTGTGCCAAGTTTGGTCCAGATCCATCATTGTTTGAGTCCACAGTGCTCCCTGCATGTAGCTGAACTACAACTCCAAAACTCAAGGTCAATGTCCAGCAAACCCTTCCAATATTTTCTGTTGGTCATGGGAGTTCTGTGTGCCAAGTTTGGTTCAATGCCATCATTGGTGGGCTTCAGAATGCCCTTTGATTGTAGGCGAACTATAAATCCGAGAAACTACAACTCCCAGATGACTCTAACTCCCAGAGGTGTAGTGGAAGATGCTAGAGATTGCTAACAATTCTCATTATATTTTTGGCCTGCCCTTGCTCTCCTGAGTTCAAGGAAGATGGCAAATTTTATCATCACAACAACACTATCAAGTAGGCAAGGATGCGAAAGTGACCGGCCTAAGGTTGCCCAGTGTATTTCATAGTTCAGTGGCTACTGGGAACTAGATCTCCCAAGTTCCTGTCCGATACTCTAAAGATGTAATCAATGCAATATGCTACGGCTTGTATTCTCGTGTTTAATCATAAGCAGACAAGACCCACTTGTTCAATGTGTAACACCTAGTTACTTTTAAATATTCCAAAAAGTAATAGAAATGGATTGCCTTTGAAAGTGACTTTCCCAAACTCTGCTTCCATGTCCGAGTGGATTGTTTTGCAGTATCGAACATACTAATTTTGTGCCTCGTGTTCTATGTTTATATCTATCACAGGCATTTTTCCCCATGCGCCCCAAGATCCCTTCAAGCAAGCATTTGCTTCTGAAACCAACCCACCAACCCACCCAGGGAATGGAAAGTCCCTGGAGTATTAAGAAAGAAGAAACAATGAAGACAGTGCAGCTGCCATTAATATTAATGTTAGAAATAGAAGGAGGGATGACAGAGGAGTCAAGAAGAATGACTACCTGGTGCTTTGATATGTCAACATTTCAAAACAGAGGCAACAGCATGGGAAAGATGAGAAGCATGAAGAAGAAGGCGCAGAAATTATTTGTGCTTGGTTTTTGTGTTATGCTGGCTATACGGGTGCCATAGCAAACACTTTCTCATGCTGCTTGAGATGTTTGGGACTATGGTGAATGACGTTGCATTGCAGCTTCTCCCTTTGTCAGTATAAGTCCATAAGGTTTGCCAAGTGTCCCTATGATAAAGGATGCTCCCTATTTGAGGGCCAGAAAGCTAATCCCTTATCGGACTGATAAGGAGCCATGGTGGCACAATGGGTTAAACCCTCATGTCGGCTGAACTGCTGACCTGAACGTTGGAGGTTTGAATCTGCGAGATGGGGTGAGCGCCTGTCTGTCAGCCCCAGCTTTCCATGTGGGAACATGAGGGAAGCCTCCCACAGGATGGTAAGACATCTGGGCATCCCCTGGGCAACATCTCTGCAGATGGCTAATACTCTCACACCAGAAGTGACTTGCAGTTATCTCAAGTTGCTTCTGACACTATAAAAAAATTGACTGATGGGCACTTCTTGTTATAAAGGATGTCCCCTATTTGAAAACCTTTTCCTTTTATATAGACTTAAATGTTGGAATGCAGGATTTTCATAACAACATCATTTAGTTATTAATGTGGATGATGATATTATTAAATTTCACAGAGGAACATATCGTTAAATTAATTGAAATCAATACTATTTAGGTCAGTGTTTCTCAACCTCTGTTTTGGGACCCCTGGGGGATTGTGAGGGGTGTCAAAGAGGTTACCAAAGGCCATCTGAAAACACAGTATTTTCTATTGGTCATAGGGGTTCTGTGTGTGAAGTTTGGCCCAATTCAATTGTTGGTGGGGATCAGAATGCTCTTTGATTGTAGGTAAATCCTAGCAACTACAGCCCCCAAATATCGAGATCTATTTTCCCCAAACTCCACCAGTGTTCACATTTGGGCATATTGAAAATTTGTGCCACATTTGGTCCTGATCCATCATTTTTTGAGTCCACAGTGCTCTCAGGTGAACTACAACTCCAAAACTCAAAGTCAATACTCACCAAGCCCTTCCAGTATTTTCTGTTGGTCATGGGAGTTCTGTGTGCCAAGTTTGGTTCAATTCCATCCTTGGTGGGGTTCAGTATGCTCTTTGACTGTAGGTGAACTATAAATCCGAGCAGCTACAACTCCCAAATGACAAAAATCAGCCCACCCCCTCCAACCCTACCAGTATTCAAATTTGGGCATATAGAGTATTTGTGTCAAATTTGGTCCAGTGAATGAAAATATATCCTGAATATCAGATATTTACATTATGATTCACACCAGTAGCAAAATTTTAGTTATGAAGCAGCAATGAAAATAATTTTATGGTTAGGGGTCAGCACAACATGAGGAACTGTATTAAGGGGTTGCGGCATTAGGAAGGTTGAGAATAACTGATTTAAGTAGTATTTAGGTAGAACACAAACTTATTAGTTACTATCTGTCTTTCGCCTTCATGCCATTTCTTTTCCAAGTTTGAGGGAAGTTTTAAATGAGATTGATATGTTTACTGCATTGGCTTCCATGTGCCTGATGTATCATGAATCAAAAATCTGAGAATCAACTTCAGAAAAGTATGTATTTTGTTAGGAAATAGATGGCAAGAGAATGGACTGCGCTCAGGCAGAATGGAATCTACTCATGTATTGCCCACTGAATGCCTGCTGGGCCAAAGCAAGAATGTTTCTGAATAACATTTGTTGTGTGTTGCAGGAGGACAAATAGGCCAAGAGCATGGACATTCTTTGTGGGTTCTTCTTTCTGCTTCACTGCCACAGTAGAAAGGAAAGTGACCCGGTGGCTGGACGGGAGTCAGGTTCTTTTTTTCTTTTCTTCCCAGAGAGCTGCTGTGATAGAACTATTATCCCCTGTGGTGACCAAACTCATTTTTATTTCTTGCTAACATTGTCTAACAGGTTGCACACGTTTGTTGCCATCCTTCCAAAGAAGGCAATGTATGTACGCTGCAGGTGACAATAATGATTCTACGAAGCCACCTCCAATTCTTTCAGAAAAACAGTTTGTAGCCTAAAGAGAGGAGGGAAAGTTAGAACAAAAGCTCCACAATAATTTCACCTCAATGCAACTCTTAGAGTCTTTAGGTTTTCTCTTAAGGGGTTTTAAATCTGTGACCCTGTGGCCAGATTACTAGATGAAGGCATTCACCATAGCTGTTGGGTTTCTGTAAGCATCACTGACTGAAGATAATTCAGAGTTTTCCACTCCCACTGCATTCACTTTCCCAATTGTAATAAAAGCAAGACACCAAGGGTTTATTTTATGCTTTCTTTTCCTGCTGCAAGAGAAGCCAGGGGGCCTCCACCAAAGAGACATTTCTCCCCAATCCACCTGACACCATGACTTATTTCACATAATCATGCAATGTGCTAAAGAAAATGACAGAGACAGCCTCACTGAGAAATCGGTGTTATCCCCGAGGTGTGATGGCACTGTACATGGAGCCAGAATTGGCAAAATGTATGTAAAGGTGAACATTATTGCAAAAACTGGTGAAAAAAAATTCCAGTACTTTTAAGGTGGCTGCCAGGCATGCGGAGAAAGGAGTGCAAGATGCAATTGACAATGTCTCCAACAATATAGTTGGGTTCAGAGCAGCTAAATATATCTTCATGCATGTGTCCCCCTTAGTCACAGATGGATGAGGCATGCTGTTGAGGTCAATATCATACCATTAATATAAAGTTATGAAAAATGTAAGGTATCAGGAATCATTATGAAGTTACCAGTATATTAGTGAATTGAAGAGAGATATTGACAAGCTGGAATGTGTCCAGAGGAGGACGACTAAAATAATGAAGGCTCTGGAGAACAAGCCCTATGAGGAGCAGCTTAAAGAGCTGGACATATTTAGCCTGCAGAAGAGAAGACTGAGATAGCCATGTATAAATACGTTAGGGGAAGTCACAGGGAGGAAGGAGCAAGCTTGTTTTCTGCTGCCCTGGAGACTGGGATGCGGAGCAATAGCTTCAAATTACAGGAAAGGAGATTCCACCTGAACATTAGGAAGAACTTTCTGACTTGAGAGCTGTTCGGCAGTGGAACTCTCTACCCCGAAGTGTGGTGGAGGCTCCTTCTATGAAGGGTCTTAAACAGAGCCTGGATGGCCATCTGTTGGGGGTACTTTGAACGTGATTGCCCTGCTTCTTGGCAGGGGGTTGGACTGGATGACCCATGAGGCCTTTTCCAACTCTATGATTTTATGATTCTGTGATCCAGATCAAAATGTGGATTAAAGAGATCTAGTTCTGCTTCTTATAGTTTCCACAGACATCCTGGGAACCATGAAGAAGCTTCTACAATGTTCTCAAGGCTCCCCTCAGGTTGTTAACTGGAGCTAATTATAGGGAGCAGACATCACCCCTATTAAAATAGCTCCAGTGGTTGCCATTAAATTTCCGGTCCCAATCAAAAGTGCAGGTTATTACCTACAAAGCCCTAAAAAGTTCAGTCCTGCCTACCTTCATGACCACACTTTCCCCTATGAACCAGAGCAGGCCCCAAGATCTGCTGGGGAGGCCTTTCTCCCTCTCCCTCTCTCGCCACCATCACAAGCATGGCTGGTGGGGATGAGAGAGAGGACCTTCTCAGTGGTGCCCCTGGCTTTGGAACTATAATAATAATAACACTTTATTTATATTCCACCCTATCTCCTCAAGGGGACTTAGGGCAGATCACAGTACACATACATGGCAAACGTTCAATGCCATTTGGACAGACAGAGATAGAAAGACAGAAAGGAGGTATGTTGTGCTGACATCCAGCTTTTCAGTGCCTTGGAAGTTGTGTTCAATCCAGCCACAAAGGGGGGGGGGGGCTGTTGCTCTATTCTCTATAACAAAGAACCATCAGAATTTCCTCCTTCCTTTTGGTCACTGCATTTTCTGATCTTTTTCTGATCTTTTTCTTTTATGGTGTCGTAAAATACCTCCCGCTTTTTAGCAGTTTCTCTAATTACAGCACTAAGCTGTTTTCAAACTGCTTCGGTAAACAGTGAGCAAGGCTGAACAGTCCGGTGCTCACTCAGATCCTGGGCTTCAAACTGGCAAACCTTTTGGCTGGTAGATCTTTTTGCTGCTGATGGTGCTATAGCTCAGCCCTAGGGACTAGCACCTGCTCTGTCCACCTTCCATAAAGACCTCAAAACCTGGATATTCCAGTGTGTGTTTGAGAATGATTTTCCCCCTGTCTATGAACACCCAGCCCTAATTGACCATTAGAGTGAACACCACACTTTTTCACAGCCCTGGCCCTATAATATGCTATTTGCACAAGCCCATGCCCAGCCCGCCTTAATTTCGGAGCTTGCCCATCCTATTCCTGATTCTGGTTAGTGAGATTTGTTTTGATTCATTCCACAGTTGTTTTTATACTCTGTTGTTTTTCATTTTTTAATTAGATTGTTATATGTTTATTATATTTTAAAGGTGTTTTTAGTTATAGACTATGTTGTGTTGGGCTTGGTCCAACTTGTAAGCCACCCCGAGTCCCTTTGGGGAGATGGTGGTGGGATATAAAAATAAAGTTGTTATTATTATTATTATTAATAATAATAATAGTAAATCAATCAATCCAGTATAAACTGATGGGCTGAACAGAAGCTGATGGGAACAGTGTGGGATTGGGAACTATGGATGTATTTTGCCCATTAATAGCCAGGGTCAAGAGAACCACAGGGAGTGGGGAGATGGGTTGGCACTGGGATTCTCACTGAATGGTGTGATAGGGACTGTCATTAAAAGGTGATGGTCCAGCTGCAATGCCAGTTTGTCTGTCTCATGTTATAAAGCCCTACTTTTATGCTTCCAACTCTAGTCTCTCAGTTGTTTTCT
This sequence comes from Anolis apletophallus, assembly GCA_030556195.1. Classification (NCBI taxonomy): domain Eukaryota; kingdom Metazoa; phylum Chordata; class Lepidosauria; order Squamata; family Anolidae; genus Anolis; species Anolis apletophallus. Next base: position 132,818,187 of record JARBWK010000007.1, read on the forward strand.
AAGGTGTTACAAAATGTCTTTGCATAGTAGTCACTTTAATTATTTCTCCCCCCCCCCCCCAAATTAGGTTTAAAGAAATAAGCCAATTCCCTATTAAAGCCCGCATTGCTTTAATCAGAAACTAGCATGGACTGAATGTAGGGGTTGCAGTTTTTGCAAGAACTGGTGATGAAAAGCAGAAATTCCTAGGTGCCAGTGAACTGTGGAGCAGCTAAATATATCTATGTTCATCTATCTTGGTCATAGATGGAGCAGCCAGGTGGTTGGCCTCCACAGGAAGTATACTATTAATATAAGGCTATAAAGAAAATAAGGTATCAGTAGTCATATATTGCTTTCTCTTTTCCCCATCTATGTGTTTTAAAGAAGCAATTTTGTTCCTAATTAAAACCCATTGTACCAATTGCACCAAGTTCTATTTTCTATTGTACATTTTATGGTCCTGGTTCTCATTAGAATAATGCCAAATATGAACCTTCAACAGAATCTCTATAGGTTGACTCTAGGCCAACTGTGGACTGAAGCATATCTGCAGACCAAATTAAGTGGCCAGACATTCCTCTCTCCTGCTGTTAGAGTGCCATGCCTCTAAAGTACCAGCTAATATGCACGGGGATGGCTCATTCAGGGCAAAGATAAACTCTTGTTTATTAAATGCTCTTTTTCACTGGACAGACTTAGGAACCAGGTCTGGACAGACTTAGGAACCAGGTGATAGGAAAAGTTACCATTGAACATCCACTGACTATCAGTTCAAAAATGGCTGTACTGTGAGTAGAGAAATTAGGGACCACTTAAAGTGGGGAGGTTAATTTATGACAGCATAAAATATGCTGGTGATCAAAGAGCACGGAGGAAATACTAAGATCAAAGGCTCGGTGCCATAATGGATGAAGTGAACGCTCCCCCTGTGGCCAGAATCAAGCAACCTCCAGCAGCCGAAGTTGGAAAAAAATGCTGAATTACCTCTATCTGTCTGTATGTCTTGTACAGCATTGAATGTTTATTGTGTATGTGTGCATTGTATTCCACCCTGAATCCTCTTCGGGGTGAGAAGGGCAGAATATAAATACTGTAAATAAATAAATAAACAATTTTTTAACCTTAGATCATCACCCCCAAACCTTTTAAAGTGGAGGTGAGCATGTGCCGTGTGTTAGTTGTGCCATACACTCACTGCTGCACACACTGACTTGCTCTCACCACACATGCACGGATGCACACAATCACTTGTGGTGGCCACCACACACCTACTGATGCCACTGTTCACACTCACTTGCTCTTGCCACACACACATACGCTTGTTGTCACTGCTACTGCTTGTGTGCATGTGCCATGTGCGCATGGGCATGTGATGGTGGTGGTAGTGGCTGGGAAAAATACCTTGGAAAGGCAGATTTGGCCTGTGGGCCTTAGTTTGAGAAATTCTGCCTAAGAGGATACCTCTTTTGAAAACTCTAGGACCGCCATTGTGACTTTATTTTCAACTTCTGACAGACTTGGGAGGTGCACTTACATGTCACCAAAATGACAGCAATTTTGATATTATTAAAAATATTTATATGTATAGAGTAGACAGTGGTGGCTGATGACTTTTTTGTTAGTAGATCAACATCCTTTGGGTTATAGTCCAAACTTTAAGACAGCTATCCAAGTTGCTGAACCTATTTTAGAGTTCATTACCTTGGATAGATCTCTTAAAATTCAGACTGAAATTCACAGGGAATTTGCCACTCCACTGACATGAGAGACACCAGCTGCTACTGGGTACAGATGCAAATTTGGAAAGTGACTATAAATTATATAGGATTGCAATAGTTATTATCCCAATGGACAAGACTGTGGCATGCGGGCTTGGTTGCTCTTCTGATAGTCAAGTGCTAAGTCTTCCCTTCAGTTTTCTTTTTCTATAATCGTTTACCTTTCAAGTGGATCTGGACTAAATAATCCATCCGACCTCTTCAAATGGTGATACCTACTCTACAAAGTAGGAGAGATGGCCATCTGGATCCTGAGCTTTGAGTCTATTGACTATAAATTCAGTTAGTAAGAAATCCACTATCTCTCACAGAGTTTCAACTTCTCGTATGCCATATGCAGTTATTAGCAGCCACCATAACAATGGTGAAGTCCTTTACTAAGCCCTTGAAAGAGCCCTGCAAAATTTTATATATGTGATTATTAACTGTCAAATTCTGCAATGAACAAGGGAGCACAATATCTTCCTTATGAGCATGTGACTTTCTGCACAGCCTGTTGTTGGCTGTTGTGGGATACAGGGTGTCACATTAGATGGATCTTTGGTCTGGTCCAGCAAGATAATTCTTCTGTTCTTAATCTACAGTGTGAAGGTCTTGTCAGACTAACTACCATATCCATCATTTTGTGAAGGCTGGGGAAGGAGGGGAGTACACTTTATACTACACAGATATGAACATCTCAGCACAGTAAATATGGATCCGAGCTATGAAACTGCAGCATGAATGGAATACTAATGGAAGAGTGTGTCTTATTTTCAATTTATAGACACACATATAGACACACACAAACACAAAAAATACACAGTTTCTTTTATCTATCCAAAGAGGTATGGTAAGATATGACTCTTTCATTTTGTACCTCAGTGAACCATAATCTCTAGATTTTTTAAGGGCACAAAACATGTGAGAACCTTTCACAAGAAACTTACAGATCTCAGTCCCTGGAGTGATCCTCAGTCTATATAAGTCAAGCATCAACATTCATTCTGCTGGTATGGTTGCCAGCACCCAGATAGGGCTTATTTGCCCTGATTTGGAGAAGCAATGATGCAACGACACAGGTCAATATCCTCTCACCTCTGCAGGAGTCTATTGTATCCATGCAGCTGTGGACAAGTCTACATAGGGACCAGCGCAGTGCCCAAACAAGAATCAGGGAACATGAAAGGCACTGCAGACTACTTCAATAAGAGAAGTCAGCCATAGCAAAACACCTGATGAACCAACCTGGACGTAGCATATTATCTGAGAACACAGAAATGCTGGACCATTCTAACAACTACCATGTCAGGGTACACAAAGAAGCCATTGAAATCCACAAGCATGTGGACAGTTTCAATAGAATGGAAGAAACCATGAAGATGAACAAAATCTGGCTGCTGGTATTTAAAAAATCTCTAAAATTATAACAGCAAATAAAGAACAACACTGAAACACAGGGGAATTCCAGACAAGAAACAATCAGGAATAGCTAATCACCTCTCAACAAAGGATCCCCCAAGGCAGTAACAAGTCACACCTAAAAACTGTCAGGACATCAAATGCTAATCAAGGTGGCCAATTGCAACATTCACACTTAGCTCTAACAGACAAGAGATCTTTCTCCCACCTTGGACATTCCACAGATATATAAACCTAATTTTCCTAGTTTCCAACAGACCTGACAACCTCAAAGGATGCTGGCCATAGATGCAAGTGGAAACGTCAGGAGAGAATGCTTCTTGAACATGGCCATGAAGCCTGAAAAACCTACAACAACCTAGTGATTCCGACCATGAAAACCTTCGACAATACAGGTCGATATACTTAATTCAATGCAATTGTGAAGGTCTGAATAGATTGGTTAATACTTTGAGACCAGGCCAGATTTAGATTGCTGGAATAATTTAACAGCAAATTAATGGAGCGATGCAATTGTAAACAGATGAGTGCACTATAGAAAAGAAATCCAGGAGTGTGAGGATCAAAGTAAAAGTGATTCTCAGGGCAGACAAGAGGATAAGGCAGAAATAAAAAGCAAAGAGCCCTTGCTGCACCCTGTGGAACTTGGGGTTTGTAGCTTAGTGGAGAACTACAGCTCTCTGGCTAAGCATCTTTCCCTAACCTGCAGGTCCCAGGGTTATATAGGAATGAACTATAAGAGCTAAAGTAGAATCACAGAGCAGTAACTGTGTTGTGCAAAAGGATTAGAATCAGAATCCTAGAATCAAAAAGTTGGAAGAGATGACAAGGACCACCCAGTCCTTGAAAACTCTATATTAAGTTCACCTTAGGGTTACCTTAAATGACTTGAAGGCAGAAAACAAGAACAGAAATAAATCTGAGACATGATCCACTTAGGTTTCTGAAGAAAATCTATACCGAGCTGAAGGTAGAACAAGCCACTTGTGTAAAATACAGTTTTATTGCATGCAGGATGATTAATGGACCCAGAAGCTGAACTGTACAGCCAAGAAAAGCTAATGTCTCCCAGTATCCCCATCAGATGTGAGGCTTTCTGTATCAAAGTAGGATGTCCTTACATATATTATCCAGTTGTAGCACATCTGTACCACATCGGAAAGTAACGGCTTTAAAGTGTAGCCCCAATTGCTAAGCAAAGCTCAGTCTTCTTCTCTTCTCCATGACCTGAGACCACGGAGGAGAGAGCAAAGAGCCATCTCTCCTCACCATATTTCCAGAATTTCAGCTACCGGATAAATAAGAGTTCAGTATGGTCTAGAACAGTGGTTCTCAACCTGTGAGTCCCCAGGTATTTTGGCCTACAACTCCCAGAAATCCCAGCCAGTTTACCAGCCGTTAGGATTCCTGGGAACTGAAGGCCAAAACATCTAAGGACCCACAGGTTGAAAACCACTAATCTAGAAGGTGAGCTAGCATGGTTTGAATATTGGGCTAACACTCTAGAGACCAGGGTTCAAAACCTCACCTTGGGCAAGTCACCCTCTCTCAGCCTCAAAACAAGGCAATGGTGAATCTCTTCTAAACAACTGTTGCAAAGGAAATCCTGTGATAAGTTCACCATAGGTTGGAAATGACTTGAAGGCATACAACAATGATTTAGAAGCTGTCTTCTGCTTGATACATTTATCTACTCCATGTATCCAAAAACAACTACAGGTTAGAAACAAAGTAACTCTACAGATGAAATTAGGTTTGATCACATACTGTTACATTATGTAGGTGTCTTGTAAATACAGGAGGAATGAGCAAACAAGCTTCTTTCTCAAAATGGATCTCAACATAAAGGAAATTATCTTTCTAGCTCATAGGAATAACATCAAAGGAGAGGAAGAGCGTAGCCCTTGGTGTCTGATGTCAACACATGCAAGACCTCTATGAGAAATGTCTTATGTGACCCATACCCTAGAGGGAAGCCTACTGCTTGCAATGACCTTAAAATGTAGTTCCAAGGAAATTAGTGGGTAATTAACAAGACAGAAGAGATGATAACCAGCAGTGAACTCATGCGCAAACTCATTTTCCAGAATGAACAAACTAGAACCATGAAGATGAAATGTCAGACAGTGAACCACGCTGAACAAAAACTCTTTTAGACATTAAAAAAGTTTTAGGATCATAGGGATTTCAAGTTAAGTTAAACATTATGTATAGCATTCTGAGCTACATCCTAACATATATTGAATACTAGTAAAAGAGACCAGCTAGAACAGTCTGAAATGTGAAGAACCAATTTGTTGGGCATAGTTTAGAAACAATGTTTGCTCATTATTGGTGAGATTACATGATTGTTGCAACCTTTTGTTGTTTAACTGTTGCCACCACATATTTTTGTAAGAAATCTGCCATATATAACCCTGATGTACAGTAACTACCTTGCAGGTGATAGACTCTTAGCTTGCATGCAAGTCTCTTTTTAGCAAGACATGTACCGTATTTTCCAGTATATAAGATGACTGGGCAAATATACTCACCATATAAGGCTACCCCTCTTCCAACACCCACCAAATAAAAATGTAAAAAACATCAGATTTGATTCCAATATGGTAATTTTCCTATAAACGTACCTTCTTCTCTGCCTCTCAGATCTCGCACCACTTTACTGTGAGATCTGAGAGGCAGAGTAGGAGGTACGGTAAATAAGGGCAGGCCAGATGGGTACAAGAGGCATGTTTTTTCTGGGCACAGCACCACTCTATCTATTTTTTCCATACTCCGGGCGTCCCAGATGCCTGCAGCTTTCTCCGCCTTTCACTTACACCTTCCTAGTGAGGCACCCCCTCACCTCATCATCGAGACCATGTTAAGTCACTTCTTTTCACGAATCCTCATGAGTGAATTTTCTTCTAGCGTACTTGTACAGTGCCACCCTTGCTGCTTTCATATGGTTGCTGCATATGGCGGGATGTGGCCACGGCCATTTTTGAGCTCCCCCACCATATGCAGTGACCGCAGATTCTCCAGTCCGGCTCAGAAGTTTCAGCACCTGCCCTATAAGATGACTCCCAGTATATAAGATGACCCCCAACTTTTGAGAAGATTTTCCTGGGTTAAAAAGTAGTCTTATATGCCAGATATGTTCAGTCTACTAGAAGTCTTCATTCATAAACCTTAAAAAAAATTCATTTCCCCTTACCATCACCTCTTCATCCTGTCATGATAAATGCTTCCTCTTATGAAACAATCATGTATAAGTTACAAATATAGGGGTTCATCAAAGGCATCCCCTAAAAAAGGATTTGAAAAGAGACATTTGAATGTTATTGTGCCTTACATATATGCAATACATGTGTTCATATAAAAGTGAAGCAACATATCTCACACTCCCCAAAAGCAAAACATGACTGCACAACCTTTGAGAATTATCCACAGCTATGTTTTTGGGAATCTCAGAATTCATATACCTACTAATACCAAAGATTCTCTTGTGTTGAATTTCATCTGATATCTATTCAAACTGCACTGTTATATCTGTCATGAAATAGGAACGTGAACTGGTGGGAAATGATGTGAGCTTGTGTCATAAATCAGCAACAAATTTCAATTCAGGACACAAATGCTCACAATGAAAGAGAACACTTACAAAAGAAAAAGAAGTCCACAGAAAGGAATAAGCAGTTTAACAGCCAGCATGAAAAGATATCAAAAGTTGTTCCACACTGAGTGGAACTATCTATTCCAGTGTTGCGAACAGTGACTGGCAATCACTCTCTAGAGTTAAGACTAGAGTTAGGATTAAGCAGAATTCTTTCCCAGCCATACCTGGAAATGTTAGAGGCATAAAAATGTTAAGTGACACAGACATAAGAAATGTTAGGATGACTAAATGCAAAGCTTAAATCTATATAGTCATTCCTTCATATTTGCAGGTTCATGGGTATAATGCTTAATGCAAAGAGAAAAAGCTAGTACTGAAGACAAATATGATCACCCAAAGTGTGCAATATGCTTTGGTGAGAACCTAGGATCAATACTTTGCAATCTCAGATTACTGAGAACTAGACTTGTGTGCTGAATTCATTTCCTCCATTTCCTTTGGTACTTCAGGAGCCCTTGATGGTAAGGGCCCTCCTGGTATGAAAACTTGCCTGACACGAAAGCAAGCGGGATGTGATCTCTGCTCTTCCTCTGCTTTTCAGCATCACAGTTTAATCGGTTTTTTATTAATCCCCCAGCAAACAAAAAGAAAACCCTGATTACCTGAAAACTATTACCAGTTAACTCTCCTCTTCCAGAAAGTCATTGCTTTTCCTAACCTGGAAGTGTGACGCCACCTCAAAAATGCCTTGGAAAGTGTGTGTGACTGCTGGCATGGTGCAGGCCTGAAGCCAAGCACCTGTCCTTTAAGTAAGAAGCAGCTTTAAGAACTCATTTCTTTTAAATGCCTTGGAAAGCGTATGTGTGGCGTGCAGGCCCAGGAGAGAAAGTGTGTGTACCTGCCTGAAGCCAAGTGCCTCTCCTCTAGAGTAGAAACAGGTAAGAAGCCTCCTTAAAGCGCATGCCTGCCTGCAGCCAAGTGCCTCTCTTCTAGAGCAGAAACACCTTAAATGCCTAAAATGTCAGGAAGGGGAGCTTGGGAAGCTCCCTCCTCCATAATGGGCTGATAGAAAATGCATCTTTCAGCACCCCAGAGCAAAAACATATCTGGTGTCCTGATTTTGGGAGGTTTCCAAAAAACTGATCTGGGACATGAAACAGGTCAAGGTTTACCTGTATTGCACAAGCCTACTGAGAACATTTTCTCTCTCCATGTACCGTGAATGCAATATAAAATACAAATCATAATGGAGATTGGAAATCAATGCTAATATGCCCAATACTCATAAATGCACTGGAAATGGTAAGCCAATAGATATCTGACGAATATGTGCAAAAACTAAAGAAATACAACCCCTTATGTCTTTTCAATCTTGCTAAGACAAAAAAGCCCCTTTATCCTGGGAAGTTGACTCTAAAGTACCAGAAAATGAGGCCAGGAAGTGGAAAAAGAAGACAAAGGATAAATTCACAGAAAGAAAGGCTTGGAAGGCTCCCTAAATTACCACTCCAGAGGGAAAAAAATACACGGGATGCAAATGAACCATTAAAATCAAATATAACAGAGAAAAAAGACTAAATGATATAAGACTAGACTTTCAGCCAAAGGATAATTCCAATAATATGGCAAAGATCATGATGAAATATTTGCCCCAGATATAAAACATCACACTAAAAGAGCCTTCCAAATGTAGCAGCCGGAAAAGCAATGCAGGTCAGGAAAGTGTGCTTTCCTTGAGTGGTGGAATAAAGGAAGGCATTTATGTGGGTAGGCCATTGGGCTTCAAGGAACAAAAGGAGCAAGACTCTCAACTCTAAATCTCAAGAGAGTTTCTATGGTCTTCAGCAGAATGAGAAAAAAATATGAAGGGTTCTCACTTAACTTTGTGACTGAGTACTGGCAATTTCATTTCTGTATATGGACCTTTTTTTTGCACAATACAGGCAAACTAGCATTTACTATTGAATGACATGTGAATATTGCTACCTCCTCCTCATGATTAACCCATCCCCAGCTATTGATAGGTAAAACCCCATCAATAGTTGCCAATCCAACAACACGCCCATCACCTACTTATATGATGGGGCTGTTCTGCATCTATGCACACTGGCACTGAAATGACATCAGGAGCCAGGATTGTTCTTCTCTCCCACTCTCCCCATGCTATTTACAAGCTTAAAAAATTACAATAGTATTTAGCTTTTTGAAAAAATTAACTATAGTTAGGGTTGTGAAAGTGTTTAAAAAATAATAAATTACAGAGCAGTGAAAATGAGGGAACTCATGATTATGAGAGCATGTGGATGATTGATTGTGGGACCACAGATTAGCAGATCAGCATTGGAGTTTTAAGGCCAGTCAAGTGTCCCAGATTTTCAAGCCAGCTTGTCTCTTTTGGAGTACATCTACACCAGGGGTGCTCATTAGGTAATCGCGATCTACTGGTAGATTGCGTAGGACGTCCTGGTAGATCGCAGGGAGGGCGAGAGGAAGGCTCAGTCCTGCCCCGCAGGCTCCTGACGCCGCCCAGGTGCAGAAGGAGGTTGGACTGGATGGCCCTTGGAGGTTTCCTCCTATTCTAGGAACCCATTGTTGTTGTTGTTATTATTATTATCAGAGGCTGAATGGCCATATGTGAGGAATGCTTTGATTGTGTTTTTCCCTTATGACAGAAGGAGGTTGGACTGGTTGGCTCTTGGAGGTCTCCTTCTATTCTAGGAACCTATTGTTGTTGTTGTTTTTGTTACTATTAGTAGTAGTAGTGGCAGAGGCTGAATGAATATCATCATCATTATTATGAATAAATTCAGGGGCTTATTATACATTTAGTTGAATTCAGTCTTAAAATATATTATATGGCTCTCACTGAAATAAATTTCTAAATATTTTGCTTTTATGGCTCTCTGAGTAGTGGGTAGGTAGATCATGTTGACTTGGTTGTTTTACAAGTGTCTCACATGCTGAAAAAGTGTGAGCACCCCTGATCTACACTGACCACTTAATATGGGGTGAAACCAGCAAACAAATCAGTTTCACTATGCAGATGATTACATTGAAAGCCCTGAAACAGTTTTGAGACCCAAAAAGTGCTTACACAAACCACAAAAGCTGGCTTTGAACTGGTTCCAGGATCTATAGTATCTATCTGTAGCTGTGTTATGTAACTCCCACTGCAAGAATACTAAGGTGCAGATCAGCAGAGCACTTTGGATGCCTACATAGTGATTCGCGTTCTGCATAGTCAACATGATAGAGCAGGCATGGGCAATTCTTTTTCTTGGGGCTGCATTGTGGGCCCAGCCAGTAGGGCCTGGACGATCCTCATGTTGTCCTCCCAGCATAAGGATGGGGTTGCTCGCCCTATCCTTATGCCAGGAGGAAGGCGGGACATGCAGTGACTGCCTCCATCCTCTTCCCCAATCCTCGGGCTGTCCTCTTGGTATTATGTCAGGAGGGAGGGGGGCAAGACAGGAAGTGGTTGAGACTACTCTGAAGGGCTCTCAGCCACTGCATGCCTTATTTAAGCCATCCTTCCAGCATAAGGATGGGGCCACTCACACTGTCCTAATGCCAGGAGGATGCTGAGACACATGGTGGTTGAGAGTACTCCAGAGGGCTCTCAGCTGCTATGTGCCTTCCTCCCCAATCTTTTTGGCATAAGGATGTGGCGGGCAGCCATGTCCTGCCAAGAGGACAGGGAAAATGAGGAGGGCCTGAAGTAAGCACCCAGGGGGCCACATCCAGCCCCCGGGCCTTAGTTTGCCCATGCTTGTGATAGAGGGTGTAAAGATTGCGAACGCCGCCTAAGACTAGCGTCGAAACCCCTCGTAGATTTAAACTGACCACTGACCACTTCATGAAGATGCAGCCTACAGCATGCTTCCCACTGTGAGAGGATCTATTTCCAATTACGCTGCCACCATATTCAATCTGGCTACCGATGTGAGGGCTTTGATAATAAACGACTTCCACAGATGTTGTGTTGAAAGTGTTTAACAGTTTATTACACAAACGGGTACAATGCTTAGTTGGTTTCAGACTCCGAAGAGGTACACACTTGTATTTCCAAACTAATTTAACACTGGGGTATAACTTCCCCTGACACTGGGATATAACTTTACTGCACACCCAATTGGTTACAGCTCTAACCTGGGTTTTCTCTAGACAGCAGCTCTGGCTATCCCACCAACCGCCAAATACCAACTAACTCTGGTCACAGCTGCTGGCCAAATGACAAATTCAAACTCTACAGCATACTAAGCTAGCCTTCTGGCTGGCTCCGCCCACTGTCACTATGACAATACATTCCCCTAGGAGGGAAATGCCTCCATTATCATAGTTAACCCTTTAGGGTCTGTCTAACACTTAACCCAATATTCCAACAATAAAACAACACACACATTTTGACTTTATTACAGAGGATGATAGCCATGTTTAATTATTTGAAAGTATGTAAAAAGGAAGATGGAGTAGGCTTCTTTTCTTCTGCCCTGGAGACTCGGAGATGGAACAATGAGCTCAAATTGCAGGAAAGGAGATTCCACTGGAAGATTTGGAGGAATTTGCTAACTGTAAGAGCTGTTCAACAGTGAAACTCGCTGCCTCAGAGTGTGGAAAAGGCTTCTTCTTTGAGGGCTTATAAACAGAGGCTGGATGGCCATCCACTGGGGGTGCTTTGATTGTAATTTTCCTGCATGGCAGGGAGTTTAGACTGGATGGCCTGTGTGGTCCCTTCCAACTCTATGATTCTATGATTTTACCATGTAATTTGGTTTATACAGAGTGTGCTAGGGCACATTAAAGGCTGTATTCTTAGACTGTTATACAATTTTGCTTGTCTTGGTTTAAAGATCTTAAGGTGAGCTGCTGCATGTATTCACAGCATGCATTATGTAAGGACCACACTGTTGAACTGCCTTCAAACTTCATTGAATCATCAGTGTAGATGTGCCCTGGAAATATTTCATACTACAGGTCATAGTTCTTCCTTGTTACAGAAAACACCCCCCTTTTTTTTTACAAAGTCACATTGGCCATATATGTGCCAATGCCAGTACCACATTGCCATTAGAGGACAATTAACAGAACTGATAAGTGACACAAAACCAGAATATAGTTGGTCCTAACAGCCTGCAAGTTGTTAATACAAATGATACCTTCTCAGGCTTGACATCCAAAAAACCCCCACAAAAAAACCTGCCTGCCTAGCCTTCCTTGTTGTAAACAAAAGTGAAATATGGTCTAGAAAGGTCCTTGATCATGGAGGATTGAAGGAGCTAATTAAAAGACAAAAGCATTAGATGTAATCACTACTTAATGCTATAAGCAGAACATGACCCAATGCTATTCTGAACTGCAAACAAATTTCAATTAGGACTCCAGCTGGTAAGAACGCAGATGCAATAATAGTGTTTCGATCACTCATTAGGAAAACACCAAACAACAAAATAATTTAACCCATTCAGAATCAGTATTTTGACACAGAACAATTGGAATAGCCATTTATGTACAAAAGGATTCCCTGTTGCAGAAAATGTGTGTTATTTTGTATTGCTTTACAACTTTCATCCTTAGCTGAGGGATTGGAACCATCAATTGAAGGGCACCTCATCCCTGGCTAATTCATCACCATTATTTTATCCTATTCCATTTGTTTCATGCTATATTTTTAAGTGTTATAAAACATTACAGAGCTTTGCAAGCAATTAAGCTAAGTAAATAATGCCAGAAAAGTTTGTGTAGAAGCCATTTTGGGTATTTCATTAGGTGGCAACATCAATGTAGTGTTATGTAGCTTTGTAGTCCACCCCAGTAGCTCTGCTAGGGCATCCCCTTTAAGAATAATATACTTTATATTCTGGCCTACAGTGTTCTCTCACTTATTGCTGGGGTTAGGTTCCAGGATCTCCCACAATAAGTGAAAAACTGTGATGTAGGGATGCTGTATTTATTTTAATATTTATACATTATTTTAGTAGTTATACACTATTTTAAGCCTTTAAAAACTTAAAATAAAGGAAAGGAAAGGCCATTCAAGGCTGGATGGAGGGAGGACTGAGGAGGGAATGCGCCTTGGAGAGTGGCAGCAGCAAACCCTCACAAAACAGTGAAAATACCATGATATATAGGGCGGGGTGGGAACTGAAGGGAAGGGAGGATCAGTGCTAGAAGAAATATCCTTGGGTCAAGTAACTATTTTCATGCCTTGGTTTGATAATGAGAGAGTTAAACATGATAGGAGGGGGAGGTCTATCAGCCGGGGGGCTCCCATAAAAGTAATAATGGGGAGGGGGAGATACGGGAAAAGGAGACCATTAATTCGGCCTAGAGACTGTGGAAGAACATTAGTAGCTCTAAAACGGTCTCCTGACATGGTAAATTTGGGTACCCAGGATGGCGGTCCCTCTGGATTAAGGATGGTGTTGTTGAACGCCAGATCTGTCAATGGTTAAACAGCTTTCATCCAGGACTTAATTCTGGATATATGGGCAGATCTGGCGTGCATAATGATGACCTCGTTGGATGAAGCTGGAGGTGTAAATTTGACCCAGCTTTGTCCACCAGGATTCTCCGTGCAGCACCAGCTGAGATCTGGAGAGTGGGGAGGCAGGGTTGCGGTAGTCTATAGGGATTCCATCTCCCTGATGAGGTGCCCCTCCCCACAAGCTACCAATTTTGAATGTGTCCACCTGAGGGTAGGTGATTGGGACAGAGTAGGGATTCTGTTGGTATACTGTCCATCCCGCTGCACTGCAGTCTCCCTACCTGAGCTAGCAGGGGTGGTTTCGAGCCTGGCATTGGAGTCTCAGCGGCGTATTGTGCTGGGGGACTTCAACATCCACGCCGATTCCACCTTATTAGGAGTGGCTCAGGATTTCATGTCTTCAGTGGCAATCATGGGGCTGTCCCAACGGGTATCTGGCCCTACCCACAGTGCTGGTCACACACTAGATTTGGTTTTCTCTCAGGGATGGGAGGGTGGTGGTGGTGTGGACGAGCTGACCATTGCTCCATTGCCATGGACCAACCATCACCTGATCAGGTTTGGACTTGCTGCATCCCCTAACCTCCGCAGGGGTGGAGGACCCATTAAGATGGTCCGCTCCAGGAGACTTATGGAATTGGATGGATTCCTTATGGCTCTTGGGGAATTTCCCGCCACCTTGGTTGGTGATCCTCTTGATGCCCTGGTCAATCACTGGAATGGAGAGATGGCCAGGGAAATAGACACGATTGCTCCGGAATGTTCCCTCTCAAGTAGCTGAGTTAAACTATCTCCTTGGTTCAACAAGGAGCTGGCAGCGATGAAGCGAAGGAAGAGGGAGCTAGAGAGCATGTGGTGTCAAGATCCAAGCGGGTCAAATTGAACATGGCTCGATGTCCTTCTAAGGGCATATGAGTTGTAATGTGCTATCCCCTAGCATTTGTGTTATCTCTTAGAAATGGTTTTATCTTTGTGGTTTTATTGCTGTTGTAGATTTGTTGTTTTATTGTGGTGCTTGATGTAAGCCTCCCCGAGCCGGCTGGGAGTGGCGACCAATAAAAAACACAAGGTAAAGCAGTAGAGAAACACTATTGCAAAAGTGCCACAATTCAAAGGGACCCAAGGTAAGGCTAAACGTGGCTACCTCACAAAATATCCACAGGGTCAGTAAGCAGCAATTGGGACAGTATGTGATGTGGGGCAACCTGGTACACAATAATATACAGTATGAACCGCTTCAAGCATGTGGGGATGCCCCCAAGATACAAAATAATACAATTTCAACCAAGCGCGATGAACTACATGGCCCAGAAGACAGCGGGCGGGCGGAAATGACGCGCAGTGGAGCCAATCTGCGTTGCTTCCGGGTGGCCGGAATGGCGCGTGTCCAGCCTACATGTACCAGAAGGCTAAGCGTAGCGTCGAGGGGAGGAGTCCCGAGGAGCTCGCAGTGCTGTAGTCGCGTGGAGAGGTCTCGCGTTGAGATGGACGATGGCAAATCTCGTGGGGCGAGATTACGATCGCGTAATCTCGCGAGGGGTCGCTGAAGGGGATCCCGATGTAAATAAACAGTATTGGAGCAAAATAATGATATAATACAGTGGAAGAGTAGCTTCCTAGTGGCTTGTGTGCTCACAAGTAGACCCCAATGTTAGCGGCCGTGCAATGATCGCCAGATAAACGCCGGCCAGCTGCTGCCCTGGAGTGGGTGCCGCAGATGAAGAGGATTTAAAGGTATCCCGTAGAGGCTTGTTATAATCCAAAAAAAACCCAGGATGGGTAATGAAGGGGTGCACTTTCCCAGTAAGGGTAAGCAATGGTGTGTCCTCCAGTAGTTTTAAATCAGTACAAACACAATCAGTCTTCCGTAGAAAATATATTTAAAGTTCAAAAGCTTCAAAGTCAATTCAATATAAATTCATTTCAAAGTACACTCATCAAGATGCGGGTTGAGGGCATGGCACAAGTCAACGGGTGTAGCCCAGACTATGTTGTTCCAGGCAATGTTAGGCACCAGCCCGTTTCGCTATGGACCACAAATGTGTGGCAGATGCTTCATCAGGACTTGCATGTCACAACGTCACCACATCTACAATCAGAATAAACGGAATAACCATCAGTACAGTGCAAATAACCCAGTACCAGGGAGTCAGAGTACAACATAATCATAATAAATATACAGGCAATTGCCATTAAGCAGTTTTAAGCATACATACCAGCATTAGAGAAATAGAAGGGTGCAGCATAAAGCACAACAGCTTATTAGCCCGATCCAAGTGGAGGGTAATTGAACAAGTTACAGGTAAGTATTATATAATGCTGAGACAATGATTAGGTAATTAGGGCAGGGATACTAAGTTGCTCGTTGAGGCCCTTAGGATGCTCAGAACCTACTAATTGTATCCAGGAAGTTTCTGCCCTTATAAGGGCTTTCCTGTTATCAGCATGAGGAGCACAATTGATCTTCTGTAGAACCATTACTCTTAAGGAGTTCTCTGAGTGACCCAAGGTGTTGAAATGGGAATACAAGATACTATCAGTGGCACCAGTCCTAATTCTGGACCGGTGTTCCGTAATACGGATTCTCAGGGTCCTGCTAGTCTGGCCTATGTACACTAGGTTGCACGGGCACGAGATGGCATAGACCACCCCTTGGGTGGTGCACGTGGAGAAACATTTGACGTTGAATGTTTTGTTTTTCCAAGTGTGACTGATGGTTTTATTCGGGTCAATCAGTTTGCAAATGGCACAATGGCCACAAGGCCTACACCCAGGTGTAAGAGTACTTTTGGTGGTATGTAGGGCATGATCCGTGTGGGTCAGTATCTCACCAATATTTTTGGTCCTACGGTAGGCAACCATGGGTGGCTGTTGTAGGCCGGGAATAGAGTCCAGAAGATTCCAATATTTCCTGACTACATTGTTGACTTCCCGGCTATGCGGCGTCAGTGTCAAAGGCCATACCAGTCGAGCATCTGTTGATTTCCTGGTGGTTGGTTGTAGTGTGCATTCCCTAGAGGTGCGGTCCACTTTTCTTCTAGCATTCTGAACAACCTGTCTGGGGTAACCCCTTTCTATGAAGTTGTCAGACATCCTATTGGCCTCGGTCTGATAGTCTTGATCAAAGGTGGAGTTGCGTTTGGCTCTCAGGAACTGAGAGAATGGCAAGTTATTTTTGAGAGCATGTGCATGAAAGCTGTTGAAATGTAGGTATGAATTCCTTTCAGTAGGTTTATGGTAGGTTCGAACTCCTAAGCTGTGGTTCCGGGTTTTGAAGACAGAGACGTCCAGGAAATTGACTGTAGAACAGTTGGATTCCATTGTGAAGGAGATGTTCGGGTGCCAAGAGTTCATCCAGTGTAGCAGATCAGGTAAGTTAGTGTTAGGACGGGCTACGAGAAAGACATCGTCAATGTATCGCCAGTACATTTTTATGCCAGGATATCTGTATTTGTGGTCCGTGGTGTGGAGGTGTAATGTTTCCAGTGATCCCATAAAGAGGTTAGCTATGGAAGGCGCAACGGGCGAGCCCATTGCTACTCCTTGAGTTTGTAAATAAAAGATACCGTCAAACTTAAAGTAGTTGTATCCGAGTATACAATCCAAAAGTTCAATGAGGTAATTTGTCGGGAGACACTGGGTCATAGGTCTCATGTCGAGTGTATCAGCTACCACGGCTCTGGCTTCGTCCAGTGGGATGTTGGTATATAATGATGCAATGTCTGCCACAACTAGGATGTCTTGGGTATCTACCTTGGCGTCTTCGATTTTTTTGATGAAATCACACGTGTCTTTGATGTAGCTGGGAATGTGTTTAACAAGAGGTTGGAGATGATGGTCAAGAAATTTGGCTAAAGGCTCGGTGATGCTGTTGGAGCCCGAGACGATAGGTCTACCCAATGGGGGCCTCTGTTTCTTGTGTACCTTCGGGAGAGTATAGAATAGGGGTATGCGTGGGAATTTGTTGTGGAGGAACTCGGCCGTCTTGGGGTTGATATATCCCATTGTCTCCCCATAGTAAATTATATCAAAAATGGTTTTAGAGAACCTACTGGTAGGGTCTTGGGGCAATTTTTTATAACAATGGTTGTTACCCAATTGTCTCAGGGCCTCATTGGTGTAATCTGCCCTGTTGAGGCATACTAAGGCTCCGCCCTTGTCTGCTCGTTTCCAGACGATATCTGGGTGATTCCCCAGGTGTTCCAAGATGGCAACATCCTCTTCCGAGAAGTTACGGCAATGTTTATCCTTGTGGTGGCTTATTTTTGTGATGTCCCTGGTGACCAAATTTTCAAATACCCTGATCTCTTGAGAGACCACGTTGGGGGTAAAGGTACTGTTGGAAGGAATGTAAAAAGTGTCTCTTTGGGATTGGGTAGAAGTGTCGTCTGCATAGAATTCCCTCAGACGTATTTTCCGGAATAAATGAGCCAACTCTTGTCTGATTTTCAAATCTGAGCATCCTGGTGTCAGGACGAAAGAAGCACCTTTATTGACTAAATCCAATTCCCGTGCAGACAAGTGATAATTGGACAAATTCATAACTAGGTGTTGTGTCGCCTTCCCCGGCCCCTGCGAAAATTTTGGGGGCGGTAGTTGGGTTGGTTACGGTTCCGACTCCGAAGTGAATATTCATTCCTTGTCTCAGAACCTCCTGAAATGTCAGGATCACGGCTTCGTTCACCTGAATTGTTGGAATTCAAGGATTCAAAGGAAATTTGTCTACTGCCAGGTCTGGAGTTATTCTGGTAGAAATATTTATAGACCCTATTATCCCTATAATCCTTCTGGTCCCGTCTAAACTTATTGATTTTATACTCCTTGGTATCCTTGTACAGTTTGTCACAGTCTTTTTTAATTTTTTCCAGATCAATGGGGGGGATCTGGTTGGTGGTATCAGCTCTAATGGCATCAATTTCTACTTTTAATTTCTCAGCCTCAGTCTTAGATGTTTTGACCAACAGAAACAGGAGGTCTCGAGAGCAACGGTCCAGTATCACATGCCACTCTTTGATAAATTCATCATCGGATTCAAAAAGACCCGGGGGTAGCTGGACCCTCAACCCCCTGGGAATGAGTGAGTTCCTTAGATACTCTGCCAAAGTGGCTGCATTCAATTCCAATTTTATGCGCTTGAATTCTTTTTTAGCTAACTCCTCAGCTCCCAGGTGAGGTTGGGGGTCAGTGCTGGCAGAAGCCCCTTCAGTGGCATCGAACAATCCTAGGTCCTGAATGTAATCATTAATCTCTTGCTGGACATCATTATCTATAGGAGCAGTCTCCATACTACCAAAACAGGGAAACCCTGTAATGTAAACACAAAAATACAAGTATCTCCTTGGTATAAACGTGAAAAACACAAGGTAAAGCAGTAGAGAAACACTATTGCAAAAGTGCCACAATTCAAAGGGACCCAAGGTAAGGCTAAACGTGGCTACCTCACAGAATATCCACAGGGTCAGTAAGCAGCAATTGGGACAGTATGTGATGTGGGGCAACCTGGTACACAATAATATACAGTATGAATCGCTTCAAGCATGTGGGGATGCCCCCGAGATACACAATAATACAATTCCAAACAAGCGCGATGAACTACATGTCCCAGAAGACAGCGGGCGGGCGGAAATGACGCGCAGTAGAGCCAATTTGCGTTGCTTCCGGGTGGCCGGAATGGCGCGTGTCCAGCCTACAAGTACCAGAAGGCTATGCGTAGCGTCGAGGGGAGGAGTCCCGAAGAGCTCGCAGTGCTGTAGTTGCGTGGAGAGGTCTCGCGCTGAGATGGGCGGTGGCAAATCTCGTGGGGCGAGATTACGATCGCGTAATCTCGCGAGAGGTCGCTGAAGGGGATCCCGATGTAAATAAACAGTATTAAAGCAAAATAAAGATATAATGCAGTGGAAGAGTAGCTTCCCAGTGGCTTGAGTGCTCACAAGTAGGCCCCAATGTTGGCGGCCGTGCAGTGATCGCCAGATAAACGCCGGCCAGCTGCTGCCCTGGAGCGGGTGCCGAAGATGTAGAGGATTTAAAGGTATCCCGTAGAGGCTTGTTATAATCCAAAAAAAAAGCCCTTATAAGGGCAGGAAAGCCCTTATAAGGGCAGAAACTTCCTGGATACAATTAGTAGGTTCTGAGCATCCTAAGGGCCTCAACGAGCAACTTAGTATCCCTGCCCTAATTACCTAATCATTGTTTCAGCATTATATAATACTTACCTGTAACTTGTTCAATTACCCTCCACTTGGATCGGGCTAATAAGCTGTTGTGCTTTATGCTGCACCCTTCTATTTCTCTAATGCTGGTATGTATGCCTAAAACTGCTTAATGGCAATTGCCAATATATTTACTATGATTATGTTGTACTTTGACTCCCTGGTACTGGGTTATTTGCATTGTACTGATGGTTATTCCGTTTATTCTGATTGTAGATGTGGTGACGTTGTGACATGCAAGTCCTGATGAAGCATCTGCCACATATCTGTGGTCCATAGCGAAACGGGCTGGTGCCTAACATTGCCTGGAACAACATAGTCTGGGCTACACCCGTTGACTTGTGCCATGCCCTCAACCCGCATCTTGATGAATGTACTTTGAAATGAATTTATATTGAATTGACTTTGAAGCCTTTGAACTCTAAATATATTTTCTACGGAAGACTGATTGTGTTTGTACTGATTTAAAACTACTGGAGGACACACCATTGCTTACCCCTACTGGGAAAGTGCACCCCTTCATTACCCATCCTGGGGTTTTTTTTTGGATTATAACAAGCCTCTACGGGATACCTTTAAATCCTCTTCATCTGCGGCACCCACTCCAGGGCAGCAGCTGGCCGGCGTTTACTTGGCGATCATTGCACGGCCGCTAACATTGGGGTCTACTTGTGAGCACACAAGCCACTGGGAAGCTACTCTTCCACTGTATTATATCTTTATTTTGCTTCAAAACTGTTTATTTACATCGGGATCCCCTTCAGCGACCCCTCGCGAGATTACGCGATCGTAATCTCGCCCCACGAGATTTGCCATCGTCCATCTCAACGCGAGACCTCTCCACGCGACTACAGCACTGCGAGCTCCTCGGGACTCTCCCTCGACGCCACGCTTTAGCCTTCTGGTACATGTAGGCTGGACACGCGCCATTCCGGCCACCCGGAAGCAACGCAGATTGGCTCCACTGCGCGTCATTTCCGCCCGCCCGCTGTCTTCTGGGCCATGTAGTTCATCGCGCTTGGTTGAAATTGTATTATTTTGTATCTTGGGGGCATCCCCACATGCTTGAAGCGGTTCATACTGTATATTATTGTGTACCAGGTTGCCCCACATCACATACTGTCCCAATTGCTGCTTACTGACCCTGTGGATATTTTGTGAGGTAGCCACGTTTAGCCTTACCTTGGGTCCCTTTGAATTGTGGCACTTTTGCAATAGTGTTTCTCTACTGCTTTACCTTGTGTTTTTCACGTTTATACCAGCCCTGACAACTTGGCAGCTCGCTGTGAAGCATTTGCTCGGTTCTTCACAGACAAAGTCCCTTTGATCCGTTCTGGCCTAGACACCATGTTAACGGCAGTCTTTGTGGATGTAACTGGAGCACCTGCTTGTCCGATTTTGATGGATTCATTTCAATTGGTGAAACCCGAGGATGTGGATATTTGGAGGGATGAGAGTGACCACATGCATCCTAGACCCCTGCCCTTCTTGGCTGTTAAAGGAAGTCAGAGGGGGATTGGCCGAGTGGGTAAAGGTGGTGGTTAATGCCTCCCTCCAGGAAGGCAATATTCCAGTGATCTTAAAACAAGATGTAATAAGACTGCTTTTGGAAAAAAACATCACTGGACCCCACTCAATTAGAAAACTATCGACCTGTTTCCAATCTCCCCTTTTTGGGCAAAGTCCTGGAACCTGTGTTGGCTTCTCAGCTCCAGGTATTCTTGGAAGACACAGATTATCTGGCACAGTCTGGTTTTAGGCCGGGACATGGTACCGAGACAGCCTTGTTCGCCTTAATGGAGCTAGACAGGGGAAGTGTGCCCCTGTTGGTTCTGCTGTACCTCTCAGCGGCCTTCGATACCATCAACCACGGTATCCTTCTGGGATGCCTCACAGGAATGGGCCTTAGAAGCACTGTTCTACAGTGGCTCAGGCCTTTTCTAGAGGATCATTCCCAGAAGGCGTTGTTGGGAGACTCCTGCTTGACCCCACAACCATTGTCTTGTGGAGTTCTGCAGGGCTCAATACTGAATCCCATGTTGTTTAACATCTACATGAAGCCGTTGGGGGAGATCAACTGGAGTTTCGGGGAGTGATGTCATCTGTATGCGGATGATGTCCAACTCTGTCACTTCTTCCCACCCGCTACTAAGGACAGGCCCTGAACCGGTGCTTGGCCGTTGTGACAGTCTGGATGAGAGCGAACAAATTGAAACTGAATCCAGACAAGACAGAGGTACTCCTCGTCAGTTGTAAGGCCTAGAGTTACAGCCTGTGCTCGATGGGGTTACACTCCCCCTTAAGGTGCAGGTTCGCAGCTTGGGTGTAATCCTGGACTCATCGCTGGGCCTGGAATGCTAAAGAACTAGAACTACAAACCTAATGACAGGGAGGAAAAACTAGCTACTCATGACCAGCGAAGAGGCACCCTACTGGACTCCAAGGTAGCTTATCACATTGCTGAAAGCTCTTGCCATCAGGAAATTCTTCATAACGTTTAGATGGAATCTCTTTTTCTGTAGTTTGAATCCACCCCAGCAACTCAGCCAGGGACAGCCCTCCAAGATTATCATAATAAAGGTGCTTTATTTACTAATAACCTCCCTTGCAACCAATTAATGTGATGCTTTAATACTCAAACACGTAGTGTTGCTAGCATTGTGATGATTAAAAGAAGTACTTTTTAATTTGTTGTGAAAAATGGCAGCAAATTTCAGGTCATCAATTAATTTAAGTGAATCAATACTAACCCAGGCAGAAAAAAGGCCTCTGTCACAAATCGCTTTCATGTTGGAGACTGGATCTTGAATACATAGCAGATATTATGTAGATTATGAATTTGTAATGGCCCAACAGGATAATAATAAAACTATACTACAACTTTATTTATATCTTTCACCTATCTCCCTGAAGGGACTCAATTTGGCTATGAATCCAGTCAAAATATCCCCAGGAATTCTCCAGCATGACTGTGTTCAACTGAAATTGACTAAAGAGTGACACTGAAAAACCTAGAAAAAACATGTTAATCAAATCAAATCATGTAAATAATAAAGTCTGCAAAAATTAAGCCTGAAAATGTAGAGTACTGGCAGTATTGGCAGTTTTGGACTTATTCTGTCTCAAATTTTATGTCATTTTTTGTGTGCAGAAAACAGCATTATCTATAAAGGAAACAGAATTTTCTGTACAGGAAATATTTCTTTATCAATAATACTATGTTCTTCCCAGAAAATGCTGTTTTCACAGCCTCAAAATGCTACAGGATTTTTGTTACAAACAAGTGCCAATATAATACTATTGTACCTGTACTTATTAGTGGAGGTTCTTAGTTTTGTGGTTAACTGACACTTGATATGTATTCTTTTTTATTATTTTACTGTTATAGGATATTTTAAAATATTCTTTCCATTTCGATTTTTCAAGTGACACCGTGTTCCTGGAGACCTGTGTCTCTCCGCACTGTAGTTTACAAAACATAACAGTTAATACAAGCGTATTCATAGAGGTGCTGGAAATCAAAACAATCTGATTTCCTTTGGCTGTAAATGAGCCTGCGGAGCTTAACTCCGCAGCAAAACATTCAAGCGGAGAAAGCAAGTGAAATATTCCTTGGTAGATTCATTACGAAGATGGACATTTTGGGCAGCTAACTAAACTCCAATCAATCTTTCAAAAGCCTTTCATCAAGTGGGTTTCATTAAAAGACCAGAATAATCGCTCACTCATCTCCTGCCCAAGCGCCTCTTGTGATTTGTGTTCTTTTATTGCAGGGACTAATGTGCATCCCATAAGATCTTGAATTTCCTCTTGAAGATGGGTTTCTTTCTCTCCCTTTTCTCCCCCTGAATGCTATCCTATTTATTACCTGCGTGCTAAGAATACACATTACCTTTTATTATATAGACATTAGAGGGTAGAGATGCAGCAGGAGATTTCAGTGGCATTCAGTATATGCATAATAGTAAATTCTGGGGAGGTGTGAATGTATTCCCTTGCTAGAATATTCACAGAGTTATCAAACAGCATTTCCCCATGAAACAGATTAATTCATATCCCTCAGAAGCCCATTAGGCCATCTCTCTCTCTCTCTTTTAAAATTAATATTATAGCTCTTTGGGCTCTTTCCTCCTGCCTTTATTTCCAGCTCTCAGATTCTCACAGTGTTTAAACATATTTGAAGGACTGGGAAAGGCATGCAGCACCCAGGTCTCTCATTCAAATATTTCAGAGGCACTGACTCTACCTTCCCATTATAGAATCATAAAATTTAAGAGCCGGGAGGTATCTTAAAAGGTCAGAGAGTGAATCACCCCGTGCTAATGTAAAAGCAATTACGATTACATTCCTATCCACTCTTACTTGGGAGTAAGTCACAATGAACTCAGGAGAGGCTTAAGTTCAGAATGAGTACATACCCGGCCAGGTTGAAAAGGTGAAGTAGGGGTATATGCATCAAACACTCCTGCTTACTTTGTGTTGAGATAGTGGCTGATTAGGACGGTTATGGGTCCTTTCACATGATGCAGTTATAGAACTATATTCTGCTTCAACTGATGAGACTAACTCCTATGGAAACTTGGGATATGTAGGCACTAGAACTCTCTGGCTAAGAAGTCTAAATGCCATACTTCTCACTAGATTGCAAATCCCAGGATTCCATAGGATGGAATAATGGCAGTTAATATGGAATGGTTGGACTATAACTGTGTGGTTATAGATTTGGGAAGCCTGCATAATGTAGTGGTTTACACATTGGATGACAACTCTGACGACCAGGGTTTGAATCCCTGTTTACCAACTGAAAACCGCTGGATGACCATGGGCATTTCACATTCTCTCAGTCTTAGTAGAAGACAAAGGCAAACTTTTCTTGAACAAATCATGTCAATAAAACCCCATGATATGTCCATCCTTTGGTTTCCATAAGTTAGGCACACAACAACAGTAACTCCTAAGAGTTTGAGGATTTTGGCATGAATCCTGTTAGTACCCCCAGATAGACTAGATTCATTAAATCAACTGAATCTACTTATGTCTTGAATCAGAGTCTACCCATGTGTCTACTTCAGCTGTGACTTTTGAAAAATTCAGGACACACACACACAGAATATACACTTCTGGCTATGCTTTCTATTCAAAGCATAGCTTGGAAACTGTTCTTTGTCTTGGCATCAATCCTCACATGTACTTGAAAACAGAAACGATAAAAGTTTGGTGTGTTTTTTTCATTTGAAAGAAAATTCCATGGTTTTTAATGTTTCCTGCTCAATTACATCACCAGGACCCATCTCTTCTGACACCACCAAATGATGACCCCCATCCCAGCTTCTGAACCTGAAATCTCAGTGCCTGGGATGGTTTTTCCATAGCAATCATACCTTACCCCTGATAAATCATCCAAAATAAAAACCAAACCAAACATAAGCCCCAATGTCTTTTTACAACTTAAATAGAAAACATTTCTATCTCACCAGAGCTTGGAAGTAGGTAGTTAAAATAACTAGTTACATTTCCCCCAAGTATTTCTATAACTGCAGCATCAGTTGTCAGATAAGTAGCCCATGTTAGTCTATTTCACTATGAAATGAGAAGAAAAGCAATCTTGTGACATGTTGAGAATCAATCTTGACAAGACAGAGGTCCTCCAGGTCAATCATAAGCTGGATCAGGGCATAGGGTGGTAACCTGTGCTTGACGGGGTTGCATTCCCCCTGAAGTCACAGATCCACAGCCTGGGTATCCTCCTAGACTCGTTGCTGACTCATGAAGCACAGGCATCGGCAGTGGCTGGGAGGGCCTTCGCACACTTGAAGCTGATGTGCCAGCTGCGACCATACCTCGTGAAGTTGGATTTGGTCACAGTGATCCACACCTTAGTTACCTCTAGATTGGTCTATTGCAATGCACTCTATGTGGAGCTGCCCTTGAAGATGGCCCAGAAATTCTAACTAGTCCAACGAGCGGCAGCCAGACTACTAACTGGAGCGGATTACAGGGAGCGGTCTACCCTCTGTTTAAGGAGCTCCATTGGCTTCCATTTATTTTCCGGTCCCAATTCAAGGTGCAGGTACCTACCTACAAAGCCCTGAACGGTTTGGGATCCACCTATCTTCATGACTGCATCTCCTTTTATGAACCTACACGATCTCTTCGATCTTCCAGAGAGGCTGTTCTCACACTCCCGCCTCCATCGCAAGTGCGACTTGTGGGGATGAGGAAAAGGGCCTTCTCTGTGATGGCCCCTTGGCTCTGGAATTTGCTCCCCAGAGAAATTAGGCAAGCCCCCACCATGGCAGTCTTTAGGAAGAACTTGAAAACTTGGCTGTTTTAGTGTTCCTTCAAAGAATGATTAACTGAACTATAACCTCTGACCTGACCAAACCTTGCAAAATAATGTCCTCCAGAGAACTTTATTTTCTACCTACTAGTGCAATTAAATCCTATTTAAACCCTATTTTTGTCCCTCTGATTCCCTTCCAGATACAATACATTGCCTTCTCACCCAGAGTTTTTAAACTTTTAATCCTTGTTTATCGGCCCTGCCGACTATGATTTAGTCTTGGTGTTTAAATTATTGTGATTTTATATTGTTTATGTTTATTTATATTGTTTCTGTATTTTATTTTTATATTTTACTGTCATTGCATGTTGTTTTTGCATTGCTGTATTATTGGACTTGGCCTCATGTAAGCCGCCCCGAGTCCCCTTGGGGAGATGGTGGCGGGGTATAAATAAAGATTATTATTATTATTATGTTTCAGACTCACCACCTTATCAGATGGCCCAAAACCTGAAGGGCTGAAGTTTGCCCATGTCTGATCTATCACCTCTTTTCTGATTGTGTAGACTCTCTGTTCTGATATCAGCAGATACTCCATGCCTGGTTTGGAGTGGTGGTGGTAACAAGGATGACAAGATGTTGACAAGTTGTGGACTCAGTTTAGCTGGATCAGTTGGATGTCAACGTGGCACCATGATGCATCTGGGCACCGTCACAATTGCTCCCGGACTAGTTCAAAACATAATGCTCTAGACTGGCCCTGCCTAAGTGGCCAATGTAGACACAATGTATGTGTGTGTGTATCTAAAAGGTTGTTTGATTTCAAATTGATCTCTAACCAGTTTATTTCAGCATAAGCTGAAGCTTACAGCCCACAAAACCGCATGCATTTGAATAAGCGCTGAAGAACCTGAAGATGGCTGTAGCCAATGAAAGCATGTGCTAAAATAAATTGGCAAGTCTTAAAAGGAGTGGAAGAGTACTTTCCCAATTCCTTTGTACATTTGCATACCTTAATGAGAGATACATTACCCAGGTTTTTATAGTTTGTGAGAAATGAGAAGAAAGGAATACTGCATTGTTCAAACAGTGTTTGGTGTTCTCCTGTGTCACGTTCTCTTGAGGACATTGGTGCATTGAGATGTATAGGAAGAAGAAAGCCTATTTGTATCACAGATCACCATCTTTAACATTCTTTTCCAACATTAGTTTCTATTTAATTACATTATTTTAAAACATTTGTTTTTATTTTAGCTATTAGGTCTGTGTGATCAATGAAAATAATGTTTCAATGTTCATTACAAAATTGGGGGGATCATTTTTGAAGTGTTTCTAAAATATCATAAAGGGTCCGTATTGTAACTATAACAAAATTTTCGTTACTTTTTCATAAAGTAATTACATAAGTGTAGAGGTTTCCGGGGCTTCAGAAAGATTTGCACATCAACTGATTTTGAAGAATTTTAACTAACATAAACTTAATTGTACTATTTCACTGGAAGACTCCAGGGACCATCCAGTCCAACCCCCTTCTGCCAGGCAGGAAAAGCAAGCACAGTCAAAGCACCCCCAACAAAAGCCCATCCAGCCTTTGAAATACTACTACTACTACTACTACTACTACTGATGATGATGATGATAGGAAACCTACTAGGTAAACTTTGAAGTTACTTTGAAGACTCTGAGTCTCACCATTCTCCTTAGGGCCCTTTGGGGGAACTAAATCCAGCCCCTTTGGGGGAGAAGTGGAGACATGTACAAGATTTACAAAACTTTCCCAAAAAGTACAGGTTAATGTTTAGAAACTTAGGTTTTTTGGCTGGGTGCCCCTCACATTTCTTAATATTGCATCATATGTCCAAATCTTACAAAATAAATACGACAATTGGTTATATTTTGGGGTTTCTTTTTTTGAGGGGGGGAGAGTGAAATCAAGAGTCAATTTCAAAATTATCTATACCATTATAACCTGCCCTACACCCCAAACTGCTGCTGTAAACATCTACATTCTGCATTTAATCATCAAGGAGAAAGCTATGAGACCAGGATCCCATCCACACTATAGAATTATAGTGATATCATTTTACTTTAATTGCTATGGCTCCATACTATGAAATCCTGGGTTTGACAGTTAAGAGGGAAGCATAGTGTACTTAGCCAGAGTGAAATAGTGCCTTAACAAACTTTGAAACTCTGTATTCCACTGATAGGCAAATCTGCAAAAGCCAAACCTGCAATCATGAAGGACCAATTGTAATTCTGTACAATAAATGGGCTCCAGATGGATTGTGCATGTGCGCGATGCATGGGTATACTTGTGCATTGAATGTGGATACATGTTAATATTATAATTTTGCATGCATTTACATCCAATAAAAATTTGCCATAGAGTCACCCTGGAGGAAGCAAAGAAATCTCTAGAGAGGTGTTCTCTCAGCTTAAAAAAATTAGCATTTTAAAAGTGTTTTCTTCCTCTTTCTCAAGAATCCTGTCCCTTTCTTAAGCTATGCAAAAGTGGAGGGCAAACTATACATGGTTCTGAACAGTTTCATACTTTAAAGGCACTTTAAACCTTTTGTGTCATTTTAATACTTTACTCTTAACTAGACAATTAAGATGTTGAAATTATTTTTCTTGCTTTCAAAATTTGAAATAGGTTCTTCTCTCATTACCTACTTTTCCCTGAGATCCCATGATATAGGGCAACGTATAAATGTTCTAATAGGCATAAATAAAGAAATAATGCTCACAAAGCGCTTTGTACATGTGAAACTGCGACACAAATGTTAAAGTATTCTTCTGAACCATTGGATGAATTCCTCCGGATGCTTGATGAGGCTTGCATGCCACATTTCCCCTTCAGGCAGCAAGGCCTATTGTTTTCATTCAAAAGACAAGAATAAAAAAAACACTAGCTAGCCCTGTATATCATCCGGGTGGGAATATTCCTCAACTCTGACTCACACAGGGAAGCATTCTGCCAGTCAACATTGAAGCTGCCAACTACGAATCATTCAGAACTGCATGAGTCATGTCCATGGACTTTTGCGACTTTTATTTGGTCATGTACAACAAGACACATATAAAATAATCTCTTTGGAAGAACATTCCCACAGAATATTATTGGCATGTATCTCATTCCCAATACAATGGCAAAGCCATTTTTAGCAGACAATTTAACCCTGGTTCTATGATACTTTGGTAATTCAGGATTTCCTTTCTCCACCAAGAACAAAAACCTTCATTAGCTGACACAAGTCATTTCTCTGTTAAAACAATTGAGGTTATTCCTGTAACTTTGATTATATTGCCAAACCATTAGTGATAAGAGAAAATTGCATTTCATTTCCTTATCTGAATCTGCAAAAACAGTCTAGGTGAAAAGAATTTACTGTATGAACTCATGCATAAACCTAGGAATTTTAGTTTAAAAAATCGATCCTAAACCGGGGTTGACTTATTCATTGATCAATGTAACTACTGTACTTTAACTCTTATCAGAAAATGAACCGTTCCCTTCTCTGAATGGAGTGGTGAAGGGCAAGGGCGTAGTTCATCCCAGGAGAACCTAAAAGAAAGACTTAGCCCCTCTATTTTCTCCTTTACTACTGATATTTTTTGTATGATAGGAAAATGGTGGCAGTGGCCAAGAGGCAGACAGTGTCCTGAGAACTGGCACTTTCCTCTCTCACAGAACGAACCTTGACTTAACCACTGGTCACATCAAAATCCGTACTTTTGTTCCCAAAATTTACCCTCAGTGTATACATGAGGTTAACTTTTACATGAGTATATACAATAAGTTGTTTCATTTTGGGGGGGAAATAATAACATGAGAAAAAATGTAACTGATGGATTTATCCATTCCAGCATAGGACTTTGAGGGGGTTTGATTGTTGTGTATTCTAGCTTGTTATTACTGAATTAACGTTGCTAATTCTCTTTTTCTGAGGATTATCCCACATCCACTTGGTATACAGGTAAGGAGATATAACTAAAATTGTCTGAAAGAAATGTTATGTGATTTCAGCTCCGCTAAAACTGCAGGTTCATGGCCAAGCTCCCAAAAGACCCAATAAGACACAGATGGACTGATGGCAAAATCAGATGTTTTATTTTCAATGGCCAGAGAGGATGTTAGCAGAGATAGTCCTCAAGAATTGACACCCTCAATTGCAAATACTGTTGCACCTTAGACCTGAAGGATCCCTCAGTAAACCACTTGAGACAAGTCATGATTAAATGCTTTATTTAGAATAAGTGAAAAGAAGTAAAGAGATAAAAATATAGTCCTTTAATGCCTTCAGCATCTAGTATTGCAAGGCAATACTCCAAAGAGTAAAAAGATTCAAAAAGGAAGAAATAGTCCTGGCGCCCCAATAGGCTAAATCCTGGACAAGTCTCTGGTAACAAAGGCTTGGCAAATACTTGAGTATGAGGACTTGAAGGCCCACCGGCCCGGGCTGGAACTAGAGTACCTAGAACTTGACAAGGAAAGCTGAACGTTGGTGAGAGATACTGAGAGCCAACGGGAAGCAGCTTAAATAGGTTTTCCTTGGCGTTTCTCTAAAAGACGCACACTGCGTCGGAACTTCTTCCCATGGACAGTCTGTGGGCCTGGCCCTCCCTTGCCCTCCGAGGAGCGAAGGAATGTTTGCTCATTAGCAGAAACACCTGGGAGCTGGGGAGGCACCCAGCTCTTGCTGTACCAGCTCTTCTTATCGGCCTGGGAAGAAGGAAGGCTGCGCTTGCCCTTGACCGGTGTTTGACACAAAGGTTCACGCAGAGGTTTGTTCTTAGGCCTAGCTGATGTCTTGGAATTAACATGGCTTTGGTCTGGCTGGACTATGGGCCCAGGCTGGGGCCTGACAAATACAGAGTATTATTATTTCATTCTGACAACTATTCAAGGATCCACATCCTGAGTAGGCTCAGGACTCTGTCTGATGTCATCAGCGGTTGGTCCTTTGTAGTGGTGAGAAATTTGATAAACTGTCAGTGGAGGATTTTCAGTGTCTGTCCATTCACTGATCTGCCCAGAAGCATGTCTGGTTATAATGGGCTGGGCTGGGTCCCCATATCTTCAGCTCTGGTGGTGTTGGGATTGATAAACAATACCATGCTTCAAGATGTTGGCTAAGTAAATAGGTTTACCCACAGGGGTCCGATACAGAGACCTGGAAAATGAAAAATAGACAAAGGGGACCTACGGGCTATGATATAAATTAATTGTTTGTCCCCCTCCAATTCTTTCCAGTTCATTGTGTGAGTATTATGATAATTTCCTCTGGGTGAGGGAGAAGTGAGATACCATTCTGGGGAATTTTCAGGGAATTTCACAGAAAGGTTACTGTAGGACAATCAGAAATAACCATATGGTTAGCTATATTTCCCAGTGGAGCCACGTCTCATAATTCATGATTTGGGGTATATATTTTGATAATATAAATGTGGAGAGGTCTCCACATTGTAATGGTTATGTAGATGAGGAGATTCAACAGGTGTTGGTTCTTATTTAATTGTGTAATAAACTGCACTTCTTGATTTTTTTTCTACACAATCATTAAAGGCACAGAACTGTGTTGAGTTTTTGCTCTGGCAATCCTACTGGGGGGAAAAGGCACAGAACTGTGTTCAGTTTTCGCTCTGGCAATCCTACTGGGAAAAACTATTGAATTTTGCTGGTACAAAGAGGAGATGATTTTGTTTCAGTTCTTCTCATGCATCCCAAAAATAGTCTGTCAGAATGATGGATTCTTGAATACTGCTGGGCCATATCTTATACTGATTCTACTTGCCTCTTTCAGTGTGCATGTGTACACATATCTCTATGTGCTCACATTTCTACATAATATATGTGAGGAGTTTGTGGGTGAAATTGTAGTTATATGGCTACACAATTGCACACTTCCAGCATTCCTTGTGGACCCAGGAGGTGCTGCCTCAAATACCATTAAAAGTAAAGCTGTTCTGGCAGATTTATGGCCTAGCCAGAAATAGCAATTATGGGATATCTTTGGAGAGTCTTATTATTGGAAGGATTCCATTGGGCTCTAAAGGCTTGGATAGTCACAGTAGCATCTGGAAGGATTTTCTCCTCTGCTGAGATAGTTCCAGCATGTAGAGATTTATTTCTGAGCCAATGTCACATTTGGAGACAAGTGTGTTGCTTTTGCAAAACTTCCCCTGAGGGGGTATATCCAAAGGGATGGTTAAAACCTACCAGGAAGAAAATGCCAGAATTTTAAAGTTTTCTACTTTTCAACTGGCAGGCTTTTACTTTTATATATCATGATGGCTCTCACTGCCATGGGTCCTTTGAATGCTATTTTCCTGCTTCTTGGCAGGGGGTTGGCCCATGAGGTCTCTTCCAACTCTATGATTCAATATTTTACTATTCATAAACTTCTATAACTAGTACAGGGATAATTCACACATGCACGACATTTTCTGTACTTCTCATCACATCAATTGGAGTCACTTCATCCCATACATGCTTATTATTGGATAACAATAATGTATATCAGGGATGTCTGAGTACCTGTTGCACTAGAGCCCTGAAACACATTTTCACCACAAATCACATTCTGTCCAGTAAGTGAAAGTTTATTAAGAGAAGAGTATATAAAAATAATCAAATCTACAAAGGAGAATCAAAGTTCAAACTGTTAGTTTCAAGATAAACAAGCTTCCAAAATCCTTTCAAATATAGTCTCAAGAATCAATCCCCAGCTATATCCATAAATATGAGAGCATGAATTCAAAGCAGGCAACCTATGTTACACCTGAAACTATAACCAGGAACAAACTTAAACAACTGAATACATGAATACACAAACATAGGACCAGGAACCGAGAGCTGTTCACTTGAATACAACATTGCTCTCTTATTTATTTATTTATTTATTTATTTATTATTTCGCATTTGTCTGTGCCCCCGGCTCGGGCGACTTACAACAGTTCGTAAAATACAAATGTCAGATAACTCATAAACCACAGTAATACCATTCAGATGGAATTACAATTAGAACAGTTGAAGCAACAAATGGAGTCGCAGTGGGCTGACAGCTAGGCGGTGTGAGCTAAAGTTTAGCCAACTCTGAAGGCTTGTTGGAACAGCAATGTCTTAACTGCTCTGCTGAACGGGAGGAGGCCCTGGGTGGCACGGATGCCGGCGGGCAGTGCGTTCCACATGGTAGGGGCTGCAACAGAGAAAGCCCGGCGGCGGGTTGCGGACAGATGGTAGGTCCTCACATTTGGGATTGTACCAATCTTAAAGGATTGTACCAGCAGAAAACCACTTAAAAGGCCTAAATACCTCCCATGAGATCATTCCCCACATGCCCACTTTTTGTCTCCTTATTTCTAAGCTACTGGAAAAAGTGAGTCCATCTCTGCTGTACGCTCACTTCCAAAGTTTATTTATTTATTTACTATTTTTATATGCCGCCCTTCTCAACCCCGAAGGGGACTCAGAGCAGCTTACAGCAAACAGCAATACTGCCAGAGTGGCTTACATTGTACATATAACAATATTGCCGGAGTGGCTTACAGCAAACTGAAAAAACAACAATTAACATTAGTCATAGCACAACATTAGCACTACACATCATATTGCACTACAACATATCACAATATTGTTAGCAATATTGCATATAATACAGATATACAAATTAGAATATCACGATATAATTATTATATCACATTATCATTGGCAGTATTATACTGTGTTACAATACACCACCAATACCAAATGCATATACCACACACCATATCGTAATCATACTATTATTATTAGTATTACATTACAATTATTATACTATAACATAATACAATATATTGACATTATAATATATTATATTAAATTATAATGTAATGTAACATTATATTATATCATATATCATATATTATTATATTATATTATTTATAAAATAATAAATAACATTATTTATTTAAACAAAATAAAATTACTTATTTAAATAAATAATTTTTATAGAATTATTTTAAACACAGCGAGAGGGGCTCCGAGCTGATGGTAAAGAGTTGAGGCAAGGTGGAACTGCCTTTCCGGTCCCTTCTGTCTGACTCCATCTGCTGTTTCAACTGTTCTAGTTGTAATTCTATTCTAATGGTGTTACTGTGGTTCATGAGATATCTGTCAATTGTATTTTACGAACTGTTGTGAGTCGCCCTGAGCCGTTGGTAGGGGGGGGGGGAGCGGCAGACAAATGCGAAATAATAAATAATAATAATAAATAAAGGGTTGAGGCAAGGTGGAACTGCCTTTCCGGCCCCTTCTGTCTTCACTCTGGCCCAGAGCAGCAGTTGGTGCTGGGGGAGGGGCTCCGAGCTGATGGTAAAGGGTTTCAAGCACCTTGATCTGGACAATCATTTGTCTCCCACATTTCTCTCAGCCTGCACTGATATCGTTTTCTCCAGTCTCATGGGAACTACCAGGAGATTCCAAACTAACTCTCTCCAGGCCACTTCTATCCTCCTCTGAGCCCTCCATCCTAGCATCCTCTTCCTCATCTTCTGAGCACTCAGAATCTGACCAGGCTACAACAGCACCCTTGCTCAGCCACCCCCTCCATATTTTCCGTGAGCACACAAAGGAGGAATGGGATTGTACCTCTCAATGCTGAAATGACAGTGGAATCAGCACTATTGGGATAGGACCCTATGTACAACCTGTTGAATACTCAATCAATGATGTTAAAAGTAAACACATGACTACAAATGTGACTATTAGTTTATGTAGCCAAGGCTTCTACACAATCATGCTTCCTAGGAACAATCCTATACATGTATGTGTGCATCCAAATAGGTCCCATTGGCATTAATTCCTGTTACACCCTAATTCTGCTTCATAGAATCAATGTATGCATTCATTTGCCAACACCAATATCAATTTACTGCACGTACTGGGGGACATGAGAGAAGCCTCCCCGGGCATCCCCTGGGGCAACGTCTTTGTAGATGGCTGATTCTCTCACTCCAGAAATGACCAGAAGTGACTTGCAGCATGCAAACAAACAAGTAAACCAACCAACAGATACCAAATTTTGTTTGTTTGTTTGTTTGTTTGTTTAATGCAATACAACTGTTTGTTTTGCTCCTGACATGATAAATACACACATGTACTATATATATATATGTCAAATGTTGACACCCCCCAGCATCAAATTAACCATGGCTCAGTGTAAGCAGTGCACCTTAACTCTTATTTTAAAAACGAAGTGTCCCCTTCTCTGAGTAAAGTGACAAAAGGCAAAAATGGAGTCCATCAAAGGAGAACCTTAAAAAAGAACCATTGAAGGAGATCCCAAAAGACTCAATCAACTATCGGACTTTTTTAATGCCTTGGCAGGAATGTGGTGGTAGAAGCCATGTCCTGGGTTGGCTGACCCACTGAGGCACCACAGGCACTCGACTTAGCCATGACTTGCCTCAAAATCCATAATTTTGACCCTCAGACTTGCCCTTGACTTGTGCACAAGGTTGACTTATATACAGATATGTACAATGCACAATTTGAAAATCCCTGTATGTTGTCAGTTACTGCTTTCACCAAACCATTTCAGCTTCTTTGCGATTTCCTCCTGCCCCTTGATTAGGACTTCTTTACATTTGCTAGACTTTTGGAAATCCTGTAGGACCCAGAGGAATCCCAGCCAAGCAGGTATCATACAATTTATTTATTTAATGTACACTCCATGTTTCTCCCAACAGGATCCAAGGTAGCTTATAATGAAAGCAATAATGTCACAATGTTAAACGGAGAATGCAATCTGGTTATTGCTTGATGTCATTAAGGTTAAATAGGGCTGATTTAAAATGTGGATAATGTTTTTCTTGATTGGTCTCAAAGGTGATCATAGCCAAGTAAAAATGTGAGGACAACTAAATCCTGCAAAGGACAAAGGTTTTGGTTATCATTTCTGTAACAAATTGCTAAATAAGATAAGGGGGTTTGCACCCAATTACCATTTTCATTCATATCTTTCTTCCTTCCCCTTAATTCAGCCGTAACCATCTGCCCTTTGGAGAATAACAGTCTTCAAGGTTGGAATTGTTTTCAGTTGAGTGTATCTAAAAAACAACAACCCTGACTCTGTTTGGGAGCAAATCTTGGCATGTTACTACCTTGACGCAATCATCTATCAAAATGTTGAATAAATGAAAGGTAACGGAAGAATTTTAGAACATTAATTACAGCTCTTTATCAGCAGGTGCCAGGATAGAAGATGGGAAAGGACACAATTTGGCATCATTTACTTTACTGCAAGCCCTGTTTAGACATCTAATAATCTGTCACAGGTTTGTTATCTCTATTTGGGAAGTAGGTTTGCACAAAAAGAGGTCAAGGAGCCACACCATCAGCAGTGTGTCCTCAGATACATATTACCTGGGGGAAGGGGCCAAAAAAGGTGGCTTGGGCATAGGTAGCACATTTCATTGCCAACCGATAAGGAGGGAAAAAAGTTTGGTCTGCTCTTGGGCTTTGAACAGCAGTTTGTTTGCAGAAAACCAACTGGTGAAACGTTCTGCAATTTGGAGATTAGCACAAACAATGGCTAATTGCAATAGCGATCTCTGCTAAGTTGGTCTGTGCACTGACTTATGGCCTTTCCTATGAAATGGTCTTTCCATAAACATATTCTTGTGGTCTGGATGTGGTGAACCTGCTTAACCTAAAACCGTGTTATTATATTTGGTATTTATGTCAGCAGAGAGCAGTGGGTTATTTCTATACAGGCTTATGGTATGGATGCCATTAATTACCTTCAATGCTCATATACATCTCAGGAAATCCACCCAAAACAGGAAAGGAGATGAACAAAAAAAACAGGCTAGACTTTTGTTACAGGAACCCTTAAAGCTGGATGCTATACATCAGGGGTGCTCATTACGGTGATCGGGAGCACCTAGGTGATCTTCGGCCCTCTTCCAGGTGATCTTTGGGCCTCACCAGCCAGATGGCGCACTCCTGCCATGCGCGCGCACATGCGCTCCCGCCGCCGCCGCCTTCGCGGGGCTTCTTTTGCCAAAATGAGGCTTTAGTGGGCGGGCCCTGGTGCTCGTCTTGCCACGCACGGTGTGGTGACATGACTGCCCATTGGTTGCTGCTAGGGGGGGGGAGCAAGGCAAAGGCACGTGCACGGATAGGATGCGAGGCTGTGGGAGGGATGGAGGGAATGTGTGTGTGTGTGAGAGAGAAAGAGCCAAGGAGAGAAGAAAGAAATCTGGAGAACTTTTTCGGATCCTTTTGGCAGGCAGGCAGGCGGGTGCTGGAAGGAGAGAGGGAGAGAGAGAGAGAGAAAGAGGCGAAGGAGGCCGGGCAAAGTGGGGCAAAGCCAAGCAAGCCCCGCAGCAAACCCTGCTGCTGCCCTCGGGACTCCCATTCCAAGCCGAGACCTGGGCAAGCGAGCTGTGTGGGGCTGCTTTCTTTCCTTGGTTGGGGGTGAGGAGGGAGGGCTCTACCGTGTTCCTGGGGCTGAACCTGAGGAGGAGGGGGCTGCGGGGATGGAGACTCCACTTGCTGCTGCTTGTGCCCTTGCCGCCTTTCCCCGCCTCGCCCTCCCTCGCCCTCGAAGGAGAAAGGCGGCGAGGGCCCATGGGAGAGAGAGAGAGAGAGAGAGAGAGAGAGGTGGCTCTTCAGAGCCGGCTAGGAAGTGCCACCCCTCTCTCGCTCTCTCCCTCCCGTGGGCATGGACTGCCACCAGTGGGAGGGGTCCTCCTTCCTGCCAGCCGTCCACTTGGGTGTCCTTTCTGAGTGACACCCTCAGAAGGAAGGAAGGAAGGAAGGGCGCCCCCTGCATCTGTCATTTTGGGGATGCACCTCTTCCACTCTTCCTTCTCCTGCCCAGGTAAGGAAGCCTCGAGGGAGGAGGGAGGGGGGGAGGCTGCCGTGGGGAGGCTCCAGCCTCACGTGGGTCCCTTTCTCGGTTGAGTTTCTCGGTCCAGGCAGCAGCCAGGCGGCCACTCTTCCCAGCCCTGCGCCTTCCGAACCGCCGCCGAAGCCATATCTGGCCGGAGTGCTGGCGGGTGCGCCTATAAATACCCTCCTGCTGCGTGCGTGGGAGGGGCCTGCTGTGCACGCAAGAAGCAGGACGGGATGGGGACTTCCTGCTTTGCGAAAGCACGCAGCAGGAAGGAGGAAGGCAAAGAAGATATTAAGAGAGCGTGCGCACGCAGGCAAGGAGGATCCCCTTCCCGGGTGCGCACGACGGCGGGTTCGTGGGCAGGCAAGAAAGAAGCCCCGCGTGGACGGAAGGCTGCAGTAGGAGCGTGCGCACGCTCACATGCGCAACAGGTGATCTTTTCAACTTGATTGTTGAAGTAGTAGCTCGCATGATGAAAAAGTGTGGGCACCCCTGCTATACATGGTAGCTAAGCTATCACAGAGAAAGGGATACTAGATGCTGCCCCCTTCTCAGACAAAGAGAGGGTGCAAAGAAATGACATATAATGGTATATTCCACTGATGATACATGTTTTAATACCCTTTAGCTTCAACACAAAAGTATTAAAGCCCCCAAAAGACAAAAAATAGAGTTCATACTTTAGTTCCAAAGTATGGTTCAGGTTACAATTGTCAATATTTCTATTTGCACTCCTGCTGTTGCCCAGTGGCACGCAGGTAACATTTTTCTTGGCAGAGAAACAAAGGGATACTTTAAAAGTTGGCAATCTCACTTGCTCTAATAGCAGGACCTGGGCTAAGACATTTTCTTGCTTCAATGGAAGCTCTGAAGCAAAGACAAAGGACAGACTGGTCGCTTAAACTAGAGCCAAGGCAAGCATTTAGAAATCTAGCAGGAAGAGTGAAAAAAGGATATCTGAGAATGAGCCATGATTTCTGGAAGGAGCAAAGATGAAAAAAAAACTTTCTTGGAGCCAGAGCTGCTAGGGTTTTTTTTTCTTGGCTGTCTGCAAGGACGTTGCCCAGGGGATACCTGGAAGTTTTGATGGTCCCGTGGGCAACATCCTTGCAGATGGCCAATTCTCTCACACCAGAAGCAACTGGCAGTTTCTCAAGTCACTCCTGACATGAAAACAAAACAAAAACAAAAAATCCCAGAAGTTCGATGGTCAAATGTCAGGAGAGCCTTGGTTGTATGTTCCTGCACATTGTAGGTTGGACTGGATAGCCCTTGGGATGTCTTCCAGTTCTATAATTCTACATTTCTGTTTTTTCTTAAATCCTAGGAAATGTTACTGCCTGAGGAAAAGAGCAAGATATCCTTTCTCTCATCCCATATACAGAAATCAGCTGTTCTGGCAGAGTGACTTCCACTAATACTGAGGATGGTGACACATTCCTTCTGTACAAATATTGTCAAGAAAATTCCGTGATGCCTTTGCCTTATGGTCTCCATAAGTTGAAAATGATTTGATGGCACACAACAACAACAAACTTAATATGAAAATGAATCCTATCCTACTCTAGTTAGAAGTAACATTAGGATTTGGGCCTATGTCAACTGTCCTTTAAAAGCTAGGATTTTTAAAGAAATTGAAAAATACAAAAGACACAAAGTCCTCTAATTTGACCCCTTTTAATCAGTCCCAGCTTCCACTAGACTCCTTTGAAGTCCATGCAAAAAAAAGGCACGTTAATTGAAAAGGTAAAATCTTTCCCAGTATCTTAAGCCTCGAAACACTCCATCTCCGGAACAAAGAGACACAAGTTATCCAAAGCTACTTTGGAAGGAGAGGTTTCAGGACTGGCACCTCTCTACAAGCTTCTTTCGTAGGAACTGCTAATTGAACTGGTTTAGATAAGAAAG
This sequence comes from Anolis apletophallus, assembly GCA_030556195.1. Classification (NCBI taxonomy): domain Eukaryota; kingdom Metazoa; phylum Chordata; class Lepidosauria; order Squamata; family Anolidae; genus Anolis; species Anolis apletophallus. Next base: position 132,857,715 of record JARBWK010000007.1, read on the forward strand.
TGTGATCTTGACACTGCAGAGAAATCGCAACACCCTTGCAACATCATATTTTCATAGTTGTCTTGTGAAGCAGCTGTGATTTCCAACCTTCTTGAGAAACAAAAGGAACAGCAAAACAGTGAACAAGAGACAGAATCCCTAATTAAGCAAATTTGGGGTGAGTCTACATCAGTGGCTCTCAACCTTCCTAATGCCGCTACCCCTTAATACAGTTCCTCATGTTGTGGTGATTCCCAACTATAAAATTATTTTTGTTGCTACTTCATAACTGTAATTTTGCTACTGTTATGAATCGTAATGTAAATATCTGATATGCAGGATGTATTTTTAATCACTGGACCAAATTTGGCACAAATACCTGATATGCCCAAGTTTGATTACTAGTGGGGTTTTGGGGGAGAAGTACTGATTTTGTAGTTGCTGGGATTTATAGTTAACCTACAATCAAAAAGCATTATGAACTCCAGCAATGATGGAATTGAACCAAACTTGCCATACAGAACTCCCATGACAAACAGAAAATACTAGAAGGGTTTGGTGGGCATTGACCTTGACTTTTGAAGTTGTAGTTCACCTATATCCAGAGAGCACTGTGGACTCAAACAATGATGGATCTGGACCAAACTTGGGACAAATACTTAATATGTCCAAATGTGGGCACTGGTGGATTTATTGGCCAGGGTATTATTTTGGTTTTCTTCCTGATTTGATGGAAGGAATATGACATGTTTGGGGAGAAAATAAATGAGGGAGGGAGTGAAACTGGCAGATTCATCCATTTCCGGATATGCAGATTATACCACTTTGATAGCTGAAAGCAAGGAGGAAAGTTTGAAACATTACTTGCACTACAACTTCCAGAATTCCACTTTCCTCTTTCTCTCACATTTGAGTTTCTGAAAAATCAAATGGTTTCTGTTTCATTGGTGAAAAAACAGTCAATTTTAGAAGTGAAAAAAAATGGCAGTCAATTTTAGACTCACTGGTTCTTGAATGCATCTTACAGCAAAACCAAAAATGGCTTGCTGAAACCAATTCTGAACCTGTGACAGCCCAAGAAATCAACTTATGTTCAGAGCTAATAAGTGTTAATCTAGCAGGGAACTGATAACAGCCAATTTAAGCTAGGTAGAAAAGGGATGAAAAGGAGTCAATAATGACACCCGCCTGTATCCAATTTTAGGAGCAATTATGCTGAGAACAATACTTGTTTGCTTTGCTAGATCAAGGCAAAGCCAAGCTTGGAAAGTTATTAACTAATCACATTAGCTAGGAATTCTGTAGTCCAAAAAGTAACTTTTCCAAGCTCTAACAACAACACGTTGCTCAGAGAACCTAAGATTATGATATATAAAAATCTAGTTACAGTTTAAGTGTTATACAGGTAGATGTGAACATTATGTTCTCATGTTTGCTTGGCTACAACCACAAACACTCTGGTTCTTCATTTTGGAAAGTTTCTTGTACTTTCAGTCTTGTATAAGGTCAGGGTATATCCATTTTATGCTGTAATATCAGTTTCACATCACTTTGTTATTGCTACATTGTACAGAATCCTGGGATATGTAGTTTGCTTAAAGTAGGTACTTAAAATGTGCTTAAAGTAAAGGTAAAGTAAAGTTTTCCTCTTGACATTAGGTCTAGTTGTGTCCAACTCTGAGGGGTGGTGCTCATCTCCATTTCTAAGAGCTGGCATTGTCCATTGACACCTCCAAGATTGTGTGGAGCACCGTTATCTTCCTGCCAGAAAGGTACCGATTGATCTATTCACATTTGCATGTTTCCAAACTGCTAAGTTGGCAAAGCTGGGCCTAACAGTGGAAGCTCACCCCACTCCTCAGATGCGAATCACCGACCTTTCAGTCAGCAAGTTCAGCAGCTCAGTGGTTTAACCTGCTGCGCCACAGGAGGCTCCTTGCTAAAGAAGGTATTTAACATTTTGGTGGACAGCTCAATGAAGATGTCAACCCAGTGCGCAGCAGCAGTTAAAAAAGCAAATTCTATGCTTGGCATGATCAGGAAGGGAATCGAAAATAGGTCGTCAAATGTTGTATTGCCTCTCTACAAATCTATGGTAAGGCCACATTTGGAGTACTGTGTACAATTCTGGTCACTGCACCTCAAGAAGGATATAACGGAACTGGAAAAGGTACAGAAAAGGGCAACAAGAATGATCCAAGGGATGGAGCAGCTCCCTTACGAAATCAGGTTGCAACGCCTTGGTCTTTTCAGCCTTGAAAGACGGCGTTTAAGAGGTGACTTGATCGAAGTGTATAAAATCATGCATGGGATAGAAAAGGTGAATAGAGAAAAATATTTTCTCTGTCACACAACACTAGGACTAGGGGCACTCCCTAAAGCTCCAAGGTAGGAAAGTTAGGATCTGTGTTGATGGAGGCAGGCAGGATTTCCCCTATCAAGTAAGATAAACTGTTCCTATGAATTACAGTTCCCAATAAACTCTGGAACAGCTATCTATACTACAATATTTGATTGAATAACATTTCTAATGATACTTTGCCACCTTCTGAGTACCTCATTAAATTAAAAAATACAATTTAGGATGAAACTATGGCAATTGAAAAGGAATGGAACCAAGGTAGCTGTGCAGATACATCTTGAAATGATCTCTTGAAACCTGGAATGGCTGAGTCATAAAATTTAAGATGAAGATTCATTGAGTCAATAGAGAGTAGTGACTCTAATGTCCATGGGAAAGATGGGTTTTCTGTTAGTACAAGTTGTCCGGAAATACCCAAGTTTGTCAACTTATTTTGAGGTAACATCCTTGCTGATGACTTTCCCAATGATTTGTCCTCAAAATCTGTTACAGTATGAACCTTGGAACTATAGAAATTCTGTAGAAGAGGGCTTCTATATTAGGGCTTCATTCTCAGATCTCAGAAGTCATTTACAAATACAGCCTCTGGAAGCAGGGATAGTTGGGAGTGATGTTCTGCTGCATCTAACAATTAAGTGGCAACTTCCAACCCACTTGAGTAACTGTCATTCATGCCTCCATTTATAGCTATGCACTCTGCATGAAGTTTCTGTGACTACTGCTGGGGTAATTTCAACGACAGGCTGCCATCTGGGCTGCGCCAAGAGCTATAGATAAAGCCAGTATTCAAGACTGAAGGGTAAGTCAGAACACCGGGACGGAAACCAAATGGGAAATTAAAGGAGAGCCAACATGAAATGGCTGATTGAATGCTGATCCTAGGAGTCTAGAATCTAAATCACGGCTCAAACATGGTACCCACTGGGTGACCTTGGGCAATAGGGCTGTTCTACAATTTCGGATATGCCCGAATTTTGTAAGTTTTTCAGATACTTCTGACTTTTAAAGCAATTTTGAGGTAGCCCTCCCAACAGGAACTCCAAAATTTGGATGTCATTTTCGAATTTTCTTGCTGATTGCTCATTGGCTGATGGCTAACAGCTGACTCTCCCTTCTGCTGATTTTTTTTGCCCATTTTTGAAAGAGGATGCCATTTTTTAAGACTTCTGAATTTTGGAAATACTTCTGAATCAATTTTGAAATTTATCGGAAATTTTTTGGAAGTCCATATAATTCAAAACAACAGCTACAATTAGATCCGAAATGAGTTTCGAAACATTTTTTTCTTGGATCAACCAGCTCTATTGGGCAAGTCACTCTCAGTCATCTTTAGAGGAAGGCAATGGTAAACACAACCTTTCTATAAATTTTGCCAAGAAACATAATTATATGTTTACCTTAAAGTCACCATAATTTGGAAATAACTTAAAGACCAAGAGGTAAGTGGAGGTAGATCAGCCCTCACATTTCATGGGTGTTAGGGGGCATAGGAGCTCTGCTAAAGAAGAAAACCTACAAATAGTTTACTCCTCTCAGAAGGGTGGCCAAAATGGATAAGGGTTTGAAAGCCAAGCCCTATGAGGAGCAGCTGAGGGAGAAGTTTGGAGAACAGAAGATTGAGAGGAGACATGATAGACAGCCATGTTTCAATATTTGAAAGTATCCCATATTGAGGAGGGGACAAGCTTGTTTTCTGCTACTAAACTAAGATGCCAAAAATAGATTTAAGTTGCAGGAAAAGAAATTCCACCTAATTTTTTGGAAGAACTTCCTGATGGTTTGACTGTGGAACAGGCTGCCGAGGAGTGTGGTGAAGTCACCTTCTATGGAAGTTTTCAAGCAGTGATTTGATGGTGTGTTCCTGTATGGTAGGGGATTGGGCTGTCCTTTGTTGTCTCCTCCAATTTTATGATTCTAACAAAAATTGACACACTTGTTGGCCCTTTGAGTGTGAAGTTTGCTGCTATGTGTGCCTAGTCCCACCTTATTCCTCCCCATGCACAAGGGAACAAACCCTTTCCTTGTTCTTTCATGGACAAGTGCCATTATGGTTGAGCCACAACCCCCCGCTTTCACCTCAAATATTTGTAGTTCATCAAGTGCTCCACAATAAATATATGATTTTCCCCTTTCTTTCAAATCTTTTTCAGACTTTTCTCGAGTTTGAGACATTGGGAGACTAGGAGCAGACCAACAGCAGCTCCACCCCTCAACTATATCATTTCTAACCCTTTAATACATTATATCCATTGTTCATGATTTTCTGTGTAAGTTTTATCATTCTGTGTACTATATCTATTTCTTATATATAAAATGTATGTCATGTTTTATAAAATGTATCAAGATGTAGCCCAGAGACAGTCAACACTACATGACCCTGCAAAGGTAATCCCCTAAGAACATGAATGCTGGGTGTACCCTTCTGGCCATTTCCCAAGCCAGGTAATCACCAGGTCCATTGTTCAGGTATATGCAAAAATAGATGACTTCCCTTCCCATGCCAGGGTTCAGAATCCCTGCAAAAGTGTGAAAACCCATTAATAAAAAGCACCTCTCTAAATTTCTAGGTCCTCTAGTGCAAATTTACAGTCAACTTCTCCCAGAAGCTGACCAGAGAATCATACTGAAGGACCTACAAATGCACAGAAAAGTGTTTTTTTCTAGGAATCTCTGGGTCGTCCAGTGCAACTGTATGATAGATCTTGATAATAGAATTATTCTAGAGATTCCGAGAGATGATATATTGATCAAGCCTATGAATAATCAAATCTGCAAAAATGAAATGCATGCCACATATCATTTTTTCAAGCAAAAAAGAATCCATTATAAATTCCTATAATGTTAGGTAATCATAAGAACAATGACAATCAACAATAGCAGCCACATCCTTTTTATCTTTTTAATTCTTTTCATTATTTAACAGTGATCATTTAACAGGCAAAAAAAATGAAATGCAAAGATACAGAATGGGGGACTCCTGGCTCGATAGCAGTATGTGTGAAAAAGATCTTGAAGTCCTTTTGGACAACAAGTTAAACATCAGCTAAAAAAGTAATGCGGTATCTAAAAAAGTCAATGGGATTTTGGCCTGCATAAATAGTATAGTGTCTAGATCCAGGGAAGTCATACTACCCCTTTATTCTGCCTTGGTCAGACCACACCTGGAATATTGTGTCCACTTCTGTGCACTACAATTGAAGGGAGATGTTGACAAGTTGGAAGGTGTCCAGAGGAGGGCAACTAAAATGATGAAGGGTCTGGAGAACAAGCCTTATGAGGAGTGTCTTAAAGAACTGGGCAAGTTTAGCCTGTAGAAGAGAAGGCTGAGAGGAGACATGATGAACGCCATGTATGAATATGTGAAGGGAAGTCATAGGGAGGAGGGAACAGGCTAGTTTTCTGCTGCCCTGGAGACTAGGATGCAATGGAGCAATGGCTTCAAACTACAGGAAAGGAGATTCCACCTGAACATTAGGAAGAGCTTTGTACCTGTGAGAGCTGGAGGGAAGCAGCCCAAATCCAGGTGTTAATTCCAATTTTAGAATGTACTCAAATGTCTATTTTTTCCAAATCCAACTTGATTTATTGGATCTACCCATTGGATTTAGGCTTCAGGCTAAGATATGCCTTCAAGTGTATTCATGGTATCAGTAAAATTTAAATGAAGGCCTTTTTTATTGAGCCCTCAACCCCTTAACTATATCAGATAGCTACTCTTGATGGAAATGGCTTCCCAGACTACATTCAGCATTATATATACACTGTGTGTGTGTGTGTGTGTATATATATAGTATATTGTGTGTGTGTGTGTGTGTGTGTGTGTGTGTATATATATATATATATATATATATATATATATAATTTAAAACTTTATTTCTAGTTTGTGTTACTGGTATAGAAATTATTAAGGAATTGCAAAGCACCAATAAAGTTATGCTAGAAAAATAATAAAGGCACAGAAGAAAACAGCAATATAACAGATTTAATGTAGAACTCACATACAAATGCTTTCATAAAATAATCCATACATTAACTGCTTTTTAAACAGTTTTTAATCTATTTTCTAATTGTGTTGCAATGGAATAGTTTTAATAATTGTAACTAGTTCCATTCTATTTTAATATTTACTTTTTGTAAGTTTTTAATTGTGTTGATTTTAAGTTGTGAGCTGCTTTGAGTACTAATCCTGGCAAAAAGCGGAGTAACAACAACAATAAGCAGAGTAACAACCAAGAGTGTGCTCCTGTACATGTCTAATTAGAAGTAACATCTATTGAGTTATTCTGAATTACTCAGGGTGCACCCACACTGTAGAATTAATGCAGTTTAGTACTATTTTAATTATCATGGTTCGATGCTATGCAATCATGGTAATTGTCATTTTCCAATGTCTTTAGCCTTCTCTGCCAAAGAGTGTGGTGCTTTAGCAAACTACAAATCCCACAATTCCATAACATTGAGCTATAGTAGTTAAAGTGATGTCAAATTGCGTCACTTCTACAGTGTAGATGCAGCCTCGGTTTCAGAATTTCAGTCCAAAGCAATAGCCGTACATTCACTTACTTGAGTGGAAGCCCTGTAGAACTCAGTGTAATGAATGTCACTAGATTGTTTGCACTACAAATGCTACCACTCCGTCCATTCCAACATTCCAGATTTGGAGAGGGTAATTCTGATCAATCTTCTACCATCCCACTTTTCAAATTACTTTCAAATATCCCCAATTCTCTCCTGCCCCTCTCACTTTGCCCTGCTGCATTTGGCTTACTTCAAGTTGATGCCAACTAGGTTTAATGTGCAAAAGTAATTTCATTGCAATTCAGCAGAATGAAAAAAGGGGGCAAAATCTTGCCCTTCCCAGTTGTCTCTGGCAAAAGCAAACTGCTGCTGCTGCCATTCCTAGTTTGTGTGTCCTTCCATGTTAATAACTTTCTTTCACATTCCCAATCACATTCTGATGTTGCTTGGCTACACATGTCCCAGTGTTCATTTGTGAAATGTGAGAGGATATCCCCTCCAGCACTGGGGTGAACGAGCATTTCCGGGAGTTTTGCTACCTTTACAGAATTCTCACTAAACCATGCTTGAAATATTTGCCAAGCACTTGAAGGATCCCAAGGACATTCTTAGACAATCACAACTAACAGGCTTAAATCCCACCAGCTTCAATTGCTTTCAAGTGGTTTCTGGTATGCATGTGTGCAAAATTCATTCCTACCATTTCTACCATTTCTTTCGTGTCTTCCGCTTCTTTGGAAGCATAAAATGAGAACCCCCCCCCTCCCCACATAAAAATTTGCTTGACACAAAAGTCCGCTTTTGTGTGCATCCGAACTTACCTCCTTGCCTTGGAAAGAGAGTGCATGTGAGATGGCCTGCCTGCACACCCTGCCATACATGCACTTTTAGTGGGGCATGCAGGCTCCAGGTCTGCCTGTATGCCCTGCTACACATGCATTCTCTTTCCAAGGCAAGGAGGCAAGTTTGGATGCACATGAAAGCAGGCTTTCATAACAAGTAGATTTTTGTGTGGGGAGGGGCTTCCTGTTTTGTGATTTTGAAGAAATGGAAGACATGAAATAAATGGTAGAAACTCTCAGTGGCTACAGCCGAGTGCCTCTTACTCTAAGAGTAGAAAAAACAGGTGCCAGGTAAGAATGACCACTGGGAAGGGGATCCAGTGGGTGGGAAGCCCTCACCCCATAATGGTCTGATTTTCGGGCCCCGAAACAAAAGAACTGGGAGGCTTACAAAAAACTGATCGGGGGACCCAATGAAAGTCGGGACACTAAATGGGACAAGGTTTCCTCTGAATGCACATGTCTACTTTCTAGGTACAATAGAAGGTACTAATTGTAGCCCAAATAGAGTTGTGAGTTCCAATTAGATCAGCCCAATTGAATCAATGTAACTTACACAAGTGTTGGCTTATCAAGTTTGATTGGTTCTGCTGGGACTTACAATTGGATTTAAGCCAATGGTCTCTGAAGCAAGCCTGCTCAATTCTTAACATTTACAAATGCCATTCTCCTTCGCAGCTCAATTCTTGGAGTTGTATTTTTAAAAACTAGCAAAAACAATTTTTTCGAACTCTGGGAGGATGATATGGCATGCAATCTTTTCCTCCAGTTTCAGAAACCCATGTTCTAATGGTATATATTTAAAGACTGAATCTGAGCATTTTTCAAAAATAAAGAGGCAAGGTATTTTTATCCAGGCAAGCATTTAGCATCTGGGAATGTATTTATATTTTAAATGCTATTTCTCTCCTCCAGTTTCTTTAAAAAAGTTGTTACTCACTGAGGCTTTAAGAGCAGGGTTGATTAAAAGTCTAAATAAATAAAATCTGGGGTTTTTTAAATGGTTCTTCTAGGCTATGCATCTATTTGCACTTGACTGTAGAGTAATCAATATGCTGGCATAAAGGCTCCAGGGTAATTCATAGCCACGATCTCTAGCAAATTGAAGACTGATTTGGTTCCCTTAAATTGTTTGCATGCAAGCAAACTAAAAATATTCCATGAGTTCTGTTTCTCCAGGCCACTCCACCCCCACAGCTATTCCCAGTCATAGTCGTAGAGACTTTTCTTCTTTTCAATGCACAGAAGCTGCTCTGGCTCATGGCAAGCAGAATCCAGCATTGTGAATAAATATTGTAAAATTATGGGGGATTCAAACCAATAAGAAATGAAATATAAATAATTAACAAGTTATTGGTTTGAAGACGTTCATTAACGGTTTCCCCTGACTACTTCTTGTGGACTGAGAGTAATGAAACTTGGCACAGTTATTAGTCCTTCTCTCCATAGGTGCCACCTAGGGACTCACACTTTCCCCATCTTTTTAAGTAACTGTAAACACCTTGCTTGTAGAAGTCAACAGGTTGCTCCAAAGCCACGTTGTGACTTCGGAAATCAGAATCTCATCATCTGAAAAATGCTTGCTTCAAAAATAACTTCATTGTTGGAAAGAGGTGGAAATCCAATGGTATGAGGTTGAGTGAATAAAGAGGATGCGGTAGGATTTCAAAGCCACAGGAGCATACTTCCATTTGGGCATCACATGAGTCGTGAACTGGTGCATTGCCTTGCAGAAGAAAAGTATCTGGTGAAAATGCCATATCTCTTGGTTTTGATGGCCTCCCACAATGTCTGCAGCAATGAAGCATAGTATGCCCCATTGATCATGGGACCCTTTGCTAGGAAATTCATCAATACTACTTTGTGCTGGTTCCTAAATACTGTGAGCATGACCTTGCCTGCCAAGAGTTGGGAACGTGCCTTCTTCAGAGGCAGTGAGTCATGATGCTTCCATTCCACCAATTGGACTTTATTCTCAGGATCACAGTGAAGGACCCAGCTTCCACCATGTGTGATCAGTCTGCTGGAAAAGTCCTCCTGGTTTCAATGGCACATTGTCAATAGAGCCTGAGAGCATTCAACTCATTCATGCTTCTGGAAAGGTGTGAGCAGTTGGAGGACCCAGCAAGCAGATACATTATGCATGTGAAGATGGTCTTGAATGATTTTTTCCATGGACCCCACACTAATATTGACATTTTGGGCTAGGTGGTGAATGGTTATGTGGCAACTTTCCAAAATTGCAACCTCCACTTGCTGGATGGTGTGTTCATCAATATCACAGTGGGGTCACTCTAGAATTGGAGGTGTTTGCACTGAAGGATGATCACATTTGAATTGTCAATGTCAGTTCTTGACTATATCATATGATAGGGAATCATCACCATAAACCTTTTTCATCTCATCGAAGTCTCATTTGGTATGTGACCTTTCAAGTAAAGGAACTTGAGGATTGCTCTGTATTGCAGTGGGTCAATTCTCAAACTTCACACCACTTCAGTACCTGTACAATCAAGATCATTATCAGTTCTGCTTTGTAAATTGGCATGTAACCTATAGAGACTTATATCATTACACATGTGCAGTTTCAGCGCCCTGTGATAAATAGAAGTGGATTAGCAGAAATCTTCAATGAATGCCCCTTGTATGTCTTTGTATGCGTGTTGTAACTTCATCTTTTGCATCTCATCCCCTGAAATCATCCAAGCTCTAGCCAACCAACCAACTGTCTTTCTGACACCCCCCCCCCAGGGGGGGGGAGGGAGAAAGTTTATTATATGGCAAAGTAATGTGCCATAACTTCTAACTGTATTGATTCAGAAATGTTTGGGATTTTGAATTATTTTGATTTTTGAAATACTTTTATGTATGTGATGAGATATCATTGAGATGGGAGCCAAATCTAAACATGACTCTCATTTACATTTTATACATTTCATATACACCTTATGTACATTTGAGGGTATTAATACACAATATTAATACTTTTGTGCATGATAGTTTGAGAACATTGAACCACCATAAAGCATAAGTGTTACTTTCAGAACAAATTTTGGAGTATTTTGAATGTCAGAATTCCAGATAAAAGATGCACAACCTGGAATAACTTCCACCACATTTGAATATACTTTGATCTTGTTTATCTACAGATTTATCATTTTTATTGTTGAAATTTTGGAGCCTTGTGATCTTTTTGTAGGGCATTTTCTCTGTTCCACCATTTTTACAGACACATCTGTGAGATTCATCTGTAAGGACCCTCAATAGTTCTTCCAAGAATATGGTCCTCTCTCCCAAAGGAAGTTCAGTTGTTCTCTTGTGTATTTTCTTTTTGGTGGAAGAGACAACATCATATGAAAGCTGACTGGCACAACCTTGGGATCAGAACCAGATACAGTGAAGACATCTACCCTTGTGCTTTGCTACTCTGCTGCTGAGTATGCATGCACAGTGTGGAACACATATCACCACGCTAAAACAGTGGATGTGACTCTTAACGAGACATGCTGCATTATCACAGGGTGTCTGCGCCCTACAGCACTGGAGGAATTACACTGTTTAGTTTGTATTGCACCACCTGACATCTGCTGGGAAGCAGCAACCAATAGTGAAAGGACCAAGGCAGTCACACCTCCAGCCCATCCCCTGTTCAGATATCAGCGAGAACGCCAATGACTTAAATCAAGAAATAGTTTCCTAAGATCTACAGAGACTTGCTGGAATGCCTCAGCAAGCGAGAGTCCAAAAGTGGCAGGCTAAAACCCAGAACCTCAATCAATGGCTGATACCAAATGAGAGACTCCCTCCTGAGCACACAGAAAACTGGGCAACTTGGAAGGCGCTGAACAAACTGTGCTCTGGCACCACAAGATACAGAGCCAACCTTAAGAAATGGGGCTACAAAGTGGAGTCTACGACATGCGAGTGTAGAGAAGAGCAAATCACAGACTACCTATTACAATGCAACCTGAGCCCTATCACATGCACAATGGAGGACCTTCTTATAGCAACACAAGAGCCATTCCAAATGGCCAGCTAAAGGACATTTAATAAAATGCCAAGTTTGCAAACTTTGTGTGTGGTTTTTTTTTTAAAAAAACTGTTTGGTTCGCTCCTAATACGAAAAATAATTTCTTGCTGGAATTAAAAACATGTTTGTTTTTTTAAAAAAAAATTAAATAGAACTTTCCAAAAAAAATAAAAAAACAGAGTAGAGTATTATTTATCTATAGTAGAGGGAGAAATTAATAGCTAGGTTTCCTTCGGATATTTATTGCTTCTTTGTTAGTACACTAATTTCCTGCTGCAGTTGCAATTTGTAATAAACTCCAAAGAGAAAGGCAATAGAGGAAGATTGTACTATGGGTAGATAAGCAAAGAATCAGAGAAGCCATGGCCCTAAGAACATAAGAACATAAGAAGAGCCATGCTGAATCGGGCCTGAGTTTGCAAGGCCTGAATGGGGATTTGAGTCCTTTTGGTCATTGAGACCTCTCATTTTTTGTCATGAGTGAAAGCAACCTGATAACAATGGACCTTGCGTGACAGTTTGCAAGCTAGCAAAAGTCCCTTCTCTTTACAGCTATCTGAGCTCTTTTACAAAAACAGCCCTGCCTAATAAGAGCTGAAGCATAAAGTGGAGTTACACGTCAGTAGTATTATTATGCAACCCTTTTATAGAATGGTAAAATTATACAAACAAATGAAGAGGTAGTACTGCCAATTTCAACAGAGCAACATAGAAGTATATCTGCCAAGAACCAACATTGACATACTCAATGGCCTCACGTTGCAGCTTCACTTCTGTGACCTTGAGCTGAATGTTGATATTGGGCACTGGACAAAAATATTTAACTGCTTCCTTAAATTATGGCAACATAAGACAACAACAGGATTCCACTCATGGTGAGATTGACTACATAGCCATGGCTCTGTGCTATGGAATCCTGAGATGTGTACTTTGAAGCACTAGTACTCTAGGTCTAGAAGGCTAGAGGCTTTCTAGAATTTAATAGAATGGATCCATGGCATTTAACATGGTGTCAAACTACATGAATTCTACAATGTCATTACACTGTAAGTTTCTTACATAAGAATGCAATCCTAATGACTTAGCCATTGCTTCTGAAAGCAAGCATTGAGGACACTGCAGTGAAATAATGAGACCAGAACATTGGGTAAACAAGATTTATTTATTTTATTTATTTATTTCAATTCTAACCCGCCCTTCTCTACCCCCAAAGGGAGACTCAGGGCGGCTAACAAAAGGCAATAATTCAATGCCACATACAAAAACAGAACAACAACATATAAAAAATACAACAAAGCAGATTAAAAACAGTTGCATATTGAATACCTGTGGTGTTCCAGCCTAGTCAGCCCAGTGGTCAGAGTCAGGCACTGGGGGTCCCAGCTGATCAGGATCAGGTCCCAGCTGATCAGGGGCAGTTTGGAGATGACGAATGGCCAGGTGGGTATGGGTCTCCAAACGAGAGTTTGCAATGGGATCATGAATGGCTAGAGGGATATAGGACTGCAGATGAGTTTACTGAGGATTCCATGGAAGAAGATTCTGCATCAGACTATGAGAGGCCCGGTGGCCTTGGTTCCCAAGAGAGAGTTTCTACCCCCTTCCCAGATGAGCATTCCGGAGAAGAGGAGTTTCCTGTTTCTCACTCTGATAGTGTACAGCTGGGCCTGTTAATGAGCCGGTGTTTGATAGAAGGGCAAACATCAGAGATTCTAGGAAATTGTGGAATCTAAGGAAGGGGGTGAGATGGGCCCATCGAGACTAGCTTCTTTATTAGTCTGTGCTCCCGGGCTTCTGGTCAGACCTGGAGCCACATTTAGCTTGATCAAGTTTCACATCCAAGTCTCCAGGTTCACGCCGACCACTGGAGCGGTTCGGATTCAAGTTCATGTTGACCGCCGTTGCGGTTTGTCTCAAATACGTTTGACCGCCGGAGCGGTTTGCCTTGCTTTGGGACTTTGCTTTCCTTCGGATTTAAGCCTCTTGGGCTTACAGCTACATAACTTAATTGGACTATTTTGGATTGCTTTATTCTTACTTCCTTGGACTATTCTTTATTCTAAATAAAAGAACATTTATTGCATCTGCCTGTGTGTGTGATCTGGGGGGGGGGGCTGTCCGAGTTCTGAGGTGCAACAATACCCCCATAATCCCCGTTCCATATTCATAGGCTGTCCAGTCAATCTGCGGTCCACCAACACAACCCTATCCTACTCAAATTGTCCATCTGCTGCTCCACATCAACCAAACGCTTGGCTCCAAAGCCATATCTTGAACTTTTTTCTAAAGGAAAGAAGGGAAGAAGTTGATCTTATTTCACTGAGGAGTGAGTTCCACAGGCGAGGGGCCGCTACCGAGAAGGCCCTGTCTCTCGTCCCCACCAAATGTGTTTGTGATCAAGGTGGGATCGAAAGCGGGGCCTCCCTGGAAGATCGTAAATTTTGAGGTGGGACATAAGGGGAGATACGTTCGGACAAGTAAGCTGGGCCAGAACAATAAACCATCTTCATTGAGCATGTTATTGTAACTGTGAACCAGAGATGTCTTTAACCAAAAAGGGGGAGAAAGTGTACTGATGTGGAAACACAGGTATCCTCTGAAACTTCCCCATAGACCTAACTCGGGTGAGGAGGTTTAAGAGCTCCAAGGTAAACCCAAACTTGGGTTGTTCCCCAGACCGCTTGCACTTGGAAGGCTTCCCTGAGGTCTCCTCCTTCCTGAGCCCCAAGGTCAGAGGAGTAAGTCTCAGGTCACTCCCAAGATCTAGAGGGGTGATTCTAGAGGGCTCTATTCCATCCTAAAGGGGTGTCATCAGCACTCCCAGCTCTTTCAGAGTCCTTCAGAGTCAAGCCGGTCCCTTCGATGATATCACATCCATCCATCTTGCCCTTGGCCGGCCCCTCTTCTTTTTTCCTTCCATTTTCCCCAGCATCATTGTCTTCTCTACGCTTTCCTGTCTTCTCATTATGTGGCCAAAGTACTTCATCTTTGCCTCTAATATCCTTCCCTCCAATAAGCAGTCAGGCTTTATTTCCTGAAGTATGGACTGGTTGGATCTTCTCGCAGTCCTAGGCACTCTCAGAATTTTCCTCCAACACCATAGTTCAAAAGCATCTATCTTCCTTCTCTCAGCCTTCCATATGGTCCAGTTCTCATATCTTTAGGTTACTATGGGGAATACCATGCTTTAACTATGCAGAACTTCGTTGCCAGTGTGATGTCTCTACTCTGAACTATCTTATCAAGATTGGTCATTGCTGTCCTCCCAAGAAGTAAACGTCTTTTGATTTCCTGGCTGCAGTCTGCATCTGTAGTAATCTTTGCACATAGAAATACAAAGTCTGTCACTGTGGTTGGCCATCGAATAGGGCTCCAGCTCAGTATGTTTGTGCTTGCCGAGCTGGGACCTGATTATTGCAAATCTGGTTTTTTCAACATAGGTAAAAACCTCTTGGGCAAGCCTACAAAACCCCTGACATGTAGGGAATGCTTCCCTTGGCAAGATGGTGTAAGGGTGGGGTACTTCACACAATATACTGTAAAATAGAGAAGTATCTGTTGATAAATGAGTATGTTTTGGGTCATTTGGAATCTCTTCTGTACACACTGCATGACATAGATTAATTGATTCTTGTTTGTTATAAAACAACCCAAACAACACAAGTAGCATAACCAATGTTGGACAAAGAACAAAAGATCTTTGTGCAATATTTGGGTCTGCCAAGTTTTTTTGCCATTCCCGAGGCATCCGCTTGAATTGATCAAGCGAAGAGAAACAGATGATGACCCAAAGGTCAAATATAGTCAGGTCATCATAATTAGTGGTGAAACTAATCAGAATTATTTCCAGTAAAGTTAAGGTTGCTGCAAAACCAGCCACAAGGGCAGGCTTTAAGCAAAAGCACCCACCACAATTGCTTTGGAAAGGATATGCCAAAGATCCAAAGTTCAAGATATTTAAAAAGATTATGGGCAAATGCATTTAATTAGACCAGAACCAAACATAAGTTGCCTTATCTGATGTCTTCTTCTGCTAATGCTGAAAAATGCTGTCTGATCTCAATGAATATCCACTCTATCTTGCAAAATAAAATCCTGATTGTTTTGCCATTGTTCCGTTCATTTTCCATCTTCATTTGGTCCTTACGCTTCTGTGCCCGCACTGGCCTTTAGCTGATATGGTCATGCAATGTTGTCAACAACATCACATTGTCAGGTATGGCAATCTGCTAATTTGCTAATTTCAGTGAAGATTTTAATCAATTCAACAAATATTTAATGGAATATCAATGTGCTGTAATAATTTTCAGATATTTTTTATCCAGTTCACCTAGATCAGGGGTGCTCACACTTTTTCAGCATGGGAGCTACTGATTAAAAACCAAGTCCCAAAGATCACCTACCCAGAAATGTAAAACGTATAACTATTTTCTTATTTATTTATTTATATTTATTATTCATTTTTATGTACCGCTCCTTCCAGCAGGCTCGGGGCAGTTTACATAAAATGAAGTTATAAAACATCAACATTTCAATTTAATAGCAACAATATAAAACAGAGCATAAAAATACATCCAACCACCCCATTTCTCCCACACTGCCATATTACCACACATATTATCAGCCAGAAAGTAAGAAGAAAGGCTTTTGAACTGCAAGGCCATTTAATACTCAGCAAGGTAACAAAGGGGCATGCAAAAATACATCCAACCACCCAATTTCTCCCACATTTCCATATTCCCCAACATATATTTCTCAAGGAACAAAGCAGGCAGAGAGGCTTTGGAGCTAAAAGGCCATTTTTAAACATTAAAAATAAACAAAGAGAAACACAGAACAATCAAGCACCCACCCCAAAGTAAAAAGACCGACCTTTGAGATGCGGTAAGGAAATGACCCCAAAGCGTCCTTCTTCTCCTCCGTCGTTGCTCCTATTTCCACGCCGCCAGCATGCGTGCCGCCTCCAAGAGCTCACAAGAAGTCCGAGAGGCAGAATGGGCACTTCTGCGCATGCGCACGGGGCCGAACATGCATCGCGTCATCAGGCCCCCTTTGGTCTCCTACGACTCTGAGTGGGTGGAAAAGGACGGAGGGAGGAGGAGGAATCCAAAAGAGGGGGCCCATTTTGCCTCTTGGACTCTGGAGCTTTTGGAGGCGGCGCGCGAGTAGGGAGCGGGGAGGAGCAATGACAGAGGACTTCTTTGCAGCGTGCAGGGCGCGCGTGAAGAGGACCAACAGCAAAAAACCTGGTCAGGGGCCTGAAGATCACCAGGATGAGGAGCGAAGATCACCCTGGTGATCCCGATCACCATTCTGAGCACCCCTGACCTAGATATATAATTAATTGCAATTGATTTTAAAATAAAACAACAACCAGTTTGTTCATTTTTTTCATGTCAGAAGCGACTTGAGAAACTGCAAGTTGCTTCTGGTGTGAGAGAATTGGCGATCTGCAAGGACATTGCCCAGGGAATGCTCAGATGTTTTTATGTTTTACCATCCTTGTGGGAGGCTTCTCTCATGTCCCCGTATGGGAAGCTGGAGCCGACAGAGGGAGCTCATCTGTGCTCTGCCCGGATTCGAACTTATGACCTGTTGGTCTGCACAAGGGTTTAACCCACTGCACCACTGAAAGATGTCCACCGTTGTCCATGGCTGAAATAGAGGATTCCTTCAAATAGAAGACTGTCTGCTAAAATTATCATTCAAAAGGAAAACTATATTTGTAAGGAAAGTCACACTTTCATAGTGACACTTAAAAAAATCTTCCAACTAGGAGATATGTCAAGTTTTCTGGAATCTTTCCAGAAAAGGGCCCCCAAAATAGTAAAAGGTCTGGAAGCCAAGCCCTATGAGAAGTGGTCTCAGGAGTTGGAGAAGAGAAGGTTAAGAGGTGACATGTTTAAATATTTGAAAGGCTGTCATATTGAGGAAGGGGCAAGTTTATTTCTTGTGTTAACACATGGAGCACCAAACTGCATGAGAAGAGATTCAGCCTAAACAATTGGAAGAGCTTCTTGAAAGTAAAAGTTGTTTGAAAGGAATATCGTGTATTTTCTTATTTATAATTCTGAAGAAATGCAAAATTCAGATGTTATACTAAAAGTCCTTGGTGCCTGAAGAATGCAATTATTTCTCGTCTCCAGCAAATAAAATGAGACAATGGTTGTTCCCACTGATGTTTCCTACTCATATGATCCTTTTGCACTAGATTGTTGCATGGTTCTATCACCATCACAAATAATAGTGGAGATGACCAACCGTTTATTACTACGATAATCCCTTTCTCCCCAAATTGGGCTCAAGGAAGTTTTGAAGTAAAACAATGGCCTGGATTTATCTGTGTGCATATTTTTAAAAGGAACCCTAGTGATACAATGTGTAGATATAATGGAGGGAATGTCAGGCTGTGAGATTTTTTTTAAAAAAATCATTTTGTCTGACATTCTTAGATGAATTACAGCAAGACTATGCCGTTGAGCAAACCTTAGTGAAGTCCTTATCAAAGTAGATAATTAATAAGTATGCCAGAAATGGGTGGTGAGATGAACAGAGGTGAGATGGTGATATATTGGATCCTGCCAGGAAAGTTTGGTACTAGATACAAGGTGTTGGCAGGTTTCAAATTAATACACTCAAGTGATTCTTGGTAATAATGGAATGGAGGGAAGCAAGGACTGTCACTGTGTGATATCAAAAAGATCTTGTTGCCTTGCTATTACTATTAATGTACCTATTCTTTCTTCCTGCTGTTAGATACTAGTTACAGAGAACATTTTATTTCATTAGCTATGATATATCTATCTAATGAGCCAGTGTGATGTAGTGGTTTGAGTATTAGACTTTGGACTCTGAAGATGAAGTTTTGAATCTTTGGTCAGCCAAGAAAGCATATTGGATGATCTTGGGCAAATTAGACACCCTCAGCCCCAGAAGAAGGCAAAGGAGAACCACCTCTGAACAAACCTTATCAAGAACACCCCATGATAAGTTCAGCTGCCATTGCAGATGTATCCATGACTAAGCAGCCCTTTTTAGGATCCACTTTGCTCACCCCATATGGAGAAGGGACTAGAAAAGGTGCCCTAAACAAAGTCTGTCTCTTATCCCTAATTGGACTGCTGCATCCAGAGGGGTCACCACCCTGCAGCCAAATAAATGTTTTAACTAGTTGTCAGCTGTGACCAGCAGTACTTCAGAATTTGAAGAGGCTCAAATGGAGGGAGAAAGGGAGAAATGTGAAGAAAAAAAGCGCATCAACCCAACCCTGACCTGGACTGCCTTCCACCCGGAAACTGATGTCCTCACTGCGGGACAACATGTGGATCAAGAATAGGGCTCCACTGCCACCAACGGACCCACCACCAAGACACTTCACTTGGAGGACCATCATCCTTGGGCTATGAGAGATCATCTAATGGATCACAAGCTCACCTTCAGGCCACTATAAATTGGAAATAAACATTATTTTCCTGGACCTTCATGTTACATCACATATGTTACAATGAAGGTCTGTGGTAGGGGCAACAGCTGCTACTTTTTCCTGGCTGCCCAACCAGGTGTTTCAAGGCAACATCCTCTCAAACACGAAGAGGCCATGAGGGCTCATCTTGAGGTCTAAAATATTGAAAAGTAAAGGCCTTTGAAGGAAGAACCTTCCATGATCAAGATCTCACATCCTTCCCACTTTTGATAAACAGAAAAGTAGTTGAAGACCGTCCTTCCACTGTGCAGAAGAGAAATGTATTAAACCTAGGTTTCCTCTAAAGACAGAAGGGAAAGTGCTGGGCCCCTAGCCAGCAAGGTTACTGGAACAATTGTGTTAATTCAACAATTATTATTATTATTATTATTATTGCAAATTTGACTCTGATCTTATCTATTTTACCTTATCTAAAGAGAGCAAGCATAATTTAATGGATTGCATGTTGGACTTAGACTAGAGACTAGAGCTCAAACCCCCACTAGGAAATGAAAACCAACTGTCTGGCATTAGGCAAGTCCCATCCTTTCAGCCTCAGAGGAAGGCAATGCTGAACACCCTCTGAGCAGATTTTGACAAGAAAAGCAATGATAAGTTTGCCGTGTGTACGAGTGTATGCACATTTCCTATTGACTTATAGTAACCCTTTTTTGATTTTTTTTTCTTGGGCAAGGAAAATATAGCCTACAGTGGTCTTCTATCCAAGTACTAGCAAAGGTTGATCCTGCTTAGCTACCCCGCTCAGGCAGGATATCATTCCTTCATAGTTATTTAGTAGGCTTGTTTGATCCACACACAAAAAATGATTCAAAACTCACTTTGGATGTAGGGGGCACTGGGAGTTCGATTCTAAAGTCAATTCTGATTTTCACAGAAAAAAATGTTCAAAACTTCATAAACTTCTGAATCCTTCATTAATGGTTTGAAAGTGTTATTCCCTGTTTCATTGGGTGGTCTTTACTTTGAAAGTAGTTGTTTTACTCTGGAAGCGGGGGGCAGGGAAGGGGAGCAAAGGGAAGAGATTAATCCATTCTGGTTTAAAACATCCTCTCTGGCTTAAGACAGAAGTGGGGGAGGGAGGCAACTCATCCACTCTGTTTAAAACGCTTCTCTGGTTGAAGACTGAAGCGGGAGGGAAAGGAAAGGGAGGGAATCCATCCACTCTGGTTTAAAACGCTTCTCTGGTTTGAGCCGAGGCCAGGGAACAGAAGTGGGGGGAAAGCTGAATCATTTCCGACTCATCGATTCGTAACAGAAATGGCAGAAAAAGCTTCAGAAGGGCAAAGGGACTTCTGGTTTCCTTAAAAACTTCAAAATCGCTTCAAAAAGGAAATCTTTCCAAATTCATTCCAAATTACGAAGATTCTGACCGAACCTAACCATGCCTATTATTTAGGACTCTGAGTTGCTGCATGTTGGAAATTATTTGTGGGCACATGTCCCTAACAACTTAACCTATTAGGAGTTCATCTATTTCACAGCACTCCAGTTCTTGTGGTTCTTGGCTAAGTTGGGCAATGATGAAATGGAAATTATAGCAATTATACTGCTGCTGATCTTCTGCCATGTGCTAACAATAGTTTTGGTTCCATTTTATCCTATAGATTTAGAGTAATGCTACACATTCTATGACCCTCCAGCTGTTGTTGGGCTACCACCCCAACAGCCCTGTGAGATAGCCAGTGAAGAATGATGGAAGTTGTGGTCCATTGGGCCTCATGCTCCGACATCTTGGCTTGTAAGATGCATTTCAGTATTGCAAACCCCCCAATGACCTTTGCATGACTTCCATCCACAATAGATTTTCCTGCCTATCAACAAAAGGTCAGGAATGGGTTGGTGAAGTGGGATGGAGTGGGGAATACAAACCTAATCTAGCATTCATGATGGCTTGTTCTTGGCCACTGGGACAGTCATATGTCAGCCGTGAAACTGCATTTACAGAAGTAAAGGAGACATAACAGATCTTACTTTCCCCCTTAAGAAAATGCTATAGCAGATGTTGGTAAATCATTCCCAGAGAAGAAAAACACATTCTTTGCTCCAGGAGACTGATTCAAAATTGCTTCAATTTGCCAGGCTGTTCGTAAGGTGGGGAAAGAAAATGTGAGGATGGAAATCCTGCAAATTCAATATCTCTAGATGATTGCAATTTTCCTGGTTCAAAAGGTGAGATTTTCAGTTTATGACCTGCCTGTTTTTTTCTTGTTGTTTTCCTGAGAAATGTGAAGTTACTCAAATCTGGCCCTAATATATTGCAGATGAATACTAATAATAAAATCTCACCCGAGGACATCCAGTCTGGTGAACTGAAGCAGCATGTTGCATTTGGCACTGGAAATATCTTTGGGTGACATGAGCTAAATTGTTAATTCCCAGCCTAAACCAAGCACACAAAACAAAATAGCTAATGCAAATGAAATTAAAAAATATATGAGAAAACAAGTATGGTTATTATAAGGATGCAGTGGAAAGCATGGCCAGATTGGCTAGAGATTTGGTCAGATAGTACGGGGACTGTCATTCTTTTATTTTTTAAAAATATTTTTATTCAAGAAAAACACAAAATAAGACAAAAAAACAGACATTTTAGATCTGCAAGACTACACAACTGCAAACTATAATGAATAGGCTTGTGTAATCCGGGTAAACCATGGTCCATTTTGGTGTCCTGGATTTCGGTGGGGGTCTTGATCCATATTTCAGGAGCCTCCCAGATTTGGGAGGACATAAATCAATTTTTGATATGGGAAGCCGAAAGATTCATTGGTGGCAAATGGGGGACGGACTTCCCAGGCTCACCTTCCTATCAGTTTAGGCATTACTTGTCCTTATATCCTTCATTAAGATCTGGATTAAAAGCATCACTTAGCCAGCTGCACTGGGAATGAGGCGCAGCTGGCTAAGTGTCAGCTGCAAAAGATCTCTCTGACCAGTAGGTCATGAGTTTGAGGCCTGCCCGGGTCGAGGTAGGTGCTCTACCTTTAAGTGTGGCCTGCTGTTGACCTTTACATTGCATCTGTCAAGTAGGAAATAAGGGTACCACATTAAGTGGGGAGGCAAATTTTGACTGAATTATGAGGCCATTAAAGAACTCCAGGAACGCTGAGGAATGCGGAAGAAACAACAAGGGATGCTGAGAGATGAGGAGTGTGTCAGCTCCCCCTGGTTGCCAGAGTTTGCTTCTGATCGTCTATATGTTGTATACTGTAGTAACAGCAGGGATTGTCTGCTAAGTATGTGTACCTGTAATCCGCTCTGGGTCTCCTTCGGGGTGAGAAGTGCAGAATATAAATAAAGTGTATTATTATTATTATTATTATCAGAGTTAAGATACCATTCCTTCTGTAGAGGAGACCTGGGTTTAATAAAGGGCTTAAGAAACCTTGCTTCCTGGGATCCTTTTCCTTCTGTCTTTAGAGGAAACCTAGGTTTAATAAAGGGCTTAAGAAACCTCGCTTCCTGGGATCCTTTCCCTTTTGTTTTTAGAGGAGACCTGGGTTTAAAGAAAGGGCTTAGGAAACCGCACTTCCTGGGATTCATTGCCTTCTAGTAGCTGCCTCCCTCCACACACTCAACATATAACTGGAAGAACCCAAAAGCAGCAGGTTTTTGACAGCCACTGTTCTGTTGTGGTTGGTAAAAAAAAAAAGGTGGTTCACCCCATGCCGTCACGGGCTTCCGTACCAGCCAAACAAGCTCAAGGCAAATGCCCAAGATAAATCTGTGCACAAGCCCAATAATGAAACCTCAATGAAACAATTATAAAAACGACAATTAGCTTGCCATATTTGCTGGGTTTAGGTGATCAGGACCCCCACTAAATGGAAAAACAACGTGAATAAAACAAACCTTCATTTAACTTAGATAGAAGAACACCTCTCTAGAAATTTCTAGGTCCATCAGCATGATTCTGTGACAAGTTGTTCATGAAAAACACTGAAGAATCTAGAGTTTCCTAACAACAGCATTTTAATTAAATCTGCAAAAATCAAATCGGAAAGCACCAATCAGGATAGGGGAGAGATATTCCCCTCGGTAGACAGCTAGAGTTCCAAGAAAAGTGGGAGAGACATCGTGCTATAGTACATTTTGCTATATTATTGTTGAGTCTCCACTAATTTAACATTGTTTGTGCCACAAACCAGAAGTTTTTGGAGTAGAACAACTACTTTCAATGTAAGGACTTCAGCATTAAACAGGAAATAACACTTTCAAACTAGGAACATATTTTCTTTTATATCATTCAGAAGCTGGATGCCCATCTGTCAAGGGTGCTTTGGTGATATTTTTACTATGATTTTTGTTCCTAGGTTATAAATGTCATTTTCTAATTGGTTCTATCATAAAAATGATTGGAAATAGCTGTGAAAATGGGGAAGAAAGGATCCCCTGAAGTTTCCCCAGTTATAATAATTATGAGCAATTACTATAATGTTTTATTTACTGTTTTGATTTGGCTTATTTTGTTTTTATTGTTTATTATGGCATTGATTGTTTGCCATCTTTTGTTGGAAACCGCCCTGAGTCCTCCCGGGAAGATAGGTCAGGTTATAAACAAAGTTTTATTTAATATTTATTTATTATTTTGTTACTGCCATTATAGTAATGAATTTTTCACTAACAATGCTTTAGAAACACTTTGGAAATGAAGTGCCAGTGCGCCTCCCCCCTGTTTTGTAAAGACTTTTGAAACATGTTCGAATCCATTGCACACCCTAACGGCAACCTGGAAAGACCCAATCACACAACAACCTTGAGATGAAGTGCTATATGAATGAAAGTGAAGGAAATGCAGGAGACTGTGATGCATGGAGCTATTTCTTCTTTGAATGAAGTCCAGAATTTATCCTATAGGGATGTAATTCAACTCAAAGGAAGCAACAAGTAATTTTAACAATTTTCTTCTTACAGTAAGAAAGTATTGGAAACCAATCAGTTGTTGAAACCGTCTAGTAATTCAGGACTAAGGACTTTATCACACAAGGGAGGCAAACCATCACTGAAAGAGGACCACCACTTTGTCTTCACACAGTGCTTTCTTTGAGAAGTAAATGTCTGTAATGTTTCTACAACTCTAATGGTAGGACCAGCCCTCTTCCTATTGCTCAATTTTTAAAAACTTATTGCTAGAAAAGGCTGATATGTAGGTCTAGGTGGTCTCACTGCAGCAATATTACCGCACCAATGTTGTGGTGTAAGGGAACTTGGGTTTAGGGTAGTGGGGCCCACAAAGTTGCAAGAACTCCAAAAGAGACCGATATAGATCCAAACAAGACTTTTATTTCTGGCTGGTCAGCAAGAGACAGACAGTTTGCACTTTCAAAGATGCACACAAAGGACTGCCATGCCTTGTGGCATAGTAAAAAAAAACTGTTATACTCCTCTCCCCATTACCTCACCTTCCTTATCTCATCCAGGCTCTAACTTGATTGGATGCATTCCCTGTCCATGCACAACCTGATTGGCCATATATCTTTCAGCACACAAAGTTCATGTGTAACAAGATACTACTACATTCTTTGTTCACTATCTCTAGACCGATTGTATAAACGCGGTGGCTGCTTTCAGTGTCTCTTCCTTTATTTTGGGAGGGGTAGTTTTCTTACTGGTTCCTTTCATTGGGATGCTAAGACACAATGAATATTTTCACAATACACAATTACAGTACAGTAGGATCCTCAAATCCACGGGGGATATAAGTTACTAGAATTTTCTGGCTCAGAATTTTGCACTCTCTAAACTGCAAATTGCACAATTTCATAGGCTGGAAGAGTGTTTGTCAATGTGGTATAATAGGATTACAGTTGTGTAGTATACAAAGACCTCGTGTCTTTATCCAATGTTCATCAGGGCAAGAAATGTCCCTCACTAGGACCAAGCCTTGGCTCACTAAAACCATACCAAACTGCAATAGGGACATCTATGTAGCATGTGGATTCTTCTCTAGTCCTCCTGCTCCAGAAATGGTATGTCTTCTTTTCTTTGCTATCTATTTTTCCCTGCCAGCTGTTTCAAGTTGTGTCTCAGAAGCTGAGAGAGGGGTAATTTTCTCCCTCTCAATCCCTTTCTCTGTCACTCTCTCTCTCTCTCTCTCACACACACACACAGAGACACAATGTGTCACACCTTAACACCTTAAAAACTGTAATCTTCTCCCTATTGTTCTTGTACTGAGATGGGCAGGGGAAGAGATGTTGTATTTTGCTACATAGGGCACCTTGTCTTTCTCTGGAAGAGGTGCTGCCATTGTTAATGATCCATTAGATATTGGGTTTAGACACTTCTATCTTTCGAGTCCTTTGGGAATCTCAGATAAATATCAAATAGGCTTTGTGATTTATTTCATTATCACATTGTGATTTATTTCAATACTTATTTTGTCACTCCCTCTACCATAGTGAGATAATTCTGTTAGGAGCTCTATTTCTGGTCTAACTTTAGGAGATACAGACTAGCTGACTCCATGGACCAAGCTGAGTCTGTAAACCACAACAAAATGGAATGGTAGTGAAAAATGAGCAGTGAAGAAAGCTAACACATTTGAAATATGGTGCTCTAAGACAACTGTGTTATCAAGGAATAGAACTCCTCAACAGCATGACTTATATGAATTATGAGACATGGCTCCAGTGGAAAACATAGCCAGCCAAATGTTTATTTTCTCATTGCCTTAAAAGTAACCTTTTTATGAAATTCCTTGGAAATCCTCCAGAATGTGAACTCACTTTGCCCTTGCCTCACCTTCACTCAGCGAAAATCACCGTAATCTAATTTCCTCTATCTATCTGGCATGGTATGATCTAAGCCAGCCCCTGACCTATAGCACCTGTCTGGACCCCCACTTTGAATCCTCCATTTTATGTAAGGTAAAGGCAAAGGTTTTCCCCTGACATTAAGTCCAGTTGTGACCGACTCTGGAGGTTGATGCTCATCTCCATTTCTAAGCCAAAGAGCCGGCATTGTCCATAGATGCCTCCAAGGTCATACAGCCAGCATGACCATATGGCGCACCATTACCTTCCCGTCTGAGCGGTACCTATTGATTTACTCACATTTGCATGTTTTTGAACTGCTAAGTTGGCAGAAGCTGGGGCTGACAGTGGAAGGTCATGCTGCTCACCAAATTCAAACCTGCGACCTTTCATTCAACAAGCTGAGAAAATAGACCTTGACAGTTTATGTGATTTATAGTTAACACACAGTCAAAGAGCATCCTGAACTCTTGCAACAATGGAATTGAACCAAACTCGGCATATTGAACTCTACTTACCAACAGAAAGTACTGAAAGGGTTTGCTTGGGAATTGATCTTGAGTTTGGAAGTTGTAGTTCACCTACACCCAGAGAGCACTGTGGACTCAAACTATGTCATGTTATGTTGTTGTTTGTTTTCTATCCAGAATCACAATGTTGGAAGGAGGCTCGCCACTTTAAAGTCCCTAAAACAGGCATGGGAAAACTTTGGCCCTCTGGGTGCTTTGGACTTCAACTCCCACCATTCTTAACAGCCCGAGGCCCTTTCCTGCTTAAATGGCTGAGGCGAAAAAAGGAAAAGAGCCTGAGGCTGCTAGGAATGGTGGGAGTTGGAGTCCAAATCACCTGGAAGGTCCAAGTTTGCCCATGCCAGCTTTCGACAGAGACCTCTTCCTCCCCCTTCCCCTTTGCGCCCTTTCTTTCCCCTCCTGCCGAACACTTACTTTTTCTTCTACACTACCGCTTCTGCCGCCATTTTGATCCATGGGGGCAGCGTGAGCGTGTTCAGGAGGGGAGGGGGGAAGATGTGACCCGTGCGGATGCTACTGCGCAGACTATCTCCAGAGCAAAGTGAGGCAAAGCGAGCAGAGCGAGGCTGGGAAGAAGGAAGCCCGAGTGGAGAAGAAAAAGTGTTCGGCAGGAGGGGGAAGAAAGGGTATTGGAAGTTCCAATTTTCCACAACACATCTGATGATTGCTGATGGCACACTAGTGTGCCACAGCACTCTGGTTGGGAAACACTGCCTTATATCATTATAAACCTTTTCCAGAACCCAAAACTGAAAGGAAAGCATTTTTCCTGACTTTCCCACTAGATAACAGTTTGTTATATTTCTTTTGCTGGAGACAAAATGATTGCCTCAGTTTCTGAAAGCTCTGCTTCTGTTTACTAAACCTTCGCTTTATGTCCAAAGTTTCACTATCCTCTCCCTCATTAACTCCTTCACCTGGAAAATCAATCTCAGTATCATTTTCGGACTGTTGCTCTGAGAAAAGCAGTGAAAGGTCTCTCCTAGGAATGTGGCCTTGTGAATCTTCCTGAAACAACTCAGGCCTCTCTCCTGAACTTAACTTGGGCCCAAGCAAACGCTCATCCCCATTCCCATCATGAACATCAACATGAACATCAGACACAATCACAGGCTGATGTTGTTGTAGGCTGACATACAACAATTATATGCCATGACTAAACACAATCCCTTGTTCATTAAAATGTGTTGAATCACTGTTTTAAACAATTTTGTCCTTTTACTGTTTTCAGTTGTGCTCATTTGGTTTGGATACTTCTGCAGTTATAGGTAATCATGAAGGTATGGGAGTGCAAATTAACATTCACTCAGCAAATTGAGGGAATTGGCCACTGAGACAAGCCTATTAAAGCCACAGGCTGGAATCGAATTCTTCATATATCCTTAATCTCAAGGAGGCAAGTCAGAAGCTACATAGAAGAAAGTTACATGCTGAGACCCTACATGAGGATGTATAGGATAAATCTCAGCAGGTGGAGATGTACATTGATCCTTCAACATGATCTTTGTGTTGAATGATTATGTTATACAACAGAATGCACAACTGAATGAACAATCAAATGTACAATTATTGGGTGTGAATATGCATCCATATACTCAAAGGCACTACATACAGGACTCTGGTTTTGCAACTTTGAACTGAGATCATATATTGACTATTAGACATGATATCCAAGTCCCAAGATATCCAAGATATTTCTGCTTCTTGGCAGGGAGTTGGACTGGATGGCCCAAAAGGTCTCTTCTAACTCTATGATTCTATAAAACACCATCAGGCTATCTGCCCTAATCTCAGATATATGAGGGATAGTTCCAGATTAATGTCCCACTAATGGTAGTTTAGTTAAATGGGAGTGTGCAGATAGATATAGATATGGAATCTCAGCATCAGAAGACATATAGTTCAAGTGAAATTCCCCGGATTGTGTCTCCTGAACTCTGCAATTGTTCTTTCAACATCTTTCAATTTTCTTTAAAGAAAAGTTCTTTATAGGCGTTAAGAGACAAGGAGGAGATGAGTGTCAAACATCAAAATGTCACAGGCATCTTCCTTCAGATCTGCAAAAAATCTCATTTTTTGAAAAGATCACTGTGACTGCATTCTAAGATGCCAGTGTAAAAAGAAAGAATGGGGTTCTTTTCCAGCATGACCCAAATACAAATCAGGTTGCCTTTCACCATCCTTTTTTTTCCAACTGAATAAATAGGAATTTCCACTCAATTAGATTCATTTGAGGGCAATAAAGTACCAGGTACCAATAGGCAGGATTAAACAGCATTGGTTAATGGCATAGCACATGAGCTATTAAGACCACTGTAGAAGGAGCAATTTTCCAATTTGTGTTTTGAACTTTGGAGAAAATCTTGTGGATGACTAGCTGAGGGTGCCTCTAAATCTGCAGGGTTAATGTAGTTTGACACCACTTTAACTCCTATGACTCAATGCTATGGTATCATGGGAGTTGTAGTTTTACAAGGTCATTAGCCTTCTCTGCCAAGCTACAACCTCCCCCCCACCCCGCACCAAGATTATATAGCACAGAGCTATGGCAGTTAGTGGTTTCCATCTGCCTTAATGCTGCAGTGTAGATGCATCCTGAAATGTTTCCTTCCACAATTTCACTCCATGGAACTCAACTGGCAAATAAGTTTATTCTTGGTTGCTGTGAGTTTTCTGGGCTGTATGGTGGACTATACAACCTCTGAGGATGCCTGCCATAGATGTGGGCAAAACGTCAGGAGGGAATGCTTCTGGAACATACAGCCCAGAAAACTCACAGCAACCCAGTGATTCCAGTCATGAAAGCCTTCAACAACAAGTTAATTCTTCTTAGGGAAAATAGTTGAACATATACATTCTCCAAAAGAGTCAATTATAACTCCGTTGGGTGAATTAGAGTCTCAATAAATCAAGAACAGCATCAGTGCGAGAAGGCAGGATTATTATGCAGTATGGTTGAGGGACCATGAATTGGTGAATTGCGCTAATGAAGAGAGATGGAATACTGTAGATGCTCAATCTGGTATGTATCCACTGTCAATGATAGCAAAACTGTAGTGGAATAGCCGGTTCATGAGATAAAGCCCTTAGAGTGATCAGCAGAGAATATATATGTGACAGTAATAGCATATGTTCAATATCTTGCACCTTGAGAGAAGAGTTATGGAATCTGGTCATACCTTGATGAAGTCATCACTGCATGCCCTAGGTTTGGAACATTTCTAGCCTTACTGTGATGTTGTTTTTCCTCTGAAATCCCTTTGAGCTGCTCTTTTGATGCACCAGGCTAATTTTTCCCCCTCCTATCCACACTTTGCTGTCATCTCACACATCTAAATCATCTCCCAGGTCATGTTCCTGCTGCTTTTTTATTGGCAATATTTTTCCTGTTAATTGTGCATGCTCTGTTTTGAAGTTTTTCAACTACCTCCTGCTAGGCAGCTCAGCAAGGAATATTTTTGCCTCCTGTGCAATTCCTGTGACATGTTTATGCTTTGCCGGCTCCTGTAAAATGCAAGACTTATCACATGCTATTGAAAATCTAGCTGGAATTTTGCGCTCTTAACACAGAACTATTATTGTTTTGCTGAAATAAATGTCTCTGGAATGAGCTTTATTGCTGCTTCTGGGCCAATGCTCAGAACCAGTGCCAGCCTAGTGTCAAAGGGAAATGGCTCCTTCTTGTTTAAGGGCGGTTCAAGAGCCAGATTAAACCCATCAGGCAACACACAGCTTTGCTTTTTTCTTAAAGAATTTAATTTCTTTTTAAAATCTCAATTTCCCTTCAAAAAGACCAGGAAACAATCCAAAAGGATGGTATCCACTCCTATATTTGGGAGAAAATAAAGGAGAGCCGACATACAGTAGTAATTGAAGTATTGGATTCAAAACCAAGGTTCAAATATTTGCTTGGGCATAGAAACCCATTGGTTGACCTTGGATCACCACAGTCTCATAGCCTCAGAGAAAGGTAGTGGCAGACCCCTTCTTGAATAAGTCTTGCCAAGAAAATCTTGTGATGGGTTGCTTTAGGGAAGGGGTCCTCAAATTTTGTAAACAAAGGACCGGTTCATGGTCCCTCAGACAGTTGGGACTATAGTTTGAAAGCAGCATGAACACATTCCTATTAGGCATGAGAAAAATGAAACGGAAATTAAAAGGATTCGTAAGAGATTCGTATGTAATGGGACTTTTGAGGTTTTACGTATCGCTGCCGCGATCCCGGAAGTAGACTTCCTTTAACGGTCCTTGAGGCCAACAATTTGCGTTATGATCGTAAGAAATTCTTAAGTATTAATTAATTAATTATTGTACTACTCACTTCTCCCTGTCTTCTCCCCCTCATTTCCTTCCTGCCTTCATTCAGCTTCTTCTTTTTCCCGCATTTCTATGAGGAACTGGAAGTGACGCTGCTGCTAGGTAGGCTAGGCAATGCATTCTGGAAAGTGTAGTCCTCCAGGCTTCCCCCCTCCTTCTCTTCCCGTTGCTCTGCTGCCATGCCCCATCGCAGGGGCCTGCTTCACACACACACACACACGCACGCGCGCTCCTCCTCTCTCCAGGCTTTCCCCCCCTCCTTCTCTTCCCCGTTGCTCTGCTGCCATGCCCCATCGCAGGGGCCTGCTTCACACACATACACACACACACGTGCGCGCTTCTCCTCCTCTCTCTCCCTGCACTCTCTCAGATGCTTCTCTTCCCCGTTGCTCTGCCATGCCCCATCGCAGGGGCCAGCTTCAGCCCTCCAGGTACGTGTTTTGGACTTCAACTCCCACCATTCCTCACAGCCTCAGGCCTCTTCCTTTTCCTCTCAGCCTGGGCAAACTTGGGCCCTCGCTCCCTCAGGATCGGGGTGAGAGAGAGGCAGCAAGGAGCGAGGGGGGGCTCCTCCTCCTTTTCTTTTGCTGCTTCCAAGAATAGAATACCCCCCCTCCCTCCCTTCCTCCTTCCCTCCCTCCTTCCTATTTGGAGAGTCCCATCTAGAATTCAGTGTGGTTTATTCAAGTTTTGGCCTACAACTCCCAGAAATCCCAGCCAATTTACCAGCTGTTAGGATTTCTGGGAGTTGTAGGCCAAAACCATCTGGAATGCGCATGCTCTGGCATACGAATTACTAACGAATTTCGTTAGTACTTAAGTTACATTTCCGAAATTTTTGGGAATTTTTTTGTAAGTCTTTGATATACTAATAAAAAAAAATCCCCCCCATTTGATATAAGAATCGCCATTTTAGGATTCTAAACCATGCCTAATTCCTATGCACACTACCCATATCTTATTTGTAGTGCAAAAATACAGAAAGAACAATAAGAAGTTAAGGTTTCACCTTGACTTTAAATCTAATTGAGTCCGACTCTGGGTGGTGATGCTCATCTTCATTTCTAAACTGAAAAGCCAGCATTTTCCGTAAACATCTCCTAGGTCATGTAGTTGGCTACATGGAGCACCTTTACCTTCACATCAGAGAGGTACCTATTGATCTACTCACATTTGCATGCTTTTGAATTGCTAGGTTTGCAGAAGTTGGGGCTAATGATGGGAGCTCACCTTGCTCCACGGATTTGAACCACTGACCTTTCAGTCAGCAAGTTCCTGATTCAGCAGTTTAATCCACTGCACCACGGTGACTCTTATAGAACAATACAATATTTAAAATGAAGAACAATTTTAAACAACATAATCTTAGCACTATTTCAGTGGGAAGTGTGAGGCTGCTTTTGGCTGATGAGATTGTCAAGTTACTTAGGTTTGTTGTTGTTGTGGTGTGCCTCCAAGTTATTTTAGACTTAGGGCGACCCTAAAGTTTAGGCCAGGGGACAGATAAAGGACCTAGAAAGGCTGCATCCCACCCACAGGCCTTCGTTTGGGGACCCCAGCTTTAGGGTCGCAATATTTCAGAAATGACTTGAAGGCGCACAACACTCACAAAATAGAAATGAATTGGAACGGGACTGGATATTATCCCTGGTGTGTGTATGTGTCTGTACTGTACCTTCAAGTTGCTTGTTGACTTGTGAACACCCCATAAATTTCACAGGGTTTTCTTAGGCAAGGAATACCTAGAGGTGGTTTTGCTAATTCCTTCTTATTAGTACAATGAAAAAATAAGCCAGTAGACAGAAAACACAATCTGCATAGCCCTACACCTTTCATTTAATGGCCCCATTTCCTGGTTTTTGTTTTCTAGCGAACTCACTTTTCAGCACCTTTCAAGTTGCCCAGTCTTCTGTGTGCCCAGGAGGGAGTCTTTCATTA
This sequence comes from Anolis apletophallus, assembly GCA_030556195.1. Lineage (NCBI taxonomy): Eukaryota > Metazoa > Chordata > Lepidosauria > Squamata > Anolidae > Anolis > Anolis apletophallus. The sequence continues at coordinate 132,890,469 of JARBWK010000007.1, forward strand.
GGTATCAGCTATGGATTGAGGTTCCTGGTTTTAGCCTGCCACTTTTGGACTCTTGCTTGCTGAGGTGTTCCTGTGAGTATCTCTGTAGATCTTAGAAATCTGTTTCTTAATTAAAGGCATTGGCGTGCTGGCTGATTTCTGAACAGGGAATGGGCATGCAACCCTTACAAGATGATTGACACAGACTATTTCAAGATGTTTAGGACTCTACCACCCACAAGCCCTAACTGGCATAGCCAAATGTCAGGGATTCTGAGAACTGCTATCTGACAAAAGCTGGCATCCTGTTTGTGACATGTATAGCCAAATCCCAATTTATTTAGCTGGGATGAACAATAGTATTCAAGTCACAATTTTTGGCCTTAGCGTCCAATTTCATACAACTTTTGGGAGATGGAAATTTTATTTATTACGAATTGAACCATTTTGTGCTTTGTGCTTTGAAAATGTTTGGCATGCTTTGCAAAATGACAATCCAGGGTGAAATCAGTAATAACATTCAGGTCAGATCTTGCCACTTTTCTCCACCACATGGAGAACTTTTTCATCTTATAATGCACCCGGCATCAGATATGTGAACTTCTTCAGACAAATGCTATCTACTAAGCCTCCAAAACCTGTGTATCTTTGGCCCGGCATGGGAGTCTTTCTTCACTGATTTTTATTAGGAGTAGAAGTGATATCACAATCATTACCAGGATCAGCACCACAGCAGGCAACCAAACTGCTATGATTTGTACAAATCCTTCCAGGAACGCCACTCTGTTTTGATGCTCCTGTGTAATATCACTTCGGAGCATGTGTGAATGTCAAAATACTGTACATTAAAGACTTTATCTCATGAGGTAGGCAAATCAGCCTTGCCACCCTCCATTATTTCTCCTAGCTATTAATAGATGAAACGTCCATAGCTCCCAATCCTGCAATGCTCCCATCACCTATATTGGTGAGATGGATCCTTTTTGCCTCTGTGACAGCAAGCTAACCAATACATTGCATTATAGCAGTGGTTCTCAACCGTCCTAAGACCACGACACCTTAGTAGAGTTCCTCATGTTGTGATGACCCGTAACCATAAAATTATTTTTGTTGCTACTTCATAACTGTCATTTTGCTACTGTTATGAATTGTAATATGTAGGATGCATTTTCATTCACTGGACCAAATTTGGCACAAATACCCGATACGCCCAAACTTGAATACTGGTGGAGTTGAGGGGAGGTTGATTTTGTCATTTGGGGGTTGTAGTTGCTGGGATTTATAGTTCACCTACAATCAAAGAGCATTCTGAACTCCACCAAGGATAGAATTGGGCCAAACTTCCCACACAGAATCCCCATGACCAACATAAAATACTGTGTTTTCTTTTCTTTTTTTTAAATAAAGTTTTATTAAGAAGTTTCACATTTTATACATATAACATATAAACATGGGAAGGTAACGTACCTAAGGGACTAAGGGGAAGGTAGACACATGAAAAAGGGAATAAAATTGACTTCCGCTCTCTTACCACACCATTTACAATTATTATTAATGATAGTTCCTAACCTGGAACCTCCCAGATGCTCTTACTCTTTGTCGTGATAACTCCTTTTATCACCTTATCTATTCTCATCTATTTTTCAGCCATTGTTCTTAATATACTCAGCAACCTGAGTCCAGTCTGTTCTGATATTTCCTTTACCATTATTTTGTCTCAACCAAAATGTAAGTTCATCCATGTCTTTGATCTCAAGAATCTTCTCTTGCCATTGTTCCTTTGTAGGTAGGAGATTCGTCTTCCAACTTCTAGCAAATATAATCCTTGCCGCCGTTGACAGGAATATAAAGAGTTTCTCCATATTCTCATTTTTAAATGTTCCATTTTCTATAATTCCCAATAGGTATAACTCTGGCTTCATTTGGAAATCGATCTTTAAGATTTCTTTACATTCATTATGAATTAATTTCCAATACCCATTAGTCTTAGGACAGGTCCACCACATGTGAAAAAAAGAACCTTCTTGCTTATCACATTTCCAACACTTATTATCCACATTTTTGTACATTATATTTAGTTTCTTGGGTGTGATATACCATCGATGTATCATTTTTAACCAATTTTCTTTAAGATCAGTTGCATAGGTGATTTTGAGTTGTTTCGTCCACAACCTTTCCCATTCCCTTAACTGAATGGGTCTTCCAATGTTTCTCGCCCATTTTATCATAGTTTGCTTAATTACCTCCTCCTCTGAGACCCAATTCAGGAGCATGGAGTATGTTTTGGATATAGTTTTTCTTTCACTTTTTAAGATTTTATCGCATGGGCCTTCCATCGTACTAAATCCTTTAACCTTATCTTTGTTAAAACTTTCTCTCATTTGGAAGTAGTGCAGCCATAATACATTACGATATAATCCAGCAATTTCTTCCTGTGTTTTCATCACTAATTCACCTTCCTTTTGTGTCACCATATCCTGGTATTTTGGCCATTCTGTCCAACCCAATAACCTTCTTTGATTCGCTTCTAGAGGTGAAAGCCATAGTGGTGTCTTTGTGTATATAAAGTCTTTATATTTTAACCAGATTTTCAGCAAAGCGGATCTAATAAAATGATTCCCAAATTTTTTTTCTATTTTAGCTCCTTCATACCAAAGGTACGAGTGCCAGCCTTTCGCAGGTCAAAACCTTCAAGAGTTAAGGTTGAACTCTTATCTAATAGCACCCAATCTTTCACCCATACCAGGGCACATGCTTCATAGTACATTTTTAAATCAGGCAGGCCAAAGCCTCCCTTTTCTTTCTGCATGATCATTATATTGTACTTAATTCTTGGTTTTTTATTTTTCCATATGAAGTTAGTCGTTTTCTGATAGTCTTTGGCAACCCCTCTGACACCCTCTCATGACCCCCCCCCCCCAAGGGTCCCAATCCCCAGGTTGAGAAACACCGGATGATGGAATGATACTCTTCTCCCCTTTACTGTTCCCAAGCATATATTTGCCTTTTTTTGTTTTTAATACTGAAACTGTGAACTTGCAGTAAAAATGAAAGTAAAATTTTTAAAAATTAAGGAACTGCAATAGTGCAGAAAGGCAAGGCTATGAGAGTGTGTGGAAGTATGATCATGGTACCACATAAGGGTGAATTGTTGAAATTGTGCTACTGAAGAGAGGCATGATATCAAAAGTCTTCATCATGGCATATAACCATTGTCAACAATAACATGACCAAAGAGGAATAGTGGGTTTGTGTTAGAAATTCCAAGGGCTGAGTACTGTAAAGCCTATGTACAGAGTTATGCATTATTTTTGCCATGCAGTTCTTGTGTGCAATTATGTAAAAATCAAATGAAGACATGAAATATGCATATATGTGCAATGAACATGCAGACACTGCACATGTCCCACAAACCTGAATTACCTGGGGCTGTATCAGATTGGAAAAATACCCAACCATTTCCGTAGGGCACTTATATATGCATGAGATACATACAAAATTACGGTCAGTGTCTTTCTGCTGGCCTGTTACCAGTCCATTGAGCCAATGAAACCAGTAGAGTATAGATCAAAGGGAAGGTTCAAATGACGATGGCAGCTGCTCCTTCTGAACATGTCAAAATCCCAAGTGGAGTAATCACTGTTATTTATCACCTCTCAGCCTGCCAGGTCTCTCAAGGCAATGCACAACAAATAAAAACACTCTTTAAAAGCAGGTCAGAACAAAACCATTTTTTTCAAAACTAATTTTAAAAAGCCAGAATCCTCTGAGAACAGATTAAAACAATCTCAAAGGCCAACCTAAAAATGGCTGGGTTTTTTTCCAAACTAAAACAAGGAATCAAAGGCCAAATGAAACAATAAAGTCTTGGTCACCTGCCAAAAGACCAATATCATTATGTTACCCCTGACTTCCGTTGGAAAGAAGTCCAAACATCTAAATATTGCTACGGAAAATACCCTGACTGGTGTACTCGCCAACCTAACTTCCCTGGATGGTAGCAAATGCAATAGGGCTTTTGCTGAGGAACTGATATCTTGGGCAGACTCATGTGGGATAGGTTTTTCCGATACCCTGGTCCCAAAATCTAACTTAGTTTTAAGTTGGTTTCATTTTTAATATGAGCTATTTAAGAAGACCATATTTCCCTTTCCAACCCTCATTTTCATTCTACTCACTTATTTCATAAGGATCAGAGGGGTTTTTTTTCCAGACCTTTCTTTTTTGGTACCTGACTTATTGCTACTTTACCCTCAAGAATCTAGAAGCCCCGGAAAACATTTTTATTTAATACTGAGCAATGGTTTGCTGAAGTTTATTTATTATTATTATTTCCATCATTTCTACCCTATCTTTCTAAACCCCTGAAGGAGGACTCAGAGTGGCACCAATTCGATGCTGACAACATACAACACATTACACACAACATTATACAAAAAGTTAAAACATTAGATTTAAATGCATTTAAAATATTTAAGGTATGTTCAAATGCATTTCTCTTCATGGGAGTGTAGCTATCAAGGTTGTGCATTTGGGGTCAACCTTGATCTGTTTTGTGTCCCAACTTTTGGTGGGGACCTCAATCTGTTATTTGGGAGTCTCCCGAAATCAGGAGGGCAGATAAATGTTTTCACTCTGGGGTGCTAAAAGATCCGTTTTTCTATCAGACCATTTGGGGGGGGGGGTCCACCCAGGCTCCCCTTCCTGGTGTGCACTGAAAGGAGGCTTCTTCTTACCTGCTGTTTCTACTCTAGAGGTGCTCGGCTGCAGACACAGGCAGCCGTGCACTTTCTGTGCCTGCACGCCATACACATACTCTCTTTCCAAGGCAAGGAGGCAAGTTCTGTTTCTTTTCTCTACAGGAGGTGCTTGGCTGCAGGCACTGACAGTTGTGCCTGCTTTCTGGGCCTGCACGCCACACACATTCTTTCCAATGAGAGTGCATGCATGGCATGGCGTGCAGGATCAGAAAGCATGTGTGTACCTGTCAGTGCCTGCAGCTGAGTGCCTCTTACTCTAGAGTAAGAGGCACTCAGTTGCAGGCACTGGCAGATACATGTGCTTTCTGGGTCTGCACATCACACACACATACACTTTTCAAGACAAGAAGGCAAGTTCTGGGAGATGCTTGGCTGCAGGTACGAGTGCTTTCTCTCCCAGGCTACGCCATGCCAGCCAGCCACACACTCTCCAAGGCATTTTAAGGAGGCTTCCCACTTCCACGTAAGGAAGATCAATGACCTCCTGGAAGAAGAGAGCAGTTTTCAGGGAATGAGGGTTTATTTTTTGTTTGCTAGGGGATTAATAAAAAAGTTTAAACTGTGGTGCCAAAAGCAGCCACAAGCCAAGACCCACTCCACTTGCTTTTGTGTCAAGCTGATTCCCATACCCGGGGGGGGCATTTCCTGTTTTGTACTGAAAGAAACAAAAGAAATGAAAGAAATGAGAGAAACGAATTCCACACACAACTCTAGTAGCTATGGAGGGATGGGAGCATAAGAATCTCATTATATTTGCAATAACTCCCATTGTATTTGCAATAACTTAATATCACTTCAAAAGAGCATTCAAAAATATCAGTTGGGCATTGAATTTAATATTACTTGAATTTAATGTTTAGAAATAGTTACCAGGGAAATGCAAATAAAGCAAATACAAAATAGCAGTGACTTATTTTTAACGTCTTTTTTTACAATGCTAGAAATTAAGAGATTTGAGTAAAATTTAGTCATAAAGGCACAATTCTTATTTGGTGAGGCAAATAAGAATCAATTGTTACACCCTTATAGTAACTAAGAATAATAGAAATATAATGTTGAAAGAGATCCCAAGAGCTATCCAATCCAACCCCATGTCATACAGGAATACACAATTAATTGCTAATGGGATCCCTGTCACAATGTGACACACAGAATGCAAGCCCTACCTCCCCCAAAAGGGAGTACTGTAGTAGGAAAAAACAGAAACTATTACGTTAGATGTGTGAGAGCATTTTTTTCCAGCACTGGACTTTGCATCACAGTATTCTTGCAGGTAAAATGAGTGTGGATCTGTTTGGAGCCACTTTCTTCGGTTCCTTCATCTCTATCGGGACCCTTCTGGTACAAATCCCCACCTGAAACAGAACCAAGCAAGAGCTGATCTTGGCTCCTCCTCCACTATTGGGCATCACAGTTTAATCTTTTTTGATTTTCCTTGATTTTTGATTATTTTTATTTTATGGGACTGGCTAGGAGTTGGGGACATGTGGGGACAGGTGGATGGGGAGCTTGGGAGAGTCACCATTTTAGCTTTTTTTCTCCTCTTCCTTTCCTTCAAATACTTCTAAAAGATAATAATAATAATAATAAATCCCATCAAACAAAAAAGAAAGCCCTTATTCTCTGAAAACTACAATCACCTAGATACCTCTCCTTTAGAGTAGAAAGTAGAAATAGCTTTAAGGAAGCATTAAACCCAGACACCGAAGACAGGGACTGCAGTAGAGCAAAAAGAGGATTTTTTAAAAGGAAGCCCAGGAAGATAGCTCCAGGTTGATCACTCTTTCTCCTCTGGGAAGTGGGAAGACTCCTTAAATGCCTTGGAAAACTGCATGCAGGGAAAGAGCCCACACTTGCAGAGTTGAAAGAAACAGCTTTACTGAAGGTCTTAATAAAGGATATGGAAGGGAAGTGTGTGGGAAGTCCCCCATTCCCCCCCCCCCCAATAATGGGCCAAGATAAGGTGCTTTCTTAACTCCATTGCTGACACCCAGGCTTCCTTGAAGGGAAAAAACGAAGAGTGCTTTGAACTAGAATACACAACACATGGAAAAACAGCAAAATCTAAGTTGTATCATAATTGTGTATGGAAGATGTCAACACAGGAGAACCATTGTTGTTGTGCTAGCACAAGAGATCTATTCTGCATTTCAGATTTTACCCATAAAATATCAAGACCTGGGGAAATTCTGACCTGGCAATTTCATTCACACTCTTCAGCTGCGTTGAGTCTTTTGGTCATTTCCAGTTTATTGCACTCCTAAGGTGAGCCCATCATGTGGTTTTCTTGGCAGAATTGGTTCAGAGAACTTATGCCACTGCATTCCTTTAAGCCTAGGAAGATATGCCTTGCCTAAGGTTACCTAGTGGGTTGCTATGGCTGAACAGGGACTGGAACCCTTGTCTCCAAGGTTAGTTCAATGCTCAAACCACTCCACCACAAGCTCTCTCAAAACTCTTATTTTAAACTTCCTGAAAGTTTTACACTTTCAGGAGAGGGTCTCTGTGTGGTCGCAGAGCACCACCATGTGGCCATTTCAGGCAAACTCCCATGTTGGGGGACTTCAAGGTGTAAAGTGGGAATAAAAGAACTAACAGCTGTGTCTGTTGTCTCCAGAGAAAAAGTGTGACTGCTGTTATGAAGTCAGTCTCACATTGCAGCTGTAAGGTAAGCAAATATAGTTGCTCATTTGTTGAAACAAAAGCACTATGGTCTCTCTGGCGTGTTATCTCTCATTCTCCAGGCATGAATGACAGAAATCTGAATGGTATGTGTGCTAATATAGACTCCAATTTGATTAGTAACCTGAATCTTAGTTTTCTCATGGGTGTTAAGTGCCACAAAGCATCTTGTTCGGTTGATTCTTTTTGTCATCTTCTTTGTTTGCTGTAACATTTTAGGAATGTTGGAGAAATTATGAAATACTGTTTGGCAGAACCAAAGAAAGGAAAAGTTCAATGTATTGTCAAGGGCTTTCATGGCTGGAATCACTGGGTTGTTGTAGGTTTTTCAGATTATATGGCCATGTTCTAGAAGCATTCTCTCCTGACGTTTCACCTGCATCTATGGCAAGCAACCTCAGAGGTTGTAAGGTCTATTGGAACTAGGAAAATTGTGTTTATATACAGCAGGGCTGTCCAACTGGTGTCCTGGGGGCCGTGTATGGCCCCCAAGCCCCTTCCCTACGGCCCCCTAACCCCCTGCAAGACATCAGTTTTTATTTTTTTAAAAAAAATTGGAAAAAAATTCCAAAAAATTTTGTCCCCGGGGGGGGGGGGGCGAGGAGGGGCGGGGCCAGCGCGAGTGAGGAGGAGGCGGAGGGAAGCCATGTCAGATGCCCTAGGGGCGGGACTTCCCCCTGCCTGTTCCTCGCCCGCGCAGGGCCCGGGAGCTTACCTTCCTTCAGGCGCGGCCGCTGCAAAAGCTAGGGACACGGCGGAAAGGGTAAGCCCGGAGCTTAGATTCCTTCAGGCGCTGCTGCAAAAGCCCAGTACGGCTTGGCAGCTCGATCCCGCCTGACGTCATCTTTGCCGACCGAAAAGGGGCGGGCCACGCAGGACGCTGGGCATGTGCGCCAGGGTGGGAGCAGCCCCGCCCCCCATGAGCGGCCCTGCCCCCACACAGCCCCACCCCCGGAAGGGGCCACGCCCTCCGCTCCGGCCCCCAAGGTGATCAGTCACCTGAATTCCGGCCCTTGGCCCGAAGAAGTTGGACAGCCCTGATATACAGTATCCGTGGAAGGTCCAGGGTGGGAGAAAGAACTCTTGACTGTTGGAGGTACAGTAGGTGTGAATGTTTCAATTGGCCACCTTGATTCGCATTTGATGACCTAGCAGTTTTTTGGTGTGGTTTGTTAGTACCTGGGGGAATCTTTTGTTGAGAGGTGATTAGCTATCCCTGATTGTTTCCTCTCTGGACTTTCCCTGTGTTTGAGTGTTATTTACTGTTATGATTTTAGAGGGGTTTTTTAAAGTATTGGTAGCCAGATTTTGTTCATTATCATGGTTTCCTCCTTTCTGTTGAAATTGTCCACATGCTTATGGATATCAATGGCTTCTCTGTGTAGTCTGACATGGTGGTTGTTGGAGTGGTCCAGCATTTCTGTGTTCCCAAATAATATGCTGTGTCCAGGTTGGTTCATCAGGTGCTCTGCTATGGCTGACTTCTCTGGTTGAAGTAGTCTGAAATGCCTTTCATGTTCCTGGATTCGTGTTTGGGCAATGCTGCATTTGGTGGTCTCTATGTAGACTTGTGTACAGCTGCATGGTATACGGTAGACTCCTGCAGAAGTGAGAGGATCCCTCTTTTCCTTTGCTGAATGTAGCATTTGGTGGATTGTTCTAGTGGGTCTGTAGATGGTTTGTATGTTGTGTTTTCTCATCAGCTTCCCTATGCAGTCAGTGGTTCCCTTGATGTATGGCAAGAACGCTTTTCCTCTGGGTGGATTTTTGTCTTTACTCTCATGGCTTGTTCTCGGTCTTGCAGCTCTTCTGATGTCTGAGGTGGAGTCTCCATTGGTCTGTAAAGCCCAGTTTACGTGGTTCAGGTTCGCAGATTCTTTTTGCACGGTCTGCCAGGGCTTTAATTGTGCTCTTTTTTTTTACTTAGATGATGGTTGGAGTTTTATGTAGATATCTGTGTGTGTAGATTTTCTGTAAACTGTGTGACCCAATTGTTGATCTGATTTGCGGATGATTAGGGCATCTAGAAAAGGCAGTTTTCCTTCATTTTATTTTTCCATGATGAATTGGATGTTTGGAAAGGAAAAGTTAATTGCTGTACTTTTGACATGTCCCGAGAACATAAAACTCACAAGTTTTAACTTGTATTGTGAACTAAATTCACTCACTATGAACAAGGATAAATCCAAAATTATTGTTTTTGGGGAAAAAAACAGGGAACTGTACATTTGGTCCCTGAATGGCATATACTTGTAACAAATGAATTGTTACAAATATCTCTGCATTATGTTCTCTTCATCTGGTGCTTGAGCTAACCACATTACTCATAGTATACAATGAGCAACGAAAGCAGCAGGTTCCATTTGTAAGCTGTACAATCATAGATACCCAGGGACAATTAGAACCGCCCTAGAAGTCTTTAAGACAAAAATAATGGGGCTAAAATCTGGGGGTACATCAATTTGGCCAAGACCCAAGTCTCCTCAAACTACTATGTCACATTGGCTCTCTAATTCCAAGCTTATGAAGCTGCAATAAACCAATGTAGTTTAAGAAGAAGAACATTAGAGGGCACCAAACAGCTTTGAAGTGGACTTTTCTATTTAAGGATGTAACATCCTAGGGAATTAATTGAGTAACTACAATGAAGTAGTAGTTGTTCATCATTTACCCACAAACCTATGCCCCTTACAAGGATGTATTTGTTTTCCTTGGTGTGTGGGATGTGTTGTGCATGATACCTGCAAAAGGAAAGCAATTGGGGCTGCTTTTCAAAATGCTACCTTATAACAGCTTCCCAAAGTTTATGATAAACTGGCATGAAAAACAAATGAAGCTACAGGATTAGTATCTCATATCTGAAATGCTTGAGACCAGAAGCATTTAGGATTTTTTTTTCAGGTTTTGGAACATTTGCTTGTACATTATGTGTTATCTTGGTGATGGGACCCACATTTAAACAGAAAATTCACATATGCTTCATATATTGCCTAATACATAGCCTGAAGATGCAACTTGTAATGGGTGTAACCCATGTAATGGCACTTCATCCACACAGTACTATTTCTGGCATATAGTAGATTGTACAACAATCGACGTTGGACAAAAATATGAAGTTGCTTCCATAGGAGTACTCACATACATGTAAGATTTGTAAAGGATTTTAGCACAGATTTTTTAACCTATCATAAATATTTATGCTTCGTTCCCTATTTGGAGGGCTGTGAAGATGATTAAGATTAGCATGAAGTGTTAAATTTGTGTTGTGAATGAAATTCTGGGGATTTTAAAATGGATACAACAGCACTAGTGGTTGAGCAAAGCATTCTGTATGTTACTATTGAAAATGTGTGGGCCTATGCCTTCCAGTTCCATGAAAATTAATGCTAAGCCCATTGATTTCAGGGGACTTTCTTAGGCAAGGAATATTCCAAGGTGCTTTTGCTACTTCCTTCTTCCAAAATACAGGCTACAGCACCAGGTATTTAATGGCATCCTTCCATCCAAGTACTAACTAGGATAGACATTGCTTAGCTTTCAAGATCAGATGGGATTTGGTGACTTAGGGTTTTTCTACACTGCCTGATAATGCAGTGTAGAAGGCTCATTAGCCTGGGGCATCCAAATGAAACACCAACCTAATGTGTTTTAGCACAGACTAACCCTGTTAATCAAGGTTTATTGTGGGTCACAATAACACCAGCAAAGGGAAGATTCTGACCTTTTCCAGTGCCATGGTTGTGGAGACTGCTATCAGGGATCATTACATGCAATCCTAGAAGGCCATTTCACAGCCATACCATGATCCCTGGGCTCAGGCAGCCTGGGGAGATGGGATAGCAGAGCCACCTTCTCTTCCCTGTATCTTGTTTTATCCCAAAACTGCGAAAACATTGTGCTTACTGGTGCACGAAGCTTCCTTGTAGCTTCATTGTGCTCTGAAAATGTTTAGCTGCTCTGACTCAGTGCTATGGAATCCTGAAGTTTACAGTTTGGTGGGACACCAGCACTCTTTGGCAGAGAAGGCTAAAGGACCTTATAAATCTACAATTCCCATGATCCCATAGCATCAAGCCATAACAGTTAAAGTGGTGGCAAACTGCATTAATTCCATAGCGTAGTTGCAATGTAGACCCAGCTGGTGAGGCCACAACCTCTGAGGATGCTTACCATAGATGCAGGTGAAACATCAGGAGAGAATGCCTCTAGAACATGGCCGTATAGCCCAAAGAAACCTACAACAATGCAGTTATTCTGGCCATGAAAGCCTCCGACAATACATTTCCTCAAAAGCTCAATGCAGAAATGAGAAATTGGATCCAAGCATTATATCATTTTAATCATCTTTTCACCTCCTTTAGAAAGTCATCTAGGCTTTTGATCTGAATTCCAGATTATTCTCACACTCCAAATTCAGTGCCACATAGTCACATAACTATCTCTGTAACCTAATCTTCTGTTTCTCTTCAAGGTTTTTCCTGCATTGACCAGTTACATCAATCTGACCAAGCAGATAACACAGCACTCGTCCATTCCATCTGCATTCTCTTGTCAGCCTCACAGTGGCACCGAGCATTCTCCCCATTAAGCCATATAAAAACTTCTTTGTACAATTGAGAACTGATTCTATGAAGGGGGAAATCACATTAGAGCCCAGTATTCAGCTCAGCAATCTGTCTCCTGTTAATTCAGTGGTGAGCAAAGCCTTGTCATCTTATGTGGTCTTCCAGTGCCCTTTTTGTGATCCCTAGGGTAAAAAAGAATCCCCCTAAATTCGCTTTAAAGGTTATGGGGGCATTTTCATCATGTTTTGGAGGACATGTAGACTCCTTTGTACTCCATGAAGAACTTTTTGCAAAACACAGAATGAGTGACATGTAGTTATTTTGTGTTGCTAAAGAGCTTCTGGGCCAAAAATGGCCCGGTGGGATCAAAAACATGGAATTCAATTGAAGAATGCAGAATGAAGTTAAATGAAGAATTATGTGCAGAAGGTTACAGTTTTAAGATTTACAATGGATAAAAAAAATTGGTTCTGAACCTAATACATTTGAATTCGATCTCCGGTTATGCATGGGGAAAATAGAATAAAGGGGAGTGAAATGTACATCATGTTAGGATCTTGAGGAGAATTTGATTAATATGGTTAAGGTTATTAATTTATAATATATGTTATTGTGCAGCATTGAATTTTGCCACTATTATGTTGGAAACCACTTTGGGTCCCTCAGGGGTGGGAAAAGCGGTATATAAATGCAGTAAATAAATAAATGTTTATAAAGTGATGTGCTTGCAATACATTCTGGTAACGATAATATATTTTAGCCATTTAAAGCTTTCAAATATTTATCTCTAGTCGTTGAAGGCTTTCATGGTTGGAATCAATGGGTTGCTGAGAGTTTTCCGGGCTGTATGGCCATGTTCCAGAAGCATTCTCTCCTGATGTTTCACCCATATCTATGGCAGGCATCCTCAGAGGTTTTGAATGTTGGAAACTAGGCAAAGGAGGTTTATATATCTGTGGAATCTCCAGGGCGAGAGAAAAAACTTTTGGCTGTTTAAGGCCATTCATAGAATCATAGAGTTGGAAGATACCTCATGAGTCCAACTCCTTCCAAGAAGCAGGAAATTCAATGCTGTCCAACTCCTTCCAAGAAGCAGGAAATTCAATGCTGATCATGGTGGGCAATTGCAACATTCACACCTACCTCCAACAGACAAGAGTTCTTTCTCCCACCCTGGACATTTCACAGAACCCCATTTCCCTAGTTTTCAACAGACCTCACAACTTCTGAGGATGCTTGCCATAGATGTGGACAAAACATCAGAAGAGAATGCTTCTGGAACATGGACATACATTTTGGAAAACTTACAGCAACCCATTTGTCTATAGCTTTTTTCCTCCTCCTTACACTTCTCCCTTTGTTATAAGCTTATGTGAATTGCAGAAAATGAGTTGAAAGAGCAAAAATATTTATTTATTTTATTTTATTTATTGTTTTGATTTGTATACCGTCCTTCCAATTGGCTCAGGATGGTTTACAGTGTATCAACCAATAGCAATTTAAAACAAAAGTATACAATATCAGCATTAAACAATTTAAAACCGATTAACAGTGTTTGCTCAAGCAGGAAATGGTTAAAGGTTAAGTGCCTGATGGAAAAGGGCTGTTTTACAAGCTTTCTGAAAGGCCAGCAAGTCTGTGATTGCTCGGACTTCAGATGGCAGAGAATTCCATAAACTCGGTGCAACCACAGAGAAAGCTCTTTGCCTTGTTGAAGACAAGTGGATGTTTCGCAAGGAAGGGATCGGTAAGAAGTTATGATCCTCTGATCAAAGAGATCTCTGGGGAACATATGAGCTGAAAGAGCATATCATGATTGCTTGGGATGTTTTATCAATTCACCCATAAACATTTATAATAAAGAGCAGCATGGATAAGTTGAAAACAAATTACATATTCCAAACAGCAACAACCAGAAGATAAACTGACATTCATAGAATCATAGAGTTGGAAGAGACTACAAGACTTATCCATTCCAAGTCCCTGCTATCCTTTAAGTAGAAACAATGGAACATTATTTTATATTAAAATTGACATTTATATACAAAACATAATAAAGATAAAGCAGAAAATATTTATTCAAATAGATTTCTATATTGATTACATTACTACAATTACTACAAATTCCAGTAAAGTCAAGCCATTTCTCAGCAATCCTAACGTTTTGATTCCCCTATCAGTTAATATGTCTACCTCTGCTATTTTCAAATAGCCATTCCTTTTTTATTAGAGGATTGTAAATGGTTTCATTTAAGGATGAGCATGATTTTTTGCAGAAATTAATACATTCATAATTAATAACATGATGACATTTGGAATGTCTTCTACTCAATTGAATAGGCCCAGTCATGGATTTACTCCTAAATGAATTCCTATCATTTACACGACTAGGATTATTACTTATGTCCAATAATCATTCATTACTCAACAACCCGGCCATATCTGAAGTAAATCTGAGCTAACTACTGAATATTTCAAATACTTAAAATGTGAAACAATGAAAGAACATGAACATGTTTCACTTTGATTAAAGTGGTAGATGAGATGGGCAATTTCTTCCGAGCTCACTTTAGATGAAGAATTGGATTTGTATCTGGGAAATTACCTGAGTTCGTTGCAAGCATTGGAAGAACCAGGGTCAATTTACCATGGTAGTTAAAGGATTTAAAAAAGCTAAGCTGAGAATTTTTTTTTAAAAAAAATAACACTTTATTTATATTCTGCCCTATCTCCCCAAGGGACTCAGAGCAGATCACAGTACACATACACAGCAAACATTCAATGCTATTTGGACAGACAGAATAGAAACAGACAAACAGAAAGGAGGTATGTTGTGTCGACATCCAGCTTTTTTGGTGCCTTGGATATTGTGCTTGAATCCAGCCACCGGGGGGGGCTCTGCTGCACCACCTTCTATGATGAAGAGCTATCAGGACTTCCTCCTTCCTTTCAGTCACTGGGCATTTTCTGATCCTTTCTCTCATGGTGTCATAAAATACCTCTCCAGCTTTTTAGTGGTTCCTAATTTCTCTCCGTACAGCTCTAAGCTGTTTTTGAACTGCTTAGATAAACAGTGAGCCGGACAATTGGGTGCTCACGCTGACCCAGGGCTTTGAATTGGCAACCTTTCGGTTAGTATATCTTATAGTTGCTGGTGATTTACCAGATTTCTAGGTCCTCCAGTGCAATTCTATAGTATGCTTTGTCCAGAAAATTAAGTTGTTTATATCAGGTACGAAAAATATGGTTCCAGATTATAAACAGAAATCATATTTGAAGGATCCTGGAATAGATCCTTCGTGTAATAAATAAATAACTGGACTGTACTTGTTGTCCTGGCATCTTCTCTCATCACCTGCCCAGTCTGTTGGACTGGGACTTTGCAGATCCTTGTTGATGCTCCATAAAGCCATGAAGCTCAGTAGTTGCCTTGAGCCAATCACCATCCCTTAGTCATCCAGCCGGCAAGAGAGTAGAATAAAGAGGAAAGGATAAAGGGGGCATGCATGTCACCTTGCAAGTCAAGTCTCTTTATTTGAATCCACCATGTGCCTTGATATTGATATTAATATTTGCAGTTTGCACTTTTTTATGTGGATTTTGAACCTAAATGATAGAAATGCACCATGAATCCTTGATAATTGCAGGGGGTATGGTTCCAGAAGCCCCCCTGGAATCCAACCAGTTGCTCAAATACTTATAATATTATGCACTTGTAAAATAGCATTCATTCTATTATAAATTAAGGTTGGTTTCTCATTTTCAATAATCTTTGATGCTTTTCAGATCCTGGCAGGGTGGTTAAAGGCACAGAAAAAGTGGAAAAACTGTGAATATTAATATCAATAGTTTGCTGTGAGTTTTTAGGGCCCTTCATCCAAAGTTCCCATAGCAGATTCTTTCTGAACATTTTGCCTGCATTACATTTTTCAGGCATCCTCAGAAGCGCGAGGTTTGCTTACCTTGCCATAATACTTATGGCACAGGCGGGAAACGAGGAGGGTGCCCCCTTACGACAGATAATGACACCCAAAAAAAATCCTGGCCCCAGTGAAAAAGAAAGTCCACTTCCTGGTTGGCGTTTGATGAAATATAATAGCATTTCAATATTTCTTGACCCTAGAGAATCATTTTCATAACTTTTTTCTCATGCCTAACCGATACACTTGGTATCCATGAATCTGTCTAATCCTGCCTAGGGATTCCTAGAAAGAACATTTAAATCAAACCTGTCAACAATCAAATCTGCAAAAGTGTTTATAAATGTAATCTGCATTGAACAGTTAGGCCCCATCTAGACTGCCATATAATGCAGTTTGAACTGCAAGGTCAGTGTAGACACATATAATGCAGATTGAACTGGATTATATGAGTCTACGCTTCTATATAATCCAGTTCATTGCCATTAATCCATATTATGGTGCTGCATTACGTGGCAGTGTAGATGGGGCCTTAGTCTGAATTTGTTCACAGCAGGCTTTCCTTCTCAACATACGAATGCTTCAGAAACACTCAAATCTATCTGAATTTCTTTATGGATTTTGGGAGTTCAATTAAGTTAAATTTTCCTTGAGAATGAGCATAGACACCATTAAAGATTACTTCAAAATCTCAATGAGTTTTAGTATATCCTATTTTTTTCTTCTACTTCAGTTCTGATCTAAGCTGGAGGAAATACTATGTACTATGTGGCAGTGTAAAAACTCTTTTGTACAAGGTGAAGTCAAAAGATTATTTTCCAAATATTAGTTTTTCTGTGTGGGCCTCCTAAAATACAGATTTTTTTCAAGACCCTTCCCCTAAATTTCACATATTTTAAGTACTTTCCCCTAATTTAATGCATTTTTGTAAACCATTTTCCTAAATATGTGAATTTTATATGTACCTTTACCTAATTATACAAATTTTTGCATGCATTTTTGAAATTGGATAACTGGATTACAAAATTCAGAAATGTGAAACAATTGTAATATAAATGCATTTTGCAACTACAGAAAAGCTCTGGGTAAGGAACGGCAGAAAACTCTGAAATTCCCTTTGACATATGCAACAGCTGCCCTCAAGAGTCATTTCCTACAATTCAGGGAGATATTTTATCTTTTTTGTTTGGCGTCCAATTACAAGTGCTGCTTTTATGAGTTGAAGAGCATGCTAAGACGAGAAATTCCATCTCCCTTGTGTATTGTTGTAGGTTCACAGCAGATCCCAATCTTTCCAGATCTTACCACGGTTCAGTCTCATTCAATGACGAAAATGTTCTTGTGCTAAAGGAAGGGGGTCACTGTGGGCACCCTAAATGATGATAACCATCTAGATTTTCATGGCTTGTCCCTTTCCTTTTTTCTTTGTTCATTCTTGGCTTGCAGGAATAACAACAGCTGCTGAAAAATAAAATATTCTAACTGAGCTTCTTTACATTATCCCTTGTGAGAGGCCCAGTGATTTAATAGTCCAGTGGTAACTCATACACACTAACAGCTGTTGCCTACTTTTGGTTACCAATGACTTCAGCCGGGATGGACAAGTGATCTTTCAACATCTTCACAAATGGAATAATGTGGGAAAACTTTCCTGAAGCTTTCTCTTCCTCGCCCTGAACAGTGAATGTAGGTTAAAAGCAAAATTTGAAAGAGTTACTTTATTTTGTACAACAGCTCCCATTTGGGACAACTCCTACAGCTCAATACAGCCATATTATGCAGTTTGATGCTGCAGTATATGGATCATGTTACTTACTTACTTTACTTAAGCGATCCCTCGTAGTCCGAGTAAGATTGTCCTCTAAGTGCGGCGTCCTGGTGGTGTGTCTGTAGGTAACTGTGGAGCCCTATTCTTCACCCTCATGTTTTCCTGCAGTGAGGGCATCAGTTTCCAGGTGGTCCCAATCAGGGTTGGCTTGATGCACCTTCCTCTTGGCACGTTTCTCTCTTTCACCCTTCATTCGTGCCTCTTCAAATTCTACAGCACTGCTGGTGACAGCTGACCTCCAGCTAGAGCAGGGGTGCCCACACTTTTTCATCATGCGAGCTACTATATGAACAATCAAGTCGAAAAGATCACCTGTTGTGCATGTGAGCGTGCGCGCGCATGTGCGTGCACACACTCCTACTGCAGCCTTTTGTCTACGCGGGGCTTCTTTCTTGCCTGCCCACGAACTCGCCGCCGCGCGCACCCGGGAAGGGGATCCTCCTTGCCTGCACGCGTGCTCTCAATGTCTTCATTGCCTTCCTCCTTCCTGCTGCGTGCTTTCGCGAAGTAGGAAGTCCCCATCTTGTCTTGCTTCGTGCATGCACAGCAGGCCCCTCCCACGCATGCAGCAGGAGGATATTTATAGGCGCACCCACCAGTGCTCCGGCCAGATATGGCTTCGGCGATGGCTCGGAAGGCGCAGGGCTGGGAAGAGGGGCGGCCTGGCTGCTGCCTGGGCCAGGAAACTCAACCGAGAGAGGGACCCACATGAGGCTGGAGCCTCCCCACGGCAGCCTCTCCCTCCTCCCTCGAGGCTTCCTTACCTGGGCAGGAGACGGAAGAGTGGAAGAGGTGCTTCCCCAAAGTGACAGATGCAGCGGGGGCACCCTTCCTTCCTTCCTTCCTTTCGAGGGTGTCATTCAGAAAGGACACCCAAGTGGACAGCTGGCAGGAAGGAGGACCCCTCCCACTGGTGGCAGTCCATGCCCACGAGAGAGCGAGGGGGGGTGACTCTTCCTAGCCGGCTCTGAAGAGCCACCCTCTCTCTCTCTCTCTCTCCCTCGCCGCCTTTCTCCTTCGAGGGCGAGGGAGGGCGAGGCAGAGAAAGGCGGCGAGGGCACAAGCAGCAGCAGCAAGTGGAATCTCCATCCCCGCAGCCCCCTCCTCCTCAGGTTCAGTCCCAGGAACACGGCGGAGCCCTCCCTCCTCGCCCCCAACCAAGGAAAGAAAGCAGCCCCACACAGCTCGCTCACCCAGGTCTCGGCTTGGAATGGGAGTCCCGAGGGCAGCAGAAGGGTTTGCGGCGGGGCTTGCTTGGCTTTGCCCCACTTTGCCCGGCCTCCTTCGCCTCTTTCTCTCTCCCCCCCCTTCTCCTTCCAGCGCCCACCTGCCTGCCTGCCAAAAGGATCCGAAAAAGTTCTCCGAATTTCTTTCTTCTCTCCTTGGCTCTCTCTCTCTCACACACACACATTCCCTCCATCCCTCCCACAGCCTCGCATCCTATCCATGCACATGCCTTCGCCTTGCCCCCCCCCCCCCCACAGCAGCAACCAATGGGCGGTCATGTCACCACACAGTGCGTTGGAAGACGAGCCCCAGGGCCCGCCCACTAAAGCCTCATTTTGGCAAAAGAAGCCCCGCGAAGGCGGCGGGAGCGCATGGGCATGGGCATGGCAGGAGCGCGCCATCCGGCTGGTGAGGCCCAAAGATCACCTGGAAGAGGGCCGAAGATCACCTAGGTGCTCCCGATCACCATAATGAGCACCCCTGAGCTAGAGCTTTCAAGGGCCAGGGCTTCCCAGTTCTCTTTGTCTATGCCACAGTTTTTAAGGTTAGTTTTGAGCCCATCTTTAAATCTCTTTTCCTGTCCTTCAACATTCTGTTTCCTATTCTTGAGTTCGGAGTAGAGTAACTGTTTTGGGAGACAGTGATCGGGCATTCGGACAATGTGGCCAGTCCAGCGGAGTTGATGGTGGAGGAGCATCGCTTCAATGCTGGTCTTTGCTTCTTCCAGCATGCTGACATTTGTCTGCCTGTCTTCCCAAGAGATTTGCAAGATTCATATGGTTCATGTACTCATACTGTATTATATGTGTTTCAACCTTCATTATACAGCAGTGTAGATTTTGAAAAGCTCTGTTTCTATACTTTTAAAATATGAGTGTTACCCAACCAAAGAAACTTTTCTGAGCTAGGAAAAATCTTTCCAAACTTTACTTTGAATCTGTTGTTCTCATTATTCAATCTCCATCATTGGCCAAATATTTTCTTTAATGTTTCTAGATAAAAAATGTGGACATATTTAACTAAGCAATATCAAAGTGTGACCAAGATGGCAAAAGTTATTAATGAGGAATGCCTACTCAAGTTTAGTCCTATACACATTCACTTGGGCTGAGAGTTAGGCCCCTTTCACACAGCTGTATAAAATCCACATTGAACTGGGTTATATGGCAGCATGGACTCAGATGACCAAATTCAAAGCAGACATTGTGGATAATCTGACTTGATAATCTGGGTTATATGAATGTGTGGAAAGAGACTTAGTTGCATTGAACTATACAAACAACACACACATGCACATATACACACATATATACACTCATATATACATATATACACACACACATAAATACATACATACACATACACATACATAACATATATACACACTTATACATATACACATGCACACATATAAACATATACATGTAGACATATACACATGCAAACCACATGCATAAACATAAACTCATAGACATATACACATGCAAACCACACATATATATGTTAGGGTTGTTATACAATTTTGGATAAGCCCGAATTTTGGAATTTTTTCGGATACTTCTGACTTGTTTACTAATTTCAAGAGCAGCCCTCCCAACAGGAATTCCAAAATCCAAATTCTGAATTTTGGATGTCATTTCTGATTTTTTTTTGCTGATTGCTCATTGGCTGATGGCTAACAGCTGACTCTCCCTTCTGCTGATTTTTTTGCCCATTTTTTAAAGCGGACGCCATTTTTGAAGACTTCCGAAGACTTCTGAATTTTGGAAATACTTCCGAATCAATTTCAAAATTTATCGGAATTTTTTCGGAATTCTAATCCGAAACGCAATCTATGACTACATCCGAAACGAGTTTTGAAATGGTTTTTTAAAAATCAAAACATCCCTAATATATACATATACATATACACAAGCACACTAAAATATCCACATACACACACACACGCATATACACATGCACACACATATGCATATACACATACATTGCCCACCCTGATAACCTTTGAAAAGCCTTGCAGCTTAAAAGCCTGGCTTCTTCCTGCCTACAGGAAACCTTTGTGGGGAGGTGTTCCCTAGCCCAGATTGTCTGGAATTCCTGTTTTTTGAGGGCCACAGCAACACGTGGTCAGGGTACAGCTAGTAATAAATAAATTTTGAAAATTGGAAACAAGGATTGGAGATATAGCTTCAGTGGAGACACTTTTCCTTTTGATAACCCTTTCAGGAGTGAACTTCCTTTCTGAACGATAGATGCCTCTCCCTTCCTATTGTCTCAGCCCCGTTCTTAGCTAGGAGCCATTTGTAACTCATGGATGGCCTGTAATCTGAAGAACAACATGGGCAGTCCTAAGTGATGAAATTATGAAATAGCAACAAAAGTAATGTTATGGTCGGGGTTCACCACAACATGAGGAACTGTATTAAAGGGTTGCGACATTAGGAAGATTGAGAACCACAGCTCCTCAAAGTGTTTTAGCTCAGGAACGAGCAAAAGATTGGCTTCCTGATATTGTTGACCTATGCTTTCGGGGGCCCTAAACAACTTTAGTCTCAATCTGATTGTTAGCTCCAACTTGAGTAGACCCATTAAATCAATGGAAACTTGGTAAATTGACACTTACATGTAAATGCAATTGATTGAATTGGTTCTCTGGGTGGGACAGACAATTAGATTTAGGTCATAAACATTAGATACAATGGATTGGATTCAAACTTAGCCATACTTAGAGCAGATCCATTGAAATTAATGGGGCTTGTTATTTTCATTAACTTAAGTACCATTGATTACATTAGATTTACTCCAGGGAGTCCTAAATCTGCATCCAATCATCTCTTGTGAACATCTATCCAAAGACAGTCTTGTAACGTCAATCAGAGCTCATTTATTCAGTGTTTTAAACTCATTCATGTTAGCAATCTCCTCCATCAGAACAGATCGATCTAAATGTCAGCAATATTTGCCTATATTTGCATAGGATTTCCCCACCTGCCAGTTCAATGACATCAGGCGCTCACTAGTGTGCCAAATTCGCACATACTTTAACACAAGATTAAAATATCTCCCTTTTTTTGCTATCAGCACAGCTGGTCTAAAGCTGATGGAAATTTTCTCAGCTTTCAAAGAAAGATCCCAGGTTGGGAGAACGGTACTGTGAGAAGCCCCACCTCCCCCATGTTTCAGAGCTTGGTCTCCCATCTCAAGGCAAAGAAAGGAATCCCAAGGCAAGAGCTTCTGTCTCTGATTGCAGCAAGATGCTTTGTTGTCTAGATCAATGTTTCCCAGCCTTCCTAATGCAGCGAGCCCTTAATACAGTTCCTCATGTTGTGGTGACCCCCAACCATAAAATTATTTTCGTTGCTATTTCATAATTGTAATTGTGCTACAGTTATGAAACATAATGTAAATATCTGATATGCAGGATGTATTTTCATTCGCTGGACCAAATTTGGCACAAATAAATGATAGGCCCTAATTTGAATGCTGGTGGGGTTGGGGGAAATTAATTTTGTCATTTGGGAATTGTAGTTGCTGAGATTTATAGTTCACCTACAACCAAAGAGCATTCTGAACTCCACCAACAACGAATTGAACCAAATTTGGCACACTGAACTTCCATGACCAACAGAAGATACTGGAAGGGTTTGATGGGCATTGACCTTGCATTTTGGAGTTCTAGTTCACCTACATCCAAAGAATACTGTGGACTCAAACAATGATGAATCTGGACCAAACTTGACACAAATATCAATATGCCCAAATGTGAGCATTGGTGAAGTTTGGGGAAAATAGACCTTGACATTTGGGAGTTGTAGTTGCTGGGATTTATAGTTCACCTACAATTAAAGAGCATTCTGAACCCCAGCAATGATAGAATTGGGCCAAACTTCCCACACAAACCTCCATGCCTTGAAGGGACTCGTTGGCATGCACCTCCCTCCAGCCTCGCACACTCTCCCTCCTCCACACATGCACATCATGCTGCCATGCACTGAATATGCCTGCTCTTCCCTCCCTGCTTGGACATCCTTCCACTTGGCTGAGAGACCGGCCAATCACAGCGAATGAGGGCTTTTGGTGGGAGGATTTGCTGTTTGTTTCCAAAAAGGAAGAGAAGGACAAGTGGAGAGATCTTCAGCCTGCCAAAGAGGTTCCTAAAACCAGGCCCGGATTACCCATAAGGCCACCCTAGGCCATGGCCTAGGGGCACAAGTCAAGGGGGGTGCAGTTCACACAGACCAAAAAAGAAAAAAGAAATGTTGACACAAAACCACAACGCGCAGCATGGAGATGACTCTTTCTCTCTCTCTTTCTCTCTCTTTCTTTCTCTCTCTCTCTCTCTCAGAAGAGGGAGGGGGAGAGCGCTGTGAGGGGGTGGGGGAGGAGGGAATGGTGCCCCCCTCGCCATCTCCCCTCCCCCTTGTCAAGGAAGGAGGGCGTGAGGAGGAGGCGGCGGAGGGAAGCCCCCGGGGCCACTGCCGGGCATGCGCGTCACCCAGGAACATGGCGGAGGAGGCAGAGGAGCTCACACCCTCCTGCTGCGCATGCCCGGCAGCGGCACTCGCGCCCTTCTTCCTTGACTCAAGGAAGGAGGGCGCGAGGAGGGGGGGAGGGAAGCGCCATCCCCAGGGCCACTGCCAGGCATGCGCAGCAGGAGGGCACGAGTTCCTCTGCCTCCTCTGCCATGTTCCTGGGTGCAGCGCATGCCCGGCAGCAGCCGGGCCCAGGGGCTTCCCTTCCTTCCTCCTCTTCACGCGCCCTCCTTCCTTGACTCAAGGAAGGAGGACGCGCCGCGAGGAGGAGGAGGTGGTGGGTGCGGTAGAGGTTGGTTTGGGGGTGTAATTCCAAAGTGTGGCCTAGGGCGCCAAAAGGGGTTAATCTGGGCCTGCCTAAAACTATCAGAAATATATGTTTTCTGATGGTCATTGGCAACCCCTCTAAAACCTCCTTGTGACCCCCCCCCAAGAGATCCAGACCCCCAGGTTGAGAAACACTGTTCTATCATAACTGCTCAAATAGTTTTGAAAAGTAACAAGTTACAACAAGCCATGTGAATTACACCTTTTCAGAACCAGGATTCAGAGATGAATCATTTTCCAACCACTATAATGGGTAACAAATTACTTTTATAATATAACCTTTTCAGCACTGGATTTTTACTTGATTTGGGGGGGGGGGAGCATCCAAAGACAACAATTTACAATATGAAACTTTTAGCTGTTTCCTCCCATATATCACAAGGCACTGCCCTTCCAATTTCCCAGTAAACCTGCTGCCTTCCAAATGCTGGAGCACAACTCAGGATGATAAATAGTTACGGGGGAAATAATGATGGCATGTCCCGTGCTGGTGCGTTTCTTTATTTTTAAGAAAGTAAGTGCTATCAATACAAGCAGTGACCTTACCAGTCATTATCAGGGACATGCGTCAGCACTGCTGACAGGTGAAAAATTCTTCTCTGTGTTGAACTGCCAAAACTTTGCCTTCATAGCTTTTGGTGTCTTGATGATCAATAAATGCAGGGGCATTCCTGAACCCAGACCCTGTAATTACTTAAAAATCTAAAGCCTCCCGAGAACCTGTCACTGGCAGCAAACAAATGGATCCACCTAGCCTCCCTCGGGGTGGAGGGACAGGAAAACCAAAGGAAAGGAAGTCAAATATTTGACACCTGTCCTCACCTTCATTCAGACTGCTCATGAATCATTCACAGTAGAGCAAAGGGAAGGTCTCTGAGTCCATTGCGTTCGTATTCCTTTACAGTCCCAAAGATCAACCAAGAATGCCCTCTTTTCTGCCACCATCCCCTTTATCTGTCAAGAGCTGGATAGTAGGCATGGTTTAGAACCCAAAAATAGGGAATCGAAAATCTCTATGGGGGATTTTTGATTAGTAATAGAAAGACTTACAAAAAATTTTCAAAAATTCTAAAATGTAACGTAATTACTAACAAAAATTCGTTAGTAGTTCGTATGCCAGCGCATGCGCATTCTAGATGGTTTTGGCCTACAACTCCCAGAAATCCTAACAGCTGGCAAATTGGCTGGGATTTCTGGGAGTTGTAGGCCAAAAATCAAATAAATCACACTGAATTCTAGATGGGACTCTCCAAATAGGAAGGAGGGAGGGAAGGAGGGAGGGAGGGAGGGGGTATTCTATTCTTGGAAGCAGCAAAAAAAAGAGGAGGAGGCCCCCCCTCGCTTCTCGCTGCCTCTCTCTCACCCCGATCCTGAGGGAGCGAGGGCCCAAGTTTGCCCAGGCTGAGAGGAAAAGGAGGCTGTGAGAAATGGTGGGAGTTGAAGTCCAAAACACCTGGAGGGCTGAAGTTGGCCCGTCATGAAGCCTCTTCAAGGCTTTAGATCCTGGCAGGCAGAAGGGGCAGGGAGGGCCCGTCCACTCCTCCTCCCTGCCATGATCTAAAGCGCATCAAGGCTTGGCATGCTTTAGATCCTGTGAGAAACCAACCTAATGTATAATAGAATGAATGCTAACTTATAGAGTAAGTGCCTAAATATTATAAGTAATCCAACTGGTCATATACCTACATTCCATGCACATGCAATAATACAGCAGTAATAACAATGGGTATAAGAAGAGGTAAAATTCAAACCGAAGTATTCTGACTCGTCCCTCCTCAAGTGGTGCAAACGGGCTCCTCTCTATGAGCCTGGGATTCTGCAGCAAGCAAACGCTGTGCCCGGGCTTTTGGCTTTTTCCGGGAAAGGCTGCCTCCCGGGCTCATAGAGAAGAGCCGTTTGCACCGCTTGAGGAGGGACCACAGTCAGAATACTTCGGTTTGAATTCTTACTTCTTCTTATACCCATTGTTATTACTGCTGTATTATTGCATGTGCATGGAATGTAGGTATATGACCAGTTGGATTACTATACATGTTGTGTGCAACTACCCCAATACTCTTTGATGCTTTAGATCTGGCAGGCAGGAGGGGCAGGAAGCCTGGAAAAATGTAAACAGAGAGGTTTACTCATGAGTAAATCCACAAGGAGGGCACTTCATCCAAAGTGCCTCCTTTGTCAGATTTACTCATGAGTAAACCTCTCTGTTTACTTCCTTTGCAGATTTACTTCTGAGTAAACCTCTCTGTTTACATTTTTCCAGGCTTCCAGCCGAAAGAAGGAACGAGTTTAGGGCTTGCCTTGCCATAATACTTATTGGCAAGGGAGGCGGGAGGGTGGTGAGATAGAAGGAGGGTGCCCCCCCCTTACGACCTAGTAACGATACTTAAGAAAATCCTGGCCCCCAAAGTTCTATAAAGAAAGTCCACTTCCTGTTTGGCGTTCCAGATGCGGGAATACTCAAAAGTAGCATTTCTTACGAATTTCTTCCGAATCATTTAATTTTCATAACTTTTTTCTCATGCCTACCGGATAGAGCTGTTCTTGGTGACTGACAGGTGTATGGGGGCAAGTTTGTTCTGCAGGTTCCTGAGGACACGGTGCTAGTTGATTCATGGAGGCATTCTGCAAGACTTGCTCAAGCTGCATTTTTGTGAATGGGATGGGATGAATTATTGTCTTCTCTACAGTAACATCTGTTACTATAACAAATTCCCTCCTACATTCCATGCATTGCAATGTCAGGGATCAGAAAATAACTCGCTATTGTGTGTTTTTTTAATTCTAGAGAGCACCTACACTGTAGAATGAATTCATATTGACACCACTTTAACTTCAGTGACTTGCTTACTTTACTTACTTAGGCGATCCCTCATAGCCCAAGGATGATGGACCTCCAAGTCTGGTGTCTTGGCTGTGGGTTTGTAGGTGGCTGTGGAGCCCTATTCTTGATCCACATGTTCTCCCGCAGTGAGAACATTAATTTCCAGGTGGAAGGCGGTCCCGGTCAGGGTTGGCTTGATGCGCCTTCCTCTTGGCAGGTTTCTCCCTTTTGCGCTCCATTTGTACCTCTTTGAATTCTGCAGCACTGCTGGTCACAGCTGACCTCCAGTGAGAGCACTCAAGGGCCAGGGCTTCCCAGTTTTTGGTGTCTATACCACAATTTTTAAGGTTGGCTTTAAGCCCATCTTTAAATCTCTTTTCCTGTCCACCAATGTTACTTTTCCTGTTCTTGAGTTGGGAGTATAGTAACTGCTTTGGGAGACCGTGATCAGGCATTCAGACAACGTGGCCAGTCCAGTGGAGTTGATGGCGGAGGAGCATCGCTTCAATGCTGGTGGTCTTTGCTTTTTCCAGTACTGACATTTGTCCACCTGTCTTCCCAAGAGATTTGCAGGATTTTTGGAGTGAACGCTGTTGTAATCGTTCTAGAAGTTTAGTATGATGTCTATAGACAGTCCATGTTTTGCAGGCATATACAGGGTTGGAAGGGCAATAGCTTTATAAACAAGCACTTTGGTCTACAAGAATTGCAGTGACACAAAACTTTGGAATCATGAGTTGTCTGGTGAGGCATCAGGAGTCTTGGACAGAGAAGGTTAAAGATCTCATCAAACTACAACTCCCATCATTCCATGGGAGTGTAAAACATCAAAAACATCCGGGTGTCCCCTGGACAGCATCCTTGCAGACGGCCAATTCTTTCATTCCAGAAGGGACTTGCAGTTATTCAAGTCACTCTTGACACACACACATACACAAAAGGAGAGTAGAGTTCGAATCACCTCTCTAACATGGAAATTCAGCAAGAGACTTTGGCTAAGTCACAATCCCTCAGCCTCAGAAGAAAAGAAAGATAAGCCCCTCTGAACAAGCCTTATTAAGAAAATCTCATGATAGGTTTGCTATAAGTCGGAAACGACTTGAAGGAGTAGAGCAACAACTTTGTCTCATTCCCCAAATAAGAGCATCCAGCAACAGAGCCAAGTAATGCAATTTAGGAGTGTCTGTTGATGTTATCAGGTCTTGAACTCATCCTGAGGGATAGTGAGATCATTCTGCACATGATCCCTGGCTGGATAGGATCATTTGTTCGTTGCAGCCTGGTGCCATTCAGCCACCATAGTTATGACGCACAAGGATGAGCTGTTCTATTTCCAGTCATTAATTTGCTGTTGGGAGCTTGGACTGCCAACTACGCTTTGGGAGGGACATTGCAATCAAAAATATTGCAATGTACTTTCTCCTTACTTTCCTCCTTTGCTTTTTCCTTTTCCTTCCTTCTTTCTGCCACCTTTCCTGCACTGTACACTCAGAGATCCTGTTCAATCGTTTCATAATGTAAAAATATGCTAGTGTAGCTATCCCAGAATTACATGATTTTGTACCATTGCAGATAAAAAGGTGGGAATCTTAATAGTTGCATGTTGCTTGCTTGGGCCAAGAACCTTCTCTTTTTTGTCATATTATACAATGTTACCACGGATTGTGGCTAAACCAAGACATCATCACATTTGCCCAATCCTGACTAGAAAACCAGTTTTGTGCAATGTTCTCAAAAATCACAATTATTTGTGCAGTGATGCTTACAGTTGTGTAAGTCACAAACTGGATCCCGGGTTCTGTTTACACTAAATCGGGAAATGGCAGATGTCTTTGGGTTTGGTGATTCCTGATCTTCATTTCTCTTTCTCTCCCAGTTCTGTCTCAGTTGTCCATCTTCTCTGACCTTTCCTACGATGGTGCCAATCCCATTACAATGTAGGAAAGGTAAGATGCCCTTCACTTAACCTGATAGTTTAGGAGCAATTTTCCCCTCCTCTGATTTTTCCATCAGGCTGGATTCATTAGCCCCTGAGCTATTAATGGGTGCGCTGAACTTTCACCTAGTTATGGCTTTGTCTTGCCAATGTGCTATTGAGTGTAACAGCCACGTGATGGCAGTGTTAGCATTCTCAAAATCCCATGCAGAAGAAAGCAGGTGGACTGTCTTATCTCTGAGACTTCAGATTCACTGCTAATGTCAGGTTCAGCTCTCCAAACCATTTATATTGCTATTTTTCTGAAGACATAGACATCAATGGCCTTAAGAGTGGTTGTAAATACATTTCTCTGTTTGGAATGTCTAAATGCATTCTGAAACATAGGGCATGTCTACAGTGATGTCTTAGAGAAGAAAGTGGTTTCAGTCTGCAGATTTTTTTTTTCGTGTCAGGAACGACTTGAGAAACTGCAAGCTGCTTCTGGTGTGAGAGTATTGGCCATCTGCAAGGATGTTGCCCAGGGAACGCCCAAATGTTTTACCTTTCTGTGGGAGGCTTCTTTCATGTGCCTGCATGGGAAGCTGGAGTTGACTGATGGGAGCTCACCCCAGATTCAAACGTTTCAGTCAGCAGTCCTGCCGGCACAAGAGTTTAACCTGTTGTGCCACTGGGGGCTCAGTCTGCAGATGATTAGATTAAAAGCTCTGGATCCAGTTCAAAGCCTGGATTGTGTTTATATGTACCACAAAGCCTGGCCTTGAATTGGCAGTATAGATAGGGCCTTGTGCCCTATCTATACTGCCATATAATGCAATATACACTGCATTATATGGTTAGTGCAGACTTATATAATGCAAACTATATTATGTGAGTTTAAAGTATCGTATAATCCAGTTCAATTTGCATTATAATGAGGCTGTAGTAACCACAGATAAATTGATGTGTGTGTGTGTGTGTGTGTGTGTGTGTATATATATATATATATATATATATATATATATGATGTGCATATGTGCCCCACACCTTAATCACTTTCACTATGGAATGTGGTTTACACTAAAGCATGCTGAGGCACATTAAGGGCTCTATTATGAAGTGTTCACTGGCTTTGGTTATCCTGGTTTAATGCCCATAATGTGCTCTGTGGCGCATGTTTGTAACGTGTCATATAAACACTATGCTGTCAAGCCACCTTCAAACAGCATTAAATGATCAGTGTAGATTTACCCCTGGAGAAAGAGAATGAATCTATAGCAAAGTAGGCAAAGTTTGGGTTGGCGCCACTGCATGCCCTCTAATTCTTCTGATTTGGCACGGCTGTAATCCACTTTTTCAGCTGCCTTTAAAAAGTCTCAGTTTTTAAGGGAAGACAGGTACTTCAAACCACCTTGTCAGGGCTTTGCAGTTCCTCATCCAGTGTCCTAATCTGGTGAGGACTAACATTGTAGGACTTAATTCCATATTTAGTAAGGCAACCTGGTTTCTGTCTGATCACACCAATGGTAACATGGGCCTGTATCTTCTAGGGTTGCCAAACTGAAAACTGAGGAATGAATCTATAGTACACCTTGAATAGTTGTATAGAAAAGGACATTTCAGCAGGTCATTGCACCTGGTAAAAAGAATACTGAACTTTGGTTTTCTAGATCAGTGGTTCCCAACCTTTGGTCCTCCAGTTGTTTTGGACTTCAACTCCCAGAAATACAAGCCAGCTTACCAGATGTTCGACACTATGGAAACTGAAATCCAAAACACCCGGAGGACCAAATGTTGGGAACCACTGCTCTACATAACCATTAAAGGTACAGAGCCTTCTCTAGTTTTTTGTCTTTGCACATTGTGCAAATATAATTATAACTCACATTTGCACAACTTGAATGTTTTGCTCTGTTAAGTCAGTGAGGTTTTTTTTAAGAGCGCATCTACATTTTAGAATGAATGCAACTTGAGACCACTTTAACTGCCATGGCTCAATGCTATGGAATCCTGAGAGTTGTAATTTGGTGAGACACCCTCATTCTTTGGCAGGGGAAGGCAAAGACCCTGCAAAATTACAACTCCCATGATTCCATCACATTTAATGTTGTGTCAGATTTTATTAACTCTACAGTGTAGACACACCCTTCATGTATAAGATTGAATAAAATAGTGCAGGCTTTCTAATATTCATACTCAAGACCATTTTACTATGACCTGCATCTTAGAGGTGGTTGAAAAGAAGTTAACCCTGGGACAATCCCATCTCATTTTGTTTTATCACCAAAGAGAAATTCTGCTGGAGGATGCTGGAGATCCTGGTGTTGCTAGGCAACTGTAGAAAAAGCTCCAGAGAAGCATTGCCAAGTCAACCCAAGGCTGCTTCCTTAGAAACAGTCCCTTCTCATCTTGTCATCCACATCTGAAAACAAATAACACGCCAGGCCAGATGAAGTAACTCAAGAAGCATAGGTCTCCATTGGAAGATACAAGGGAGAGATGAACCGGGGACCGTGTAGAAATTGGTGATTGTTGAAGGATGCAAAGATATATGCCAGGCAAAGTATATGCCAAGATCATAGTGAAGATGTGGGTTAGAAGTCTGGAAGTTATGACTTGTTGCAACTTACTTTGTAATTTTTGTAAATAGAGTACAATGAGGTTACATTCCAAAAGGAACACTTTTTTCTCCATGTCCATCTTGCTTTTTATTTATTTATTTAAAAAAATCAAAGTGGCTCTCAATAAAACCACACAAATCAAATTTACAGCTAAAAAGAACATGGATAGAAGTATTTACTTATTTATTTGCCATATTTATACCCCGCCCTTCTCACCCCGAAAGGGACTCAGAGCAGCTTACAAAAGGCAGAGATTCAATGCCATACAAAAATACAAAGAAAATAAATATATATAGTAAAACTAAAATTTTGAGAGTGCCTTGGACCACAAGGAGATCCAACCAGCCCATACTTCAGGAAATAAAGCCCGACTGCTCATTGGAGGGAAGGATATTAAAGGCAAAGATGAAGTGCTTTGGCCACATCATGAGAAGACAGGAAAGCTTAGAAAAGGAAGAGAGGCCGACCAAGGGCAAGATGGATGGATGGATGGTATCCTTGAAGTGACTGGGTTGACTCTGAAGGAGCTGGGGGTAGTGATGACCGATAGGGAGCTCTGGCGTGGGCTGGTCCATGAGGTCACAAAGAGTCGGAAATGACTGAATAAACAACAATAGTAAAACCAAGAAATTAAAAACATCTAAACTCAATATTAAAAAACCAGTTGTTAAAACCATGTAATCCAAAACCATAGTCCAAAGTCGTTCAATTTGTAATTGTAGTATTCTGTATGCAGTTATTGAACTGGAAAAAAACTTGCCCAAATGCTTGGTCCCACCATCTAGAGCAGTGGTTCCCAAACTTTTTTGGCCTACCATCCCCTTTCCAGAATTTTTTTACTCACCGCCCCCCTAGAATTAATTTTTTTAAAAAAATTAATAGCAATTAAACAATATATGTATTATAATGCAGTGGTTCTCAACCTTTCTAATGCCATGACCCCTAAAAAGGTTCCTCATGTTGTGGTGGCCCCCAACCATACAGTATTTTCGTTGCTACTTCATAAATAATTTTGCTACTCTTACGAGTTCTAATCCAAATATCAAATAGGTCAAAGCGAAGGGAGCGGGGCCAAAGAAGAGGGCCGTGCGACCCCTCCCAAATGGCCAATTGTTCACCACCCCCTTAAAGGGGTTCACCCCCTCCCCAAATTCCCCTGAGCCTCCCACCACCCCTTGGATCACCTCACCGCCCACCAGGGGGTGGTATCGCCCACTTTGAGAATCAGTGGTCTAGAGCTTTACAGGCTAAAACACTTTGAATTATGCTTGGTAGCACACTGGCAGCCAGTGGAGCTGATGTAACAGAGGGATTGTATGCTCCTGTCCAGTGCTCCGGTGAAGAATCTGGCTGCTGCCGGTTGGACCACTTGAAGCTTCCAAATAGTCTTCAATGGCAACCGCATGTAGAGTACATTGCAGTAGTCTATTCAGGATGTAACAAGAGTGTGGACTACTGTGGCCAAGTCTGACTTCCCAAGGTACGGGTGCAGCAGGTTTACAAGTTTTAATTGTGCAAAATCTGCACTGCCGAAACCTGGTGTTCCAAGCTCAGTGATGGGTCCAGGGTCACTCCTAAGCTGTGAACCTGTGTCTACGGGGGAGTGTAACCCCACCCAGGCTGTAACCCTATACCCTGTTTGGGTTTACAACTGACCAGGAGTATCTCTGTCTTGTCTGAATTCAATTTCAATTTGTTCACCCTCATCCAGATTGTCACAGATACCAAGCACTGGTTCAGGACCTGGACAGCCTCCTTAGCAGCAGGTGGAAAGGAATAATAGAGCTCTATGTCATCTGCGTATGGAAGACATTGAACTCCAAAATTCTGGATGATCTCTCCCAGTGGCTTCATGTAGATGCTAAACAACATGGGGGACAATACTGAACCCTGTGGTACTCCAGAGGACAAAAGCTGCGGGGCCGAGCGGGTGTCCCCCAAATAATAAGATTGATTAAAAACAATTTATTAAAATCCAGGACTCGTGGGGTGCTTTTGGCTGCAGAATTAATGTAGTTTAGCTGCCAATGGTCAGTGCTATGGAAATCCTGGAAGTTGTAGTTCGAAGAGGCACTCTTTGTTAGAGAATCTTGTAAAGCTCCAATACCCAGGATTCTCTAGCATTGAGCCATGGCAGTTACTGACATCAAACTGCATTAATTCTGCAGTTTAAATGTATACATGCATAATGTTAACTATTAAGGGGATAGTTAGGAAAATACCTGGATATTCAGATGGGGCTTCATATGATAGAATTCATCAAACACCCAAGTCCTTCTAGTTTCTGCCAGGAAACCATTTCAGAAACTGGTTGTATGGCCAAAGAAGGCCATACAACAACTGGCTGGCCTTACCAGGATAGTCTATATGGGAGAACTTAGTTGGTCAAATATCAATGAATGGGAATGATGTCACCTTAGGAGACATGTGTTATGAGTTATTTTTTCTATTATTTAAAAGGTTCCTAATAAATGACTTTTAAAAAGGCATTTGGGTGTTTCTCTTTAATGTTCATACATTCTTTTATCATTTATGCAGGTGTGTATTTTTAATAATAAAAAAGAAAAGTAGTACTCACAACATCTAAAGATGTCTGTCACAGATGCAGGTGAAACATCAGGAAATAATGCTTCTAGAACATGGCCATACAGCCCAAAAAACCTACAATAACCCAGTGATTCCAGCCATGAAAGCCTTCAACAATACAAAAGTAGTACTGGTTGAGCCCTTGGCCAGAATATGGAAACCCAAAATACTGTCCTCCAGAAGATTCCGAAATGATGACAAATTTTAATTCATGGATAGTCACATTTGGGGTGGGGTTCCTATGTCCCTAACTCCAGCAAATGTGGAGGGTTGACTGTACACTCCAATAGTCTCCCATTCCCATAATTCTGTGCTTGATGTATCCAGATGAGTCCATGGAGAAGAGGTTCCCTGAAAGCACCGTTGGCTCCTTGATGATTTGTCCATTCCTGAGTGGAGTCAGACGGTGAAAATATGTGTGGCACATTCATTGCCTCTGCATAGGCATGTCCTAAAGAGGGAAATGCAATTTGTCACACAGCAACCTGAGCATCATAATGAAATGAAGAGATAATAATTACTCCTGGAATTTCTCTCTCCCTTTCTCTCTGGAATCATGAATGTTAACTGTTAGAAAACAAAGACAACATGCGTATCAGATTTTCTATGTAGGCTACCTAAAGCCTCTGGCGATTCCAAGATACACCCAGCATTTATGATAACATCTGTCCGGATGTTCCTCTTCACAATCTCCTCCCTGTTGAGCCTCTCTTTCCTCTTATGGACAACACAGAAAGGGCTTTTCATTTCTTCATGCAGACTCATAGCCATTTGACATGGTTCTTTCTTGTGCCTTGGGAAAAATCCTTTGTGAAGCACAAAAATGGCATCGGTCCCTTCCAAATGTCACAAAGATTGGTGCTACAACAAATAGATACACCTGCATTCAAAATAGTTCACTTCATCTGCAGCAGTATATCTTATTGTATCTACCACTTTTAGTATGCCACCCACAAAGTGCAAGTTTGGTATCTGGGGTTAGTAATTTTTCTTTACAAAGCATCATCATCATAAACTTTATTTATAACCCGCCTTATTACCCAAGGGGACATCACAACCATTTAGAAGGGAAAGTTAGCTTGAGGGAGGCTGACTTTTTCAAGGTTTATCTACCGTAGTTAACTTCTTGCCTGAGGAAGAATTAGATGCACTTTCAAATTAAGATGCCTAATGCTTAGTCTGGCTATGTATCCACTAGGCCTGGTTAGGTTTTTCAGAATGCCTCTAAAATCAGATTGAATTTGGAATTAACTCACTTTTGAAGTGGTTTTGAAGTGACGTAAGCAACCCGGAAGTGAATTCACCATTTCGAAGCCGCCGCCACCATTTTCGGAAAGGAATCGGAAAGGAATCGGCTGACGCGGGAGGGAAGAAATCAGCTTCCTAACTGGGTAAAACAGTGCTCCTGCTGCAGGTCCATCTCTCCCATGCTTCCAAACTGGGTTAAACAGGGCTCCTGCCCCAGGTCCTTCTCACAGGAGAGAAGGACCTGGGAGGGGTTTTTTTTGGCAGGTTTTTGCACATTGTGCAATTGCGGATGCCATTAAAGAAGACATTCCGAAATTTCGGAATGTTTCCGAATGAATTTTGAAATTTTCCTGGAAAATTTTGGAGGTCATTCAGAATTGAAGCGCCAATGCCCCCTACATCCGAAATGAGTTTTGAACCATTTTTTAATCGACCAGGCCCATAAACTGTAACCCTTCAGATTTTTATTTTGCATTTTTGGATATCTAAGCTTAGAAGTTGCAAACAGCCTAGCCAGCAGGGCCGTAGCCAGGATTTTGATTCGAGGGGGGGGGGCTGAGTTTGGTTCGGGGGGCTGAGACTGGGTGGAAGAGGGTCTACCCTAGCAAACCTTTTGTATTGTTATCCCAATAACCCCATTAATGTGGGATATAATGAGCATGGTGATCAGATCATGATATGAATAAACATAACAGTTTAAATAATGTACCTTAAAACAGGCCGAACTAAAATGCATTCCAATAAAAAGAAAGAGGCATGGAAAGTCCAAAAGGACACCAGTATGGCTTACAAATGAAGTAAAAGATGTGATTGGAAAAAAGAAAACTCATTTAAGAAATGGAAGGCTCTTCCTACCGAGGAGAACAGAAAGGAACACAAGCTCTGGTAAACTAAATGCAAAGCAACAGTCAGGAAAGCCAAGAGAGATTTTGAGGCACACATAGCAAAGAATATTAAAAACAACAAAAACTTCTTTAAGTACATCAGAAGCAGGAACCCAACTAGAAAAGCAGTTGGGCCACTCGACGACAATGGCCAGAAAGGGAAAATCAGCGAAGACAAAGAGATTGCTGAGCGGCTAAATGACTTCTTTGCCTCCGTTTTCACACAGGAGGACAGACAACATATGCCTTCAGCTGAGTCAGTTTTTTCAGGGAGGGAATTAAAAGAATTAAAACAGATAGAGATAAACAAGGAGGATGTTCTCATATGCCTTACTAAACTAAATGTCAACAAATCACCAGGTCCAGACGGCATCCACCCCAGAGTTCTTAAGGAACTCAAGTGTGAAATTGCTGAACTTCTAGCTAAGATATATAACCTTTCTCTAAGATCAGGCACTGTACCCGAGGACTGGAGGGAGGCAAATGTAACACCGATCTTCAAGAAAGGATCCAGAGGTGATCCAGGAAATTATAGACCAGTCAGTTTAACCTCAGTTCCAGGCAAAATGATGGAAACCATTATTAAAGAAAAAAATTACTAGGCACATAGAAGAACAGGCATTGCTGAAAGAAAATCAACATGGTTTCTGCAAAGGCAAATCATGTCTTACTAACTTGTTAGAATTCTTTGAGGGTGTAAATAAACACACAGATAAAGGGGACCCAATTGATATTGTTTACCTTGACTTTCAAAAGGCTTTTGACAAAGTCCCTCACCAAAGGCTCCTAAATAAGCTCTTCAGCCATGGAATCAGGGGACAGGTCTTGTCCTGGATTGGAACCTGGCTAAACTGTAGGAAACAAAGGGTGGTAATAAATGGACACTTCTCTGGGTGGAAAGAGGTGGGAAGTGGCGTACCCCAAGGTTCAGTTTTGGGTCCGTTACTTTTAATTTATTCATTAATGATCTGGATGTAGGAGTGAATTCTGAGGTAGCAAAGTTTGCAGACGACACTAAATTGTTCAGGGTAGTTAAAAATGAAACTGATTGTAAAGAGCTCCAGAAAGATCTCGAAATTGAGTGAATGGGCAACAAAGTGGCAAATGCATTTTAACCTAAACAAGTGTAAAGTCATGCACATCGGGGCAAAGAACCCCAACTACACTTATCAACTGATGGGGTCAAAGCTTTCCGAGACAAACCAGGAAAGGGATCTTGGGGTTTTGGTGGACAGCTCAATGAAGATGTCAACCCAGTGCGCTGCAGCAGTGAAAAAAGCAAATTCTATGCTAGGCATGATCAGAAAGGGAATCGAAAATAGGTCAGCAAATGTTGTATTACCTCTCTACAAATCTATGGTAAGGCCACATTTGGAGTACTGTGTACAATTCTGGTCTCCGCACCTTAAGAAGGATATAACGGAACTGGAAAAGGTACAGAAAAGGGCAACAAGAATGATCCAAGGGATGGAGCGGCTCCCTTATGAAACCAGGTTGCAACGCCTTGGTCTTTTCAGCCTTGAAAGACGGCGTTTAAGAGGTGACTTGATCGAAGTGTATAAAATCATGCATGGGATAGAAAAGGTGAATAAAGAAAAATTATTTTCTTTGTCACAAAACACTAGGACTAGAGGGCACTCCCTGAAGCTCCAAGGTAGGAAAATTAGGACTAATAAAGGGAAATATTTCTTCACCCAGAGGGTCATTGGGTTATGGAACTCACTTCCAGAAGAGGTTGTGACAGCTGTCAACCTGAACAACTTCAAGGCAGGATTAGACAGATTCATGGATACCAAGTGTATCGGTAGTTACTGAAAAGGACATTCAAGTGCCACCTCGGAGTTGGTTGAGGTAGGCAGGATTTCCCTGGGTACTGGTTGTTGGGGGTCGGGAGCAGGTCAGGTTTTGCCCCCTCCCTTCTGCTCGAGATCCCCGTGTACAACTGGTGGGCCACTGTGTGATACAGAATGCTGGACTAGATGGGCTGAGGTCCGATTCAGCATGGCTCTTCTTATGTTCTTATGTTCTTATGTACCAGTAAGGCCTTTTTGTGGACCACCCTGAGAATTTCGGGGGGGGGCTGAAGCCCCCTTAGCCCCCCCTGGCTACATGCCTGCTAGCCAGTGTTAAGAAATGAGGGGAAATCTAGGGTGAAATGTCTGGAGGGCCAAAGTTTCCCTGTGTAAATCTATGATGACCAGCTGCAGATCTTCAGATAAGAAACACTTCTTTAGTCATGCTCAGAAATATTGGGGCTCCACCAAAAACCTCTGCATGTTGTGTTCATATTCTACCATTTACCTATTATTGAGTCAAAGTCCAACCTAGGGTGAGCAAAGGGACAAATTTCCCATTGTAAGCCTAACTCCTGTTTAACCTGGACTCCTTCTCCAGATGATGTCTGGAAGTTCTTTCTTGTCATCATTTAGTGAGGGACTGTGATAAAAATAGAGAAAAATGGGGGGAAACTTTTTGCTGCCACTGCCACTTTTACCTTTGATGAAAGGGAGTTAGTTACAAAGGGACTGCCTGGCCGCTCAGCCAATCCTCACTGCACTTGCCATTTGTGCCCTGGAAATACTTCATGCCAACCAGCACACTCTCACACACAGTCGTTTGGAATTAACAGTCCCATAAAACTTCCCCCATGATCTACATGACTACAGGAAAGGAGATTCCACTTGAACATTAGGGAGAACTTCCTGACTGTGAGAGCTGTTCAGCAGTGGTGGAGGCTTTTTCTTTGAAGGTTTTTGGCCATTTGTTGGGGGTGCTTTGAATGTGATTTTCCTGCTTCTTGGCAGGGGGTTGGACTGTCTCTTCCAACTCAAGGATTCTATGATTCTATGATCTGGTGTGAGATTCCTACCAGATTTTGTTCAAAGTCTTGCAATGGTGATGCCACTGTGATACTTCAAACAATGGTAGCACTGGGCAGTTGCTCAGGTCCTACAAGTAACGTGATGACTGGTCACGAGAGTCTTGGCAGAACAGGACTTCTCCGGTGAGCCCTTGTAAGTCTTACAGGAACTTTGTGCAAATCAAAGTGCACTTCCCAGAGTCTTCTACCACTTATTTCTCCCTCATCAAATATCAGGTATTCGAAAAACTAAAAACTAAAATAAAATCTGAAATTTGCAAAACCATTGGTCCCAAGCATTGTGGATAAGAGAGATTCAACCTATATTAAATTTACATTTTTTAACATTTTTTAAAGTTTGGAATTTTTGAGCCCTGGGGTACTCTTAAGCAATATATAATCCAACCAAACCCACAACAGCTTTCTTTAAAAACAAAACAAGACCAAACCAACAACTGCAGTTTCAACAAGCAACTTGTAACGGTTCCCACCTAAGCCCTGTGGTATAAGGCATGTTCCATGGAAAGGATGGGAATAAAGTCAACAAATGGGATGACTCAGTTGCTCTTCCAGGAATATGCATCGTCTGACATGTTTCATTGAAGAAGTATGGAAAGAATATGAGGAGTTTAGCATTACTCATCATTTGATGAATTGTGGCAAATTTAAAGGACATACTTATGGTTGTATCAAGCCTCAGCAGCTTGTGATCCACCAAGCCAAACACAGACAGCTAACTATAGAGTTAACTTGATAGGTACATATTCTCCCACCTTTTGTAATCTTAGATGAATAGGTGGCTCTGCTTGATGGGTCACAAGTGATGGATACTTTGCTGAGGCTAGGAATTTGAGGGAGTGATGAATAAAGCAATGAATGCTACAGATTGATAAACAACATTATTGTTAGTAACATTCAGCAACAAGAATTAATGGGTTGTTATGAGTTTTCCAGGCTGTATGGCCATGTTCCAGAAGCATTCTCTCCTGACATTTTGCCCACATCTATGGCAGGTATCCTCAAAGGTTGTGAGGTCTGTTGGAATCTAGGAAAATGTGGTTATATATCTGAGGAATGTCCAGGGTGGAAGAAAGAACTCTCATCTGTTTGACCTATGTGTGAAGGTTGCAATTGGCTACCTTGATTACCATTTACTGGCCCAGCAGTTTCAAGGTGTGGTTTCTTACTGCCTGGGAGAATCCTTTGTAGGGAGGCGATTAGTTGGCCCTGATTGTTTCGTGTCTGGAATTCCCCTGTTTTTGAATGTTGTTCTTTATTTATTGTTATGATTTTAGAAC
This sequence comes from Anolis apletophallus, assembly GCA_030556195.1. Classification (NCBI taxonomy): domain Eukaryota; kingdom Metazoa; phylum Chordata; class Lepidosauria; order Squamata; family Anolidae; genus Anolis; species Anolis apletophallus. The sequence goes on from JARBWK010000007.1 coordinate 132,930,522, forward strand.
CAGATTGTGTTCATTTTCATGGTTTCTTCCTTTCTGTTGAAATTGTCCACATGCTTATGGATATCAATGGCTTCTCTGTTTAGTCTGACATGGTGGTTGTTGGAGTGGTCCAGCATTTCTGTGTTCTCAAATAATATGCTGTGTCCAGGTTGGTTCATCAGGTGCTCTGCTATGGCTGACTTCTCTGGTCAAAGTAGTCTGCAGTGCCTTTCATGTTCCTTGATTCGTTTTTGGGTAATGCTGCATTTGGTGATCCCTCTGTAGACTTGTCCACAGCCGCGTGGTATACGGTAGACTACTGTGGAGGTGAGGGGCTGCAGTCATGCAACTAGTTAAACCACTGAGCTTCAGGACTTGCTGATCAAAAGGTCAGTGGTTTGAATCTATGGTGAGCTCCTGTTGTTACTCCCAGCTTCTGCCAACCTCGCAGTTCGAAAACATTCAAAGGTGAGTAGATCAATAGGTACCACTTCTGCATTTTGTTTCTGGTGTGAGAGAATTGGTCATCTGCAAGGATGTTGCCCAGGACACACCCTGATGTTTTGATGTTTTGCCATCCTTGTGGGAGACTTCTTTCATGTACCTGAATGGGGAGCTGAAGCTGACATAGGGAGCTCATCCACACTCTCCCTAAATTCGAATCTCTAACCTGTTGATCTTCAGTCCTGCCAGCACAAGAGTTTTCAAGTTGCTTCTGACACGATTAAAAAACCAGCTTCTTCAGGAAGGTAACGGCGCTCCATGCAGTCATGTCAGCCACATGACCTAGAAGGCGTCAATGGACAATGCCGGCTATTCAGTTTAGAAATGGAGATGAGCACCACCCCTCAGAGTTGGACATGACTAAACTCAATGTCAAGGGAAAGCTTCACCTTTACCTGCAGAGGTGAGAGGATCCCTCTTGTTATTTGCTGAACGTAGCATTTGCTGGATTTTCTTAGTGGGTCTGTAGATAGTTTGTAGGTTAAACAAGAATTAGGATTTTCACTTTCCTTTTACAAAAAAGCTACCCTCAAAATGGAATTTAGAACAACTAACCTGATAGGCTTCATGCCCTTGAGTCGTACTGTACAATTTTATCTGCATACTGGATATAAATCCCACTAATTGTATCGTGCCGCATGGCTTTCTTTTGTATTCTTTTCCCCTTTGTATCTCTATTGAGAAAGTGGAAACAGAGAATGATTTTGCAAAGTGTAATTTCCAAGGACCTACTTTTTTTTTCAACCATCAAGATTGGGAATGTGTTTTGGTGACCTTTCACTCAATTTGGATTTTGCAAACACCATTTCAGTTCTTTTGGAATGATGGCTTGGAAAGATAAGAGTTTTGTCACTCCATTTAATGACGCAAGCTGATGAACAGCAAAGGGATACGGACTGTGACAAATACAACCCTACTCTATTTAACCACTGACCCAGTTAGTTCACTGCAATCCCGCCGAGTCTCCTTTGGGTTTGACAGTTTTCGTCATCTGCCAGAGGAACGACTTGCCCCAGCTGTTATGTTCCATGTTATTTATTTATTACCAACTCATTCGGCTCATTAACATCTAATCTACCGAGCAATGAGTAAAGAGTTTCGGGACATCGTGGATATGGCTTTAGAGTTCTATGAGAGATTTCCCTGGGAATCATTTCCCACATAATTTCATTGGCTGTGGGCATTTGCAGGACTTTGCAGAGGAACTTTTCATGAATGATGCATTTTTTTCCTTTTGAGGTATGGGCAGGAGGAGGGTCAAACATCCCTATGGGCTGTAGGCCTGGTTCAATCCTCGTCCTTTCACTTGGCAAGATACTACAAAGTTAAATCGTGCCCCGAAGCATTTTCTCTTGACAAAGCAGTCCATCGTGTTGACTTTTGAGTCATCTTGGCAGGCTTCTGTCATTTCTTAAAAAGCCACAATGAATCCCATTCTCCCAACAGCATCAAACTGTAACTCAGTCTAGAAGCAGATTCAACTTTTTGGAAATGTCTTCCAGACTAGGACGAGGAACAATGGCTTCAAACTACAAGGAAGGAGATTCCATCTGAACATTAGGAAAAACTTCCTGACTGTGAGAGCTGTTCAGCAGTGGAACTCTCTGCCCAGGAATGTGGTGGAGGCTCCTTCTTTGGAGGCTTTGAAACAGAGGCTGGATGGCCATCTGTCGGGGGTGCTTTCAATGTAGTTTTCCTGCTTCTTGGCAGGGGGTTGGATTGGATGCCCCATGAGGTCTCTTCCAACTCTATGATTCTATGATTCTACATTTACATTGGATGGAGGACCACCGCCTCCCAAAGATACTACTCTATGGTGAACTTGCCACGGGTCAGCGCAAGAGAGGCACCCCCAAAAAGAGATATAAGGACTCCCTGAAACAACATCTCAGGCTCGGCCAGATTGATCACCAACAATGGTCCACCCTGGCCTCACATCGGGAGGCATGGAGATGCACTATCCAAAATGCTGCGGCCTCTTTCGAGAAGACACGCCGAACGGGTCTCGAAGAGAAACGACAATGCAGAAAGAACCGCAACTTGGAAACAACATCACCCAAGGAGACTTTCTGCTATGCTTTCTGCAACCAAACTTGCCTATCTCAGATTGGCCTTTTTAGTCATCAACGCGCTTGTAAAAAGCATGAGATGAGTCCTTCCTAAGAATCTTCGTTTGCAAAGTAATGCCGAGAGAGAGAGACATTTACACTGTAGAATGCTGCAAGTCACTTCTGCTCGATTCTGAAGTGAGAGAATCAGCCATCTACAAAGACGTTGCCCAAGATGTCTTGCAATCCTGTGGGGAGTCTTCTCTCATACCCCCCAATAAGAAATGGGGCTACAAAGTGGAATCCATGACACGCAAGTGTGGAGAAAAGCAAATAACAGACCACCTTATTTATTTCATGTCAAAAGCATTGCATAAATTAGTATAAAACTGATAAAAAAGGGACATCCGTAGGGATATCAAGGTGCTTGTTTATAAAGCTATTGTCCTCCCAACCCTGCTATATACGTGGACAGTCTACAGACATCACATGCAACTCCTGGAATGATTCCATCAGTGCTGCCTCCGAAAAAAACCCTGCAAATCTCTTGGGAAGACAAGCAGACAAATGTCAGCGTGCTGGAAGAAGCAAAGACCAACAGCATTGAAGAGATGGTCCTCCGCCATCAACTCCACTGGATTGGCCACGTCGTCCAGATGCCTGACCACCATCTTCCAAAGCAGTTGCTCTATTCCAAACTCAAGAACAGAAAATGGAATGTTGGAGGACAGGAAAAGCGATTTAAAAATGGGCTTAAAGCCAACCTTAAAAATCCTGGCATAGACACCGAGAGCTGGGAAGTCCTGGCCCTTGAGCGCTCCAGTTGAAGGTCAGCTGTGACCAGCAGTGCTGTAGAATTTGAAGAGGCATGAATGGAGGGAGAAAGAGAGAAATGTGGCAAGAGGAAAGCACATCAAGTCAACCCCAGCTGGGACCGCCTTCCACCTGGAAACCGATGCCCTCACTGCGGGAGAAGATGCAGATCAAGAATAGGGCATTACCGCCAGTACCCACCGCCAGTACACTGACCTTGGAGGACCATCATCCTCGGACTACGAGGGATCACCTAAGTAAGTAAGTTTCCAACAGACCTCTCAACCTCTCAGGATGCCTGCAATAGATGTGGGCAAAACATCAGGAGAGAATGCTTCGAGATCATGGCCATAGAGCCTGGAAAACTCACAGCAACCCAGTGATTCTGGCCATGAAAGCCTTTGACAACACAATAGGCAAAATGTGAGTATAATCCTCATGATGGGATATTATTTCATTTTGTTTGGGGTTTTTAGTAAAACAATCAAACTTGCACTTCTCGTATAAACGTATTTAAATATGTTTTCCCTAAAATTTGTGATGCAGTTCTTGGCTTGAAGACTGCAAAAAAAAACCCTGTTATCCCTCATAGAATGCTGCTTACAAAAATGCATACCATTGTATAAAGTAGGTAGTGTTGCATCAAAACTGCATAAGAGAAAGTTGTGTAGAAGAAAGGCTATAGCCCAAAGTCCTACATTGAGAAAATAATGTGTAAATTTGCCTCACTCATTCACAGAAGCCCCCGGCGGCACAATGGGTTAAACCCGTTGTGCTGGCAGGACTGCTGATCGAAAAGTTGGCAGTTGTAATCCAGGGAGAGGGGTAAGCTTCTGTCTGTCAGCTCCACCTTCTTATGCAGAGACATGAGAGAAGCCTCCCATAGGCTGGTAAAACATATGGGCATCTCCTGGTCAATGTCCTTACAGATGACCAATACTCTCACACCAGAAGTAACTTGAATTTTCTCAAGTCGCTCCTGACACACACACACAAAATCAGTCTCATTAGTGAATTATAATATTGTATAGTCAAAGGAACATGTGCAATGCATGTATATTTCCATGTGCATCCTGCACAATATCCATGCTCATTGGCACTGCCTACAAAGCTTGAACATATAAGAATTCCACATTGGATAAAAATGTCCAACTGTTTCCAAACAGGGAATTTGCATGAGTGCAAGAAATCAACAGGATACTAGACAATATTGAGGGGGGGGGACCCCAGTGTATAGAAATAAATACGATTTTGTGCATGCATGTGTTTAAAGCTACAGATTGTTGGGTGGAAGCGGGTTATGGATGGATATAGGCCAAACCAGAATGAGCCAGAAATAGAACAATGCTGTCAGGATTGCTTTGATTATGTATTTCTGCCTCTCAGAGGATTGAACTGGACGGGCCTTGTGGTCTCTTCCAACTTTATGGATCTGTAATCTATTTATAGAAAACCTTTTGAAAAATTAAACTTTTTTTAAAAAAAATTTAAACGATCTTCAAAATGGTTTCTGTCTCTAACTTCCTTCTCTTTCACATGCCTAATGTTTCACTGTGCTAACTCCTGTACAGTCTTTGGTCTCCTAATACCCTGGGAAGTAGACCATTGTGATTGCTTTTCTCTTTACAGAGGGGAAAACATGGTTGTGAAGTAACAAATGTATGAATGAGCCAGGACACCCAGGCTCCAGCCTCAATCTTCATTATAAAGATACTTCCATTCACTTCTTTTGCCAGCTGCTGGGAAGAGCCAAGGGCCATTTAAGATTCTTTTCTGCCTGTCTTGACATTTCCAGGAGTGAATTCTGCTTCCTTTTCCTGTCCACTAAAACTGGCAGCAGTGGCAGGTGGATTCTGCCCATTCCCTCATTAGGAATGTTCGGTGTGTACTAACTATGCTCTCTGAAAATCACAATGAACACTGTGGCAAACCCCTACAGTCATCAGTCCCTAAAGGGCAACATTCATTGATGGCTGGTTTTAGTCATTATCCAGAATGGTGGGGTGGTGACCAGCTCTCCATAGCTCAGACCTGTTCCATTTGGAAGAGCAATATGTTGGAAAGGTGAGAGCAAAAGACTGTTACCAATGCAAAAGAAGATGTCTAAGGGTTTGCTTTCCTTTGAAGATTTGAGGCCACTTGTAAGTGCAATTGCAAGGGCCTTTGAACATATAAAATAGAGGTGGACAACCTAATTCATGACAGCTAACCACCTCTCAACAAAGGATTCCCACAGGCAGTAAGAAGCCAGACCTTGAAACTGCTAGGCCAAAAAACAGAATCACCCAGTGATTCTGGCCATGAAAGCCTTTGACAAAAAAGTGTTACTGTTTAGCATCTTGGCCATACCACGCAATTGATATGGAAGCCACCAACCACCACTGGTAGATACCATGGCCCTTGGGTTCAATCCATCATGCATCTTCTTATAAAATGACTCTTTCTTTTAGAGTCCATCCAAAAGTTCATACATTTCCATGAGGAACCTCATACACCAAAGGAGATACCAAAGAAGATTGTTTAGCCTATAATTTCCATCTGTGCCTTGAGGCCGTTACTGGATGACTGCGTGCCAGCAGGTTGAAGGTGAATCCAGCCAAGATGGAAATCCTATGGCTGGGCCATCCAGGCGATAGGGATATCCAGCTGCATTACGCCTGTCATCATCTGTAAAAAGCTTGGGAGTCCTCTTGGACCCCCTGCTGTCAATGGAGGCTCAAATCTGCACTGTCAGCAGGGCCATATTTTTCCATCTGCATCAGGCAAAGCGGCTGGCCCCCTATCTGTCCCAGAATGACTTGGCCTCGGTGCTCCAGGACATGGTTATCTCAAGACTGGACTACTGTAATACTCTTTACATTGGCCTTCCCTTGACTGCGACCCAGAGACTTAAACTAGTGCAGAACGCCTCTGCCCAGCTCCTCGCAGGGAAGCCTGCGAGTTGTCATGTAACACCCATACTGCGAGATCTGCACTGCTTACCGATTGAATTCTGGATCACTTTCAAGGTGTTAGTTCTCACTTTTAAGGCCTTGCATGGTCTGGGGCCAGTGTATCTAAAGGATCGCCTGTTCCCTTACAATCCCCCGAGATCACTGCGGTCAGAAGACTTGAATCTTCTTTGTATCCCCAGTATTAGAGCCTTTCACCTAACTGCAACTCGGCGAAGGGCATTCTCTATCATAGGCCCGGTGCTATGGAACTCTCTGCTGCCTGAGACTTGGGCCCTCCGAGATCTAAGCTCTTTCCCTAGAGCAGTGTTTCTCAACCAGTGTGCCGTGGCACACTAGTGTGCCGTGAGCGATCATCAGGTGTGCCATGGGAAATTGGAACCTCCAATACCCTTTCTTCCCCCTCCTGCCCACAGTGCTCTCTGGATGTAGGTGAACTACAACTTCCAAACTCAATGTCAATTCCCAAGCAAACCCTTTCAGTACTTTCTGTTGGTAATGAGAGTTTAATATGCCAAGTTTGGTTCAATTCCATTGTTGCAAGAGTTCAGGATGCTCTTTGATTGTGTGTTAACTATAAATCCCAGAAACTGTAACTCTCAAATGTCAAGGTCTATTTTCCCCAAACTCCATCTGTGTTCACATTTGGGCATATTGAGTATTCATGCCAAGTTTGGTCCTGATCCAACATTGTTTCAGTCCACAATGCTCTCTGGATATAGGTGAACTACAACTCCAAAATTCAAGGTCAATGCCCACCAAACTCTTATAGCATTTTCTCTTGGTTATGGGAGTTCTGTGTGGGAAGTTTGTGTCTTTCTGCCATTCCTGCCAGGATATCTAGGTTGTGTTCGTCGAAACAGGCCCAGGTTTCACACTGAGTGTATAAATACATTTAAAAACATATTAACTATATGTATGACTGTGTTAGAGTGTCATTTTGTGTCATTTTGGTTGGTGGTATGCCCCAGGATTTTGCAAATGTAAAAAGTGTGCCGCGGCTCAAAAAAGGTTGGGAAACACTGCCCTAGAGCATGCAAGACCCTCCTGTTCAGGCAGGCTTTTGACAGTTGTTGAAATTTTAATTCACTGTTTTATCTTTGCTGTTTGTATCTTCCTTGTAAACTGCCCCGAGCCTCAGGAGTGGCGGTATAAAATTGAAGAAATAAATAAATAAATAAATAAATAAAATAAAATAAAGGCAAGAAATGAAGATTTTGAATTCTGTCTTGAGAAGCAGTATTGGAAATAGGATCAAAATGGATTCATCCATCTCAAAATGTAAAATTATGTAAACACCACCTGCTGTTTATGCACAAAACCCACACTCCTGATAAAATGAAACCATGGTCTGATCATTTTCCAATGACTGCTTATAAATTTAGCAACTGGAAGTCTTTCCATTCATTCATTCTTTTTCTTCTTTTTTTCCCTTGGCTGTAAGCTTCCCCAGTCTGTTCTCATTAAGGTCATGGCACACGACTTTGTAGTAAATTTGGAATTTGCTGAGTGAGAAAATGAAGATTTATACAAAACTAAATTGAACAAATGGTGAATAATTGATTTAACTTGACCTGACAGCTCACACTGGGCTTGTAAATAATACATAACTTTAAAAAAAAATCCATGGTGATAATTTAGTATTCTTCATTTCTCAATTCCTCTCACTAAAATACTATAGGGATTAACCAATCCCAAGCCAGCTCTACAGCAGGCACTGGTTTTGCTTACCTTGCACATTTTAACACGCTCATCATTCTGTTAGTCTTTCATGTATCTTCTCAACCATATGGTGTTGAAATCCATTGCTGCTTTTCAGCAGAGATGTCTTATCTTGAAAGGATTGGTAGTAAAGCTTCAGTGGAGAGGGTTGTTGTAGGTTTTGAGTTTTTCATCTATCCATCCCATGGAAACTCCTTCATGAATGCAATTGATAATTGTTCTGGAAAATTCCAGTAGAGGATCCTGGGGCAGTCTGATGTAGAATGTGGTGTCATTCAATTGTCTATATGCTTCTATTAAATACTCGTCTGTGTCCATAATTACTATTGCTCCCCCTTTATCGGCAGATTTTATCACTATATCTGGATTGTTTCCTAATGCCTTCAGTATCTTAATATCATCCGGTGTTAGGTTTGATTGGTATCTATCCGTGTTGTGTTCAATTTCCGCCACTTCTGTTTGTACTAGAAATTCGAATGCCTTGACTTGAGAGGAGACTAAAGTTGGAGTAAAATTACTCTTCATGTGTAGTCTTGGGTCATATGTACCATCCATGGCTTGTGTTGTGTCTTGGGTAAAGAAGTCTTTAAGTCTCACATTGCGGAACAGGGTGGCAAGGTCTTTTCTAATCGTGAAGTCATCACACGTGGGAGTAAATACGTAGGAGAGACCCCTATTGAGTAAGGATCTTTCCCTCTTTGAAAGGTTATATTTGGATACATTTACTATCAGGTTTTCTTGGTTTTCTTCTTGCCCTACATCCCGATGTGTCAGCTCTAATACTATTATGAAATTTTGGAAAACAGACTATTTATGAGTCATCATGTACTTTAATCCCCCAGACGCAAGCCTCCTCAGCGGGTACAGGCCAATGTGGTGAACGCCGGTGCAGCCTCTGAAGAAGCCACGGGCTCCATCCACCATCCAGGAGCCCCCCCGAAACGGTCCGAGCTCTGCACAATAAACCGTCAGGCGAACCGCGCAGGACTCCTCGAACATCTTTGGATCCACGGAACCACAGCCTCCTAATCCACCCATATCTGCCACCCCAGCGGAGGACAGACGCCGAGCATTTAGCAGTTATACGGAACTCCAGCCAAGCGGCGTTTGCTTCCCAGGCGGTGAGGCAGCTCATTGTTTACATCCAGGGATCTTCCCAGCCACACCATATGCCAGAATTAGGAATGAAACTTACCCTACGGTGGAAATACAGGTTTATACTGTTGGTTCCGTTATAGTTACACCAGTACCTTGCTTTAGAATCTATGTTGTATTGATACTGCGATATCCACTTTGTGATACTATATGCATATTATGAATGATTGATATATGGTCACAAATG